>BSBK01001146.1:0-420000 GCA_027943335.1 Chamaecyparis obtusa | reverse complement strand
CCCTTAGGCATAATTAGACTAATTAACCCATAACAATACCTTTAAAATATACCTAATTTTATACTATTTAATTTACCTTTAAATACATGTGAGTAATACATACCTAATATAAGTAATAGGAACTAATATTGAATAGTAATAATGCCTACTTAGGGACATATTTATGAACTTAATAGGACCCCTTAGACCAAATTAGTCATAATAGCTTGCCCTAATTATCTATGTAATATGAGTAATAGGACCCCTTCTAACCTTGTAATTAGATCAAATTTAAAGAATAATTAACACCTAATATACTCGTACTACATGACCCTTTAAGACCTAATTAGACTCAATATGCTTAATATGAGCTCTTAAGACCAAAGTAGACCTATTAGTTCACCTAATTAGACCTGCTTAGATGCAATTAGACCTATTAGGACATCATAATTCCTAGTTATCTAGGTCTATTTTAAGAGGTCTATGATAGGTTATATGACCCCTTAAAATCTTTTAGGACCTAATTAGATCCAATTAGATGTATTACGACCTAATTAGACTTATAAGACCTATTACAACAAAATTAGACCTAATTAGCACCTAAATAGACCCAATTGGACCTATTAGGACCTAATTCGACCAAATTAGACCTATTAGGACCTAATTTAATACCCAATTAAACCAATTATGTCCTAATTAAACCTATTAGGACCTATGATAGGTTATATGACCCCATAAGACCCCATTAGACCCACCATGAGTAACATGACCCCTTAAGACCTATATTAAAGCACCTAATTAGACCCAATTAGTTGTTATGACCTAATTAGACCTATTAGGACCTATAATGCCTGTTATATGACCCCTTTAATATCGAATTAGACCCACTATGAGTAATATGACCCCTTAATACTTATTAGCACCTAATTAGACCCAATTAGATCAATTTTGTCATAATTAGACCCAATTAGACCAAATAGGACCTAATCACACCCAATTAGACCTAATTATACCTAATTTAACCTATTATGACCTAATTGGACCTATTAGGACCTATGATAGGTTATACATGACCCTTTAAGACCCTATTAGACCTATTAAAATGTAATTTACATTTAAACATGTAATTTATGTAATGGATTTTACTTTCAAATAATGTAGTGAAATGTGCATAGTATTTAATTTAATTTTTATTTAAATTAGGAAAACGTACATGTATATATGTAGACTTTATTTGAGAGTAAATAAAATCTTTCAGGTACATACATATTCTAGATCTATCAGACATATTTTTGCACATCACACATGGCAGATGCACCGATTCCCCCTGTAGAACTATTTTCACGCACTAATAGAGAGATTCAACGGTTGCAAGAATCTATAAATAATCTATCTAGCTCTACTATCTATAAGAGCATGTGTTAGTCCATCCTTAATAGCTTGATTAGCATTAGGGATGACATTCATGGTACCACTCCCTATGCCCCAGATATTATAGAGGTCATACTTGAGAGGAAGAGACAAGAGGTTGGCTCTGGTCTTTCTCTTAAGGAGGTACAGGCTTTAGTGCCTAAAGTGACCTTGAAAGAGGAAGTTTTCCCATCTTATGCAGATAAAAATTATGTGAAGGGGTATCAGGTTACTAGGTGTGAGGATCCTGCTATATCAGCATTGATATACCCTAGATTTCTAGCCGCCCATGGTCGTTATTCGAATAACGACTAGATTCCACTGTACTTTGCACAACAAATTTTTGCTGAGGTTCATTTAGGTCATGTTGTTAATTACATTAATTTTCTAGCACATCTAGGATAGGGGCGTGGCAGGCTTGCTGATAGAGATGCTTATCATCGAGTCGATCGACAGAGACCAGTACACAGGGCCATTGTTGGTCAGAGGGAACCTGCTATAGCTCCTTCATTGGGCCCTATTGTAGATGATGTTATTCGTAGCACCCAACTTTGAGTTGCGATTGATAGTGTGGGGGACATTGTAGTAGCTGCCACATCCATATCTAGTGATCAGGTTGGTCAGTACCTGATGTCTCGATGACACTCTAGATCGTCAGGTGGAGCATCCGCTAGCAGGACCGCATATGACATGTACACTGCAGTAGGCATCCCTTCACTTTCTAGCCTGGAGGGACTTATAGGAAAGATGACACATGTGACATTGACTAGCTTGGCTGATGATCTATTAGATGCATATGCATTTATAGCAGTAGAGCATGATATCCCTATATCAGAGGTTAGATCTTGTGTGGGTATTGTTAGATATGCTCAGCCACATCCTTCTCACCTAGACCATGGCCATAGTGGTAGTGCTCATGAGGATCCACCTACTAACCACTCTATTGCTACACAGGGAGAGGCACAGCGTACAGACCCTTCAGTCAGTGTAGGGCATCAATTCTTTGATGTTGGCCTTAACGATGTTGAGTTCAGCATGACCACTACATGTTATCTAGATTTTTTGACACATGATGATACGACTTCCATGCCATTGCATTCATCATTACAGAGGTGTGTGCAGTCTACTCATGTTGCAGATGCAGATTTGAGCTTGGACCAGACACAACAAAATCTTGATACTTTGGTTGATAGGATTGAGGCCAGGGAATTTGAGTATTATCAGTTTCCACCACCTACACAGGTGTAAATCAGATTATATACATGTATTTAATGTTACAATTAAACTTAAATTTATTTTCAAAATTTCAATCAATTGATTTATATATATATATATGTGTGTGTGTGTGTGTGTGTGTGTGTGTGTGTGTACATGCACGTATATATATGATATATATTTTTTGTCTACTAGGATATGCCTCTTGTTACTCCTTCTTTGGGCACTGATCGTGTACGTCATCAGGACTCACTCGATGATGACATCAATAGTGGACAGGTGAGTTTTTAATTTATTATCTATGTGTACACAATTTATAACATGTTTTCTTGTACACTATTTTAAATCAAACTTAAGAGATCTTTGTACAATGTTTATATATTTTAATTTATATATCTCTTTCTTTGTAGGGATCTGCACATCCTTCATAGCATGATAGTCACTCTGGGTGTGACCGCTTAGTGAGGAGTCGACATGATGAGTCCTAGGCACTTTCATATTTGATTAGAGACATATTTCATATATATATATATATATATATTCACATGTGTTTGATGAACTATATTTCATTTCTAGACTCTACATGACCGATTGATATGTTTGATGTTATATTTCATTTCTAGATGGGCTTTTGATAGAATGTTTGACACATGATTGACTCATATGTTTCATATTTACAGTACTTGATCTACACACATGATTGATGTTTCATGCATGTTATATATATACTTTCACTCTAGATACGTGTGCATGTGTGATGAACTTGTAAATTTTCAATACTTTCAATAGATTACATACACATGTACATGTTTAATTTAAATTTGATGAACTTGATTTCAATAGATTACATACATGAATGATGTTTGATTGTACACATGTTTATAATGAAAGTTATGAATGATGTAAATTTGACACATGCGAGCTATATAATTGAGGTCCCTAGATGTTTCATTGAATCTTACTTATATTTAAATGTACATTCGATAATAGTTGTGCATGTACTTTTAATTTAATGTTGTTGTACTTCAAGTAGATTTTATATTTAAAACATGCACGTCCTAATGTAACACATGCAAATTCAATATATACACACATTCGTATTCCAAAGTTAGAGTACTTCATATTCAGGTAGATAATTAATATATCATATCCACTTGTAAGACATAAATTTGAGATTTATATATTCTTAATTTTTAATTTAATTCAAGCTCCATTCACTATGGGCACCAGTAGGAAATAATGGAGCTAAGAAAACCTCTGGTCTTACCCATGAAAAATTTAGTTCAAATCATATTTCATGTGTGATTTAGTCCACATCAAGTGGTTCATCTCTCTCTCGAATAACATTTAATATTCTCTCATGGTCGTCAGTATCAAGTCTCCACTTATGAATGCCACGTCCCGTCACAAGAACAAGAGATAGGATGGTGGCAATTACAAGATGACTATACTGATAAACCTTATTGTTAGGTTGATAATCAATAAAATGAATCCCATGTTTAAGTATTTTGGTTTTCTTGAAATATGTTCCTTGCACGACAACTGAACTTGCACAATGTGTTCCTTAATGTTAAATATATAGATGTGATAAATACTAACCATATAAAAAAACTTAAATACAGTACTAGAACTTGTGGGAAACATAATTCCATCGCTTGTTTCATTTTGTGTTAGCTTCATCCTCTCCTTGCAGCAACGTAATAAATAGTAACTAACACCTTCCACATTTCTAGGCTTTGCTACTACTGCAAAAATATGTCCTGCATTTAAAGTGAACTTTTAATTTTAGGAACTTGTAAATATAAATTAAACAAACTTTATTTAAATGAATTGAGTTTATGAATCATTTTAAAAAACATGTACATAAACACACACGTACCAATTTTGATCAAACCTGAAATATGGTCATAATCTGTAGAAATCAATGGAATGTTGTCAAAGCTTTCATCCTGAACGTCATTTGTGTTTGTAACATCTAGTGGAACCAAATTCCATTCACTAACATATCCACATTTTTGGTTGATACAATCGTCATAGTTTTCAGAAATGCAGTCATAAAAAAAGCATGAATAATCTCTAGTGTATAATGACCACACATTACTATCTCTACTCATAACTGAATGTAGGGATCTTGTTTTGTCTACTCTCTTGCATCCATGGATTGATCTTCTATCAACACCTGAACAATAGAGAGGTCACATGTAAAAATTAAAGACACATATTATAAGTTAACTCAAACAATGATCAATAAATTTAAAATGAGTACTTGTTATCTCCCAGAATACTCAAAAGGGTATGAATCGATCTGATCATGATGATTAGTTATCATGATTTGGCACCATAAAATGCATCTTGCACCACTCAACTACATCATGAGAATTATTTATACGATATCCCTGATAGTCCAGTTGATACTTTTTTAAAGCATGTTTGATACAAGCTCCTACACCATCATGCTCTGCCTTTCCATGTCCACTCTCAAAGAAACTCCAAATATGTGGTATCTTTTGGTATCAATGATATCTACATAGTGCATAAAATGGCCTTGCTGATTTAAATTGTGCTGCACATCCATCCGACCAAAAAAAATGCTTTTCAATTTTGATGCCTTTGTTTTCCAAATATCCAAAAAATGTCTTAAAGCAATGCTCGACAAAATGTATGTCATGCTCTTTATCGTCACTAATGTAAAAGTGATATTCTTTATTTATGACTTGTGCTTCATATGTACTTTCAACACCATCCAAATCTAATTGTGCATGTCGATAAGACACATGTACCATGACAGTCACCTGCTTTGTATAGTAGTATTCTGCTTGAAGTTGTTTTTGAGATACAAAGGAGTAGTTCTCTGCAAAATCAACAACTGATAAGATCGTTCTAACTGGAAAAGATTCTTTTTTCATTTGGAATTGTTCTACCTGCCATTTAGCAAAAAAAAATGTCGTATGTATGGTTGAATCAATTTACGAAAATTCTCCATAAATGTTGCAAGAGGTATCTCATCTTCTACATATTCCAATCTTGTTGATTCTTTCCTGACTTTTGTTTCAGACTTTATGTACTTGTATCTCTTACATTTTATCATCCTCGCCATGTCAGTATCTTCAAGTCTCAAAGGAAATTTAGCCAGATCCCTGCATGTTTGACAAGTTCCTCTTATGCAATCTATTTCAGGTATTTCATGATCAATTTATTTGTTACATAAGATTGATGTTATAAATTGATTTGGACATTTAGGAAAATCATTTTGAGAACCACCACTTCCTTCTATCATCTTTCTAAACCCTTGGTAGTAGAGATCTAATTCAATGTGATATCGACAACAACAAGTCTCAAAAGATTTATTTATCTTTACAAAAAATGGCTTTAATCTTTCAAACATTGTTTGTCCAATCTTAATGTTAGGATTTGAGTTACAAAATGAGAGATACAATTCATGTTGTGTGGTGTCCAACCAATGTTTTGTGTGCTGGAAATATTCCTTAGGCCTAGTCCTCTTCTTGATAACGTCTCTTGTCTTTGGTGAAGGATGAGCATGATTAGTCCAAAATGATGAAACTAAGTTCCTAATTGTTTTATTAATTCTATCAGACTGAGGAGCTCTACACATTAGTGCCCAATTACCTTCCAATGTAATATCATCCAAATTGATTCTTATTTTCAAATAGTGTGTCATTGTCTTCCTACTGTACCTGATCTGAGATGAAAGTGAAGAAATTTGTCTTCTTTGGGACATGTTTTTATTTAAAATAGATGTCAATATCACTCTTCTTGAAATGGACCTATTTGTAGATCTAGTTGTTTTCCCAATGGATTGAAAACCTTCCTTAACATTGTCAACAATATTTTTTGGTACGTTACTTGATTTTAACTTTTTCAAACTTGCATCTACACCCAATAATTTTAATGGTTCTTTTAAATCATCTTTAAGAAGTGTAATTGATAACAGTTGAGTTTTTTCAAGTGTACCAAGATTCTCAAATTGTTTCATTATTTTCTTAGACTTTTTATTCAATGCCCTCTTCGTAATATTTATGGGTTGTTTAGCATAATCTCTCAATTTTCCCACATCCATTTCAATTAAATGATCTATGCTTTTATGATTAATTTTTCTCTTCAACTGTTGGAGTAGACTATCATTCACATATTTTTCTTGCACTTCCATTGCAAATAAAATAAAATAAAAAATCTTAATATCTCATCTTAAGGGGACCTTCATGAAATACATATTTACAAGCTCTTGAACATGTTCTACCTATAATAATTTATACATTAATGAGAGAAACACATACTTGTTTGACCTTGGGTTGATTCAACTTGGGATGCCCCTTGTCCAACATTTTCATCATCAAAGGCTGCATGTACACAACAAAAACAATAACTTCTTCTTAGGGGAAAGACCCAAAATGTATATTCACCAATAAGAGACTAAATTGAGATAGTGACTAAATTGAGAGAGTCAGTGAGAGAAAGAGAGAGGTGTGTACTTATTTGATATTCTGAGACTTGTGCTTGTTGAGCTTGTGATGACCCTTCTCCAACTTCTGAAGGTTGGGCTTGTTGAGCTTGTGATGACCCTTCTCCAACTTCTGAAGGTTGGGCTTGTTGAGCTTGTGATGACCCTTTTCCAACTTCTAAGGGTTGGGCTTGTTGAGCTTGTGATGACCCTTCTCCAACTTCTGAAGGTTGACAGCTTGTTGAGCTTGTGATTCTTGAGCATTTCCTACACATGTATGAAGTATAAATTAGTCCTAATTGAGTCTAATAGGTCATGTTAGGTCCTAATTGGTCCATATTAGGTCCTAATTGGTCCTAATTGAGTATAATTGGATCTAATAGGTCATAATTGAATCTAATAGGTCCTAATTGGTCCTAATCGGTCCTAATTGAGTCTAGTTGGTCCATATTAGGTCCTAATTGGTCCTAATTGAGTCTAATTAGTCCTAATTGAGTCTAATAGGTCATGTTAGGTCCTAATTGGTCCATATTAGGTCCTAATTGGTCCTAATTGAGTCTAATTGGTCCTAATTGACTCTAATAGGTCATATTAGGTCCTAATTGGTCCTAATTGAGTATAATTGGATCTAATAGGTCATAATTGAATCTAATAGGTCCTAATTAGGTCCTAATTGTTCCTAATTGGTCATAATTGAGTCTAGTTGGTCCATATTAGGTCCTAATTGGTCCTAATTGGTCCTAATTGAGTCTAATTAGTCCTAATTGAGTCTAATAGGTCATGTTAGGTCCTAATTGGTCCATATTAGGTCCTAATTGGTCCCAATTGATTATAATTGGTCCTAATTGAGTCTAATAGGTCATATTAGGTCCTAATTGGTCCTAATTGAGTCTAATTAGTCCTAATTGAGTTTAGTAGGTCATGTTAGGTCCTAATTGGTCCTAATTGAGTCTAATTGGTTCTAATTAGTCCTAATAGGTCCTAATTAATCATAATTAGGTTCTAATAGGTCCTAATAGGTCCTAATAGGTCCTAATTAGTCCTAATAGGTCCTAATAGTTCCTATTAGGTCCTAATTAGTCCAAATAGGTCCTATTAGGTACTATTTGGTTCTAATTAGTTCTAATTGGTCTTAATTGGGTATAATTGGTCCTAATTGAGTCTAATTAGGTGCTAATTTATTATAATTGAGTCTAATTGGATTTTAATAGGTCATAATTGGTTCTAATTGAGTCCAATTAGGTGCTAATTGGTTCTCATTGATTCTAATTGGGTCCTAATAGTCCTAGAATAGGTCCTAATTAGTCCTAATAAGTCCTATTAGTCCAAATAGGTCTACAATTAGGTCTAGTTAAGTCTAATAGACCTGTACAATATCACATTTACATGAACATTAAGACAAGTCTTGACCATCAACTTAAAATATCTATCTAGAGACATCTTAGACATACCTTATTTTCGACGATGATATCTTTTTCATGATTCTTCACGTAGTCTTTGTTTAGTCTCTTCTGAATAATGTTGTGTACTTTTGTTTAGCCTTCTCTTTTTATTTCCCATCACAACTTAAAAAATTATTCCGTGCCAAAATGTCTTCCTTCTCCTAAATGCGAATTATTTTATAGCTTTCAGATTTATGAAATGAAAAAAATATACATTTATTTATACCTAATTCTTATTAACTGGAAATGCCACCAAAAAGGCCAACATAGGTTTCTATTGAAAGTCAAACTTGACTTTCTATCGAAACTAAATGACTTTCGATCGAAACTGTCTTAGTAATGACTAAATTTTGCATTTTTTGGCAAAGTACTTTCGATTGAAAGTGCCTGGTTTGGGCCATGGTTTCAAGTTTTCAAGAAATTTTGAGAATTTCATGGCTTCGGGCCTCAAGCGCGCTGAACAAATGGATGAATAAGAAGACATCCTTTTGCATACAACAAGTACTCGAAACTAGCTTTCTAACGATTATATATTTGACTATTTTTAAATTTATTATGTGTATGGTTTTTGACATTAAATGAATGTAGGTTTTTTATCAAATATAAACTTCTGAGTTTGACGTTCAATGAAAAATAGTAAAACAAGGATTTTTTTTTTTGAAAAATAATAGTACCCTCTGTATTTGAGTCTACTTTCTATTAAAATAATAATAATTGAAATTCGATAAATACACAATAAGTTATAAGCTATGTAGTCAAGGTAGGTCAAAATTTTGGTTTAGTCAACTTCAAACGTTAATAAAATATGCAATAATAGTGATAATATTGTTAAACCAATTGCATGCCCTCCATATGGTTGTTACAAAACTAAATTCAAAAGAATCACATTCATATCTATTTTACAAAAAAAGTTATGCTCTATGAAAACAATGTTACTATTTGAAAATGATGTTTTCAGCACCATACAAGTTTTCGTGGGAGAAAGAAAAAAGTATTAATTTTTTTTAAAAAATATATATTTAGAATCTAGACAGAAAATCCTAAAAGACTCTAATTTACTTCATCCTCCGATTTCAAGTGGTTCAACGACAATATGCATCTAAATCTAAAAGTTTTTCTCAAAATGTAGAGTTCAGTGTCTGTTAAAGCTAAAAAGTGTAAAACTTTTCAAAGTAAATCTTATTAAAAAAACAAAGATTCATATGGAGTTGTTATAAGAGATATTTTTTTGGATTGAAAGGTTCTATAAGAAGAAGAAAATTATGTTACAAGATCATTTAAAATTTTGTGCAAGAAAATAGGAGCCTCTATTATAAGACTATAGATTTAAGGGGTATCTTTAGAGTAAGGCTTACTTAAATTTCTATGGTCACATGTCATTCATTTATAATCTTTTAAAATCTATTTATTATTTTTTAGATTTAATTATATAATTATAAATTATAAATTTAGCATTTCTTGTTACCAAGAAATAATCATAAGATTAGTATACATTCATATTTTGTAGTTTTAAGTTTGAAATTTACCTTTACTACAAAATCTATACAACTCCTACTTAAGTTCGTCTGATTGATGGTGCTTCTTAAAAAAAATTCAATTGGTGTTGTGACAAATTTTTAAGATTATTTATTAGCAGGTTATCTCATGAATTATATAGTGTAATTTAAGCTTGAACATTTAAGTTTTGAAATTTATGAAATTTGGTAGTCTTAAGATTTTTATTATTTAACATATTCATTAGAGTAGAATAATAAATATAAAATAATTAAAAATAATTTGTTAAATATTAAAAACTTAAGATAATTTTTTTATTGGTAAAAGGTCTAATTCAAGGAGATTAATATTTAAACTAATAAAGTTTTAGATACATATGATTATCACCATTAAGATCATTATCAATGTCAATTCATCAAAGTCTTTTGCATAGATAAATAGAAACATCTAGTTATCCAAAAGCTACAACTACTAGTAAACCCAACAATCAAACTAAGAACTCCTTACCAAAACAACCAATAGTTTATGCTGACTAAAACTAAACCCAAGGAGATTTAGAGACTAAAGTCTATTTGAGGACTATAAAAAAAATTGAAATAAGACTAAGCTTCCATATATGGCACAGACTAAAGTCCACTTATTGATGATGGGCATGCTACATCTCCACCTCATGCACTGGTAGAGCCAGAATGACCTAGTCCTTGAATTCTCCTTCTATCTCTTGTTGTAGAAAGTCTCATTTGCTCCTCACTTTTATGTTCATGAGGCCATCTTAATGCCTTACATTTTGATTCCCAATCTGGGTCCCAATCCTTAAAGTATGGTGGGGGAGGACCCTTCTTATCAAATATTATCAATAAAATTACTTCCATGTGAGATAATCTCTCCTCCCCATCTACCTCAACAACCATATTCTCAAACTTCAAGAAATCCCTTATCTATGAAGGGCCTTCATTGTGCCTAGGAAATCAACCTTGTCTCTTATCACCCATCTCCTACTTCTAAAAATTGTGTGATCCTCAATGTCTAGTATTGGGTATCTCTTTAGAGGATGACCATTTATGATTGCAATATCATAATGTTTTTGCCTTGGCTAAGAAGAGTTTAAGACTTTTCAAAGTAAATCTTATTAAAAAAACAAAGAGTCATATGGAGTTGTTATAAGAGATATTTTTTTGGATTGAAAGGTTCCATAAGAAGAAGAAAATTATGTTACAAGATCATTTAAAATTTTGTGCAAGAAAATAGGAGCCTTTATTATAAGACTTTAGATTTAAGGGGTATCTTTAGAGTAAGGCTTACTTAAATTTCTATGGTCACGTGTCATTCATTTATAATCTTTTAAAATCTATTTATTATTTTTTAGATTTAATTATATAATTATAAATTTAGCATTTCTTGTTACCAAGAAATAATCATAAGATTAGTATACATTCATATTTTAAAGTTTTAAGTTTGAAATTTACCTTTACTACAAAATCTATACAACTCCTACTTAAGCTGGTCCGATTGATGGTGCTTCCTAAGAAAAATTCAATTGGAGTTGTGACGAATTTTTAAGATTATTTATTAGTAGGCTATCTCATGAATTATATAGTGCAATTTAAGATTGTACATTTAAGTTTTGAAAATTATTAAATTTGGTAGTCTTAAGATTTTTATTATTTAACATATTCATTAGAGTAGAATAATAAATATAAAATAATTAAAAATAATTTGTTAAATATTAAAAAACTTAAGATAATTTTTTTATTGGTAAAAGGTCTAATTCAAGGAGATTAATATTTAAACTAATAACGTTTTAGATACATATGATTATCACCATTAAGATCATCATTAATGTCGATTCATCAAAGTCTCTTGCATAGATAAATAGAAACATCTAGTTATCCAGAAGCTACAGCTACTAGTAAACCCAACAATCAAACTAAGAACTCCTTACCAAAACAACCAATAGTTTATGCTGACTAAAACTAAACCCAAGGAGATTTAGAGACTAAAGTTTATTTGAGGACTATAAAAAAAATTGAAATAAGACTAAGCTTCCATATATGGCACAGACTAAAGTCCACTTATTGATGATGGACATTATACATCTCCACCTCATGCACTGGTAGAGCCGAAATGACCTAGTCCTTGAATTCTCCTTCTATCTCTTGTTGTAGAAAGTCTCATATGCTCCTCCCTTCTATGTTCATGAGGCCATCTTAATGCCTTACATTCTGATTCCCAATCTGGGTCCCAATCCTTAAAGTATGGTGGGGGAGGACCCTTCTTATCAAAGATTACCAATAAAATTACTTCCATGCGATATAATCTCTCCTCCCCATCTACCTCAACAACCATAGTCTCAAACTTTAAGAAATCCCTTATCTATGAAGGGCCTTCATTGTGCCTAGGAAATCAACCTTGTCTCTTATCACCCATCTCCTACTTCTAAAAATGTTGTGACCCTCAATGTTTAGTATTGGGTATCTCTTAAGAGGATGACCATTTATGATTGCAATATCATAATGTTTTTGCCTTGGCTAAGAAGAGTTTAAGACTTTTCAAAGTAAATCTTATTAAGAAAACAAATAGTCATATGGAGTTGTTATAAGAGATATTTTTTTGGATTGAAAGGTTCCATAAGAAGAATAAAATTATGTTACAAGATCATTTAAAATTTTGTGCAAGAAAATAGGAGCCTCTATTATAAGACTTTAGATTTAAGGGGTATCTTTAGAGCAAGGCTTACTTAAATTTCTATGGTCACGTGTCATTCATTTATAATATTTTAAAATCTATTTATTATTTTTTAGATTTAATTATATAATTATAAATTTAGCATTTCTTGTTACCAACAAACAATCATAAGATTAGTATACCTTCATAATTTGAAGTTTTAAGTTTGAAATTTACCTTTACTAAAAAATCTATACAACTCCTACTTAAGCTGGTCCGATTGATGGTGCTTCCTAAAAAAATTTTAATTGGTGTTGTGACGAATTTTTAAGATTATTTATTAGCAGGTTATCTCATGAATTATATAGTGCAATTTAAGCTTGAACATTTAAGTTTTGAAATTTGGTAGTCTTAAGATTTTCATTATTTAACATATTCATTAGAGTAGAATAATAAATATAAAATAATTAAAAATAATTTGTTAAATATTAAAAAACTTAAGATAATTTTTTTATTGGTAAAAGGTCTAATTCAAGGAGATTAATATTTAAACTAATAAAGTTTTAGATACATATGATTATCACCATTAAGATCATCATCAATTTCAATTCATCAAAGTCTTTTGCATAGATAAATAGAAACATCTAGTTATCCAGAAGCTACAACTACTAGTAAACCCAACAATCAAACTAAGAATTTCTTACCAAAACAACAAATAGTTTATGTTGACTAAAACTAAACGCAAGGAGATTTAGAGACTAAAGTCTATTTGAGGACTATAAAAAGAATTGAAATAAGACTAAGCTTCCATATATGGCATAGACTAAAGTCCACTTATTGATGATGGGCATGCTACATCTCCACCTCATGCACTAGTAGAGCCACAATGACCTGGTCCTTGAATTCTCCTTCTATCTCTTGTTGTAGAAAGTCTCATCCGCTCCTCGCTTCTATTTTCATGAGGCCATCTTAATGCCTTACGTTGTGATTCCCAATCTGGGTCCCAATCCTTAAAGTATGGTGGGGGAGGACCCTTCTTATCAAAGATTATCAATAAAATTACTTCCATGCGAGATAATCTCTCCTCCCCATCTACCTCAACAACCATATTCTCAAACTTCAAGAAATCCCTTATCTATGAAGGGCCTTCATTGTGCCTAGGAAATCAACCTTGTCTCTTATCACCCATCTCCTACTTCTAAAAATTGTGTGATCCTTAATGTCTAGTATTGGGTATCTCTTAAGAGGATGACCATTTATGATTGCAATATAATAATATTTTTGCCTTCGCTAAGAAGAGTTTAAGACTTTTCAAATTAAATCTTATTAAAAAAACAAAGAGTCATATGGAGTTGTTATAAGAGATGTTTTTTTGGATTGAAAGGTTCTATAAGAAGAAGAAAATTATGTTACAAGATCATTTAAAATTTTGTGCAAGAAAATAGGATCCTCTATTATAAGACTTTAGATTAAAGGGGTATCTTTAGAGTAAGGCTTACTTAAATTTCTATGGTCACATGTCATTCATTTATAATCTTTTAAAATCTATTTATTATTTTTTAGATTTAATTATATAATTATAAATTATAAATTTAGCATTTCTTGTTACCAAGAAATAATCATAAGATTAGTATACCTTCATATTTTGAAGTTTTAAGTTTGAAATTTACCTTTACTACAAAATCTATACAACTCCTACTTAAACTGGTCCAATTGATGGTGCTTCCTAAGAAAAATTCAATTGGTGTTGTGACAAATTTTTAAGATTATTTATTAGTAGGTTATCTCATGAATTATATAGTGCAATTTAAGCTTGAACATTTAAGTTTTAAAATTTATGAAATTTGGTAGTCTTAAGATTTTTATTAATTAACATATTCATTAGAGTAGAATAATAAATATAAAATAATTAAAAATAATTTGTTAACTATTAAAAAACTTAAGATAATTTTTTTATTGGTAAAAGGTCTAATTCAAGGAGATTAATATTTAAACTAATAAAGTTTTAGATACATATGATTATCACCATTAAGATCATCATCAATGTCGATTCATCAAAGTCTTTTGCATAGATAAATAGAAACATCTAGTTATCTAGAAGCTACAACTACTAGTAAATCAAACAATCAAACTAAGAACTCCTTACCAAAACAACAAATAGTTTATGCTGACTAAAACTAAACCCAAGGAGATTTAGAGACTAAAGTCTATTTGAGGACTATAAAAAAAATTGAAATAAGACTAAGCTTCCATAGATGGCACGGACTAAAGTCCACTTATTGATGATGGGCATGCTACATCTCCACCTCATGCACTGGTAGAGCCACAATGACCTAGTCCTTGAATTTTCCTTCTATCTCTTGTTGTAGAAAGTCTCATCTGCTCCTTGCTTCTATGTTCATGAGGCCATTTTAATGCCTTACATTTTGATTCCCAATTTGGGTCCCAATCCTTAAAGTATGGTGGGGGAGGACCCTTCTTATCAAAGATTATCAATAAAATTACTTCCATGCGAGATAATCTCTCTTCCCCATCTACCTCAACAACCATATTCTCAAACTTCAAGAAATCCCTTATCTATGAAGGGCCTGAACATTGTGCCTAGGAAATCAACCTTGTCTGTTATCACCCATCTCCTACTTCTAAAAATTGTGTGATCCTCAATGTCTAGTATTGGGTATCTCTTTAAAGTATGACGATTTATGATTGCAATATCATAATATTTTTGCCTTGGAATAGTTAAATATTCATCAATGTTTCTTAGGATCCTTTCCATATCCTCGAGGAATTCTTTCTTAGATACTTTCTTGCATAATTTTTTTTGTTATTTCTTTACTTTTTCCTACATGCAAAATAATTGCAAGAAAAACCGTAAGGATTTTTGTATTTATGGTATGTTGCATGATGAGTCCCTACCTAGGATACTTAGTATGATATGAACCAACATAATATGTGTTGAATTCATAATTTCCTGCATTCTTTTCTCTATAAGGGTGCCTTAAAAAGGCATTCAACTTTTGGGTTTTTTTTACCTTGAATAGGATTGGAGAGTCCGTTGAATCCTCTAGATTATTCTTTTGACAAGCCTTGATCACTTAAATTCACTGCAAACTTTACACAACTATTAGGTTTTCATATTAGCAATAATAATAGAGTACTCCAACCGACACAAATAACTCTAATTCTTTGAGCAAAATGATGACTTCAAAGCCAGGAAAATGATGGGAAATAAAAGAGGTAATGTCTAAAGGACACAAACAATATTGTTAAAGGTAGGCTATCATCTTCTACCATTCCCTCAAATTCAAATTAATGTCTTATTGAGAGACCTAAGCTTGTCCCATCTTTCCCCCATACTCCATTTGAAATTTCTTTCTTTTTTTTTTCTTGAAGTCTTGTTCTTATTTTTATGCAAAGGGAGAAGACCACCTAGTACCTAAAGATTCTTGGTTGTCTTCTTCCCAACCAAGGAGTTTTCATCATTCTTTTCTTTAGGCAAAGATATTGAATCTTTCTCCATATTATAATTGGAGGATTCTTGTAGAGCTTCATTTCTTAGATCTTATTTGATAGATCTATTCCATTTTATTTGCCTAATTTTATCATGAACAAAATAATTATCCTTACTTAATGCAGGTAAAGACTTAGACACCCTTTTTATTTTCTTTCTCCAATAGTCTAGTTGATCTTAGATCAAACCTAAATTTGACCTTTTTGACATTTTTGTATGTTGACTAAAAGACCCTCCAATGGATTTCTTATTGGAGCTTCTCAGATATCTTCCTCTACCTTTCCTAATTGTCATTGGGGTAGAATCATGCTTCTGCAAATCTATCAAGTTGTCATTTTCTTTAAGAAAGTTCTTCTAGTTCCCCTTAACTTTACCCTTAGATTCTACTTGCAGAGTATTTGTAGACGTTTGCAGAACATTTGAAGACATTTGTTGGTGGATTGCTATGATTTGTTCTTTAGTTGAATCTAATAAGACTTGATCTAAGATGTCTTTGGCTTTTGATAAATCATCTTAAACTAGATTCCAAATTTCAAGTCCTTGATCTTCAATAATTTGTAATTGTTGATCTTCTAACAAAACTTGATTTGTTATTTCCTCAATTATATTAGTTTGTGTTTCATGCAAACAATTCAAAATAAAGTTTTCCAGATCCTGATTAAATGGTCAATATTTAGGGATTGCAGCTCTTTGCAACTCTTCTCTTATAGTCCTTCTTGATCCTCCATTGTCCACCATATCAATTTTAGTTCCAATAGCCATACTGCAAGTCTATTACATGTTATCCAAACTAAAGATTCTTCCATTAAACTTTTCAAAACCAACTCTTCCTTGTTATTTGGAAAAACATATAGGAAGATTTTGTATTCTCTCCTTAGCAAGATTGATAAGTCCTTCTCAACATGATTAATATCTGAAGCCATTTTTACCTTTTGCATATCTTCATAAGTCAAATAAAATTCATCAACATGATTATATAAATTATAAATGACCCCAAAAAAACTTTCATAGAAGGCACAAAATGCTAAGTAAGCTTGATTCCATAAAATAATCTTTATGTTGTAGGCATTTTCTTTTTGAAATGAACCAACCTAATTTCTGCTATCAACAGTTTACAATCCTCTAGAATCGATGAACGGCCATAGCAAAAATCTCGTCTGTTCGCTAATCTAGTCCCTATTACCATCAATTCACAATGTCTAAAACCCATCCCATCATCCAGCAGATGACTTTGAGGTCAAGGGATCCAAATCCCCTCTTGATTTGTCTAAAACAATGGCATATGATTTACCAGGTGGAGCCATGAAGGATGGGTTGTACCTGACGCGCAGCTACGAGACGAGCTCGTAATTTCCATATCAGAGAGATTATGAAGAGATCTCTTCATAAGCGGCGCCGAGAATAAGAATAAGTTCAGCCAATTATAAGAAGCTTCATATTCTTGTGATGGATTTTGGCTGAACTTATAGCTCAAATTGTAAGGTGCAGATTCGTTCCAGAAGTTTTTAATGAATTCCTGTATCTTCAAAAGAGATGCAACATGATAAAGGGTTTAAAAGTAGTGACACAATGTGAAAATAATTATTGTTCTTGCCGTTGAAATAAGTTCGTCCAAGATGGTTAATGGAGAGTTGTGCATCCTATGTTGAAATCATTTGCATGAGCTTGGAAAACTTGAAAAATTTGTACACGCAGAAAACAAGATCTTTTCACATGACCGCCTATTTAAAGTCCTTTACACACTTTCAAAGAGAAGTAATTTCACTTTTCCCACCCTTTTACAATTTCTTCAAATCAATGGAGTTTGATTGGAGATTGGAATTCAAACTTTGAATTTTATTTAAGTTAAAATTGAAGATTCGATTCCAATTTTATAATTGAAAACTCAAGATACATGCTCAAGGACTTGAAGTTTACATCACACACAGCAGAACCTATCCTATACTTCATGCAGGTAAAGAGCAAACCAAATCATATTTATTGCATATGAAACGTGTATGGATCATAACCACTACAACAGTCATTTCAAATTTTCAGCAAAAAGTTTAGAATTTGACTAGTTACCAACCATTTTGCCAGCCAATTTCATGAAGAGATCATCTTGATACGGCTTGAATTTTATTAGTGAAATAATTATATATAAATTAAATTTTACAGTGAAATGGTTTTTTAAAATGTCTTTTTCTTGATTTAGTTTTTTTAAAAAATTAATTATATTTTATGAAAAATATATTTAAATGTAGTCATTCAATTTTTATATTTCAATCTTAAACAAATAGATGTCAAGACAATGAAAGTATAATAAAATAAAATTTTGTAAACATAATTTTTTTGTAAAATTGATAGTGTGAAATAGTCTTTTATGATATAAATTCTTTTATTGGTAGTATGAATTTTGTGATACAACAAGAATGAGTTTGACTCAAAAAATTACACACTTGAATCCTGATAGCAATATCACAATTTAACTTGTTGTGGAAAATATCTCCTACTCATCATATATTGTTACAATATCTACTAAGAAGTCCAGAAAGAGGGCGAGCAAGAGGGAAACTATTACAAGTATTGGTTGTCATTGCACCAAAAGATCGATCTGTTAATCCCTGATACAATATCTAGACTTATAGTTCAGACACAGGCGATGGTTAAGCCATGTCATGAATCTCGAGGGGAGCATTGACCATTATGCCAACAATCTCTCCCTTAGCCCTAACCGAGGGGATTCGAACTTGTGACCAAGCTAATTTGATACCACTTGTTACAAGTAGTGGCTATCATTGCGCCAAAATATCGACCTGTTAATGCCCAATATAACCACTAGACTTATAGAAGACACATGAGGTAGTTAAGACATGTCATGAATTCTGAGGGGAGTGTTGACCGTTATGCCAACATAAACATATATGGAGATAGAGGAGTGAGGAAGATAGAGGTAGAGACAAAGATAGAGTGAGAGAAAAAGAGGGGCAAAAAAGATATAGATATAGAGAGGGGTAGAGGGAGAGAATAGAGAGATACAGATATAGAGTAGGAAAGATAGAGAAACATACAAGAGTAGAGAGGGACAAATAGAAAGATATATATGGTGAGATAGAGTGATGGGGATATATAGATATATAGAGTGAGAGAGAGGGGAAGAGATAGAGGAATACATTGATAGAGGAAGTAGATATAGACAAATAGAGATGGAGAAAGGGAGAGAGAAATAAAGGGAGAGGGGGTGGGAGAATGAAGAAGAGAGGAGAGAGATATATATAGATATATAGAGAGAAAGAGTGAGTGAGGAAGTGATATGTGTGTGTGTTTACAGAGAGAGAGAGAGAGAGAGAGAGAGAGAGAGGTGATTATAATTTTAAGCTATCACTTCTCAATTGAGACCATTGTTGAAGAAACAACACCATCTTCTATTTAACAACCTACCATTGAAACTCATGTTCTTCATTAGTGTATGCAAAAAATGGACCAAAATTTTCCATTGACGTTCCACACTAGTACATTTGACCAACATTTCCGACCAATATTTCTGACCAAGCATTAAAATGATTTTCCTTGGTCAGTTTATAGAAGGAAAAATTTGATTTTTTTCTAATCTATTCCCGTGTTGGTCGGAATTACAACCCTAACAGGTGGTCATAATTCTGACCAACACGGGAATAGAACTAAAAAAAAAGTCAAATTTTATACTTATATCCTGCCTACCCACATTTTATTTTATTTAATTTTGGCATAGTCCACAAGAAAATGAGTGGTGAAGGAGGGTAGGAGGGAAGCTTTACGTCGAGACCGCCTATATGCATCTAGCCTGTAAGTTCTGTCATCTCCTTCTCTTCCACATTACTATTCTAAAACCCCAGCAAGCATCGAGAGGAATAGGCATTCGATTTCAACCATTTCATTGTAGTCTTGGTAAGAGATTCGATTTTTTTGTCATTTTCTTAATGAAGGGAACTT
Organism: Chamaecyparis obtusa; assembly: GCA_027943335.1. Lineage (NCBI taxonomy): Eukaryota > Viridiplantae > Streptophyta > Pinopsida > Cupressales > Cupressaceae > Chamaecyparis > Chamaecyparis obtusa. The sequence continues at coordinate 399,875 of BSBK01001146.1, read as the reverse complement.
TTTATTATTATTTTGAATTGTTTTCATTTGTCACAGGTTTGAAACCCTAATCTCTGCACTTCTAATGGTGTTCACGCCACCATTAGAAGTGGCCAGTGAATTTCCAGAGATACAGAGCAACCCAGTCAACTAAGGATGGGTTCTTTGTTTCCTCATCAACTGAGTTCAAGGATAAATTGATGCTACTTTTGGTTTCATTGTAAAAAAATGTTGAATAAGTGGTTGAATATCACGGAAGTGCGGAAAATAAAAGCTAAAACATTGATGTATCCGTCCATTGGTCACTTCAAACCCTTGAAACGAGGGCTTTGTAAATGTCAGACTTCCAAATGCCTCTACTTCAAATTGGTTATTGATTCACCATCCAATCAACATACTAAAGCCATTCCAAACATAAAATATACGGCCCCTTGTTCGAGCCAAATGGCTACTACTATACTCGTGTCATCAATTTCAACATAATTTCTCTGTTTTCTGACTGTGATCACTTCCTCCCTTCAAATCTCTATAATTTCATGATTAGAAAACTATGATACATTGTTAGTTAACCTCATTCCATGGATTCTAGGCCTTTGAGTCCATGGAATGATCAATGGTGGCCAAATAAACTCAAACTACCTAATACAATGTACAAGAACAGTGTCTTATTGTGCAAATAAGAGGATAACCAGTCATGTAAAATGACTTTCAAAACATCTAGGGTGTTTGATAGTGCCTTCCAAGATTAATTGATTGATGTATAGGCTTGTTTCAATCGGAGGTCACATGATACATAGTATAAACAACATCAAAACAGATAAGACACAGTCCTCTTCTTTTGCCACTATCTCATGTTGCCATGATCATTGATATTTGATTTCTTAAAAACCTGCAACTCTCATAATGATATTGTGCCCGTCCTTTCTGACAGCTTAGAATCGTAGGCATGCCCTCCTTTCTGAGAGTCAGAAAAAACCTCTCCCTATGCAAAAAAATATTATAAAAATAAAGCCTATAATAACCATATTTTTAATTTATACTATAGTGACTTTTTTAGATTTCTTTCATATATGTTTTTAGTTTATTATTTTTATAGATTTATTTATAATCAATTTAACTATGTTTAATTTAATTTTTTATATTATATAATTTTTTATAATATATATTTTTATATTATATTAATTATTTATATTGTTTATTTTTAATTTATATATTTAAATAAGAAATATAAATTTTATATTATATTAAAAATTATATAAAATGATTTTAAAATTTGCAAATGCGTGTGTAAAATTAATTAAAATATTTCTATAAAATATTGAAGAGGGCATTTTTATTATAATATGGTATGTCTATCTTTATATTTTCCCTCAGAAAGTATAGTTTTCATTGGTTCAATAATGTAAATAATTAATATAATATAAAAATATATATTATAAAAAATTTATAATATAAATAATTAATATAATAAATTAAATTAAACATAGTTTGATTAGAAATAAATTTATAAAACTAATAAACTAAAATTATATATGAAAGAAATCTAAAAAAGTCACTAATAGTATAAATAAAAAATGTGACCATTATGCGCTTTATTTTTCTGCACAACCAGAAATTTGTTCTCATTGTCAGAAAAGATGACACGGTTACAGTTCTGAGCTGTTAGAAAGGACGGGCACTGGGCGAGTGCAAATAATTGACCATTTAGCCAATGCCTTTCCAAAGCCTTTCCAACACATGATTTGTTTCCTACAAATCCTTGACCTACGAGCTTCGCCTTCTTACAAAGTGTGGGATGGATAATCACGCATGCATTACAGAATTAGGGGTAGTTCCATTACTGATTTGTCTTCTCTCCTTAGAAGATTCAAAACCATAGGAAAATGTGGTAACATCACTGTTAAATCTCTCCATTTCCCTAACAACAAGAAGATCATCTTTGAAACCACAAATTCTATTAATTCGATATGCAGGCCCACAACATTATGCCCATGCAAATACTCATAAATCTTTTGATTAGATGATACACTACAAATTTCTCTTGTGATTTTCGCAGAGTAGGACATTAATTTTTGTGTGTTAGAGTTTTATAGGCACCTCAAATGGGATTGATTTCCAAACTCCTAACTAAAACATGACATTAATTTTGAACTTACAGTCCATTTAAATAGAAGTAGAAGTTTTTGTAGCTTTATATGGCTAACTAAACCCTGATTTGATCAATAATTAAGGGGTATTACACTTTGTGTGTTCTTCATGGGGAAGATGAATAAGAGGATTTAGTAAACTCGTCGGTATGTGGACGAGACAACATTTGCATTGGTAGGTGGAAGAGCATTCCAAAGAACTAAAATATCATTTACATGTTTGTTTTATTTGGTTTCCAATACTATCACAATTTAAAGGTTGATATTGATCAATATAAATAATTTCCTTGCAAATCATATCAAAGCAATAGTAGGAATTTGCAGATGAAATTATTGGTCAGATTTCTAATTCATTTATTATTGATTTAAAGATGAATTTATTGGTTTATTTATCATCCCTATTCTCTTTGCTGGTTGATTTAAGAAGAAGGTGCAATTTTACATTGAAATAGTTCATCCATTTATTTAAGGGACTTGGGCACTAACTTCCATCCACCATTTAGTAGACCTAGCATCATTGATTACTGGTCACAATACCCAAAATAAATGTGTGACAACTTTAGGAGGTCACTTCCTGAGACTAGCATTTTGATGTTCTAACACCAAATCATATCATTATTTCAACCCCATATATCTATTTGAAATGTGGATTACAACAAATTTGGGCATTGACCATGTAATTTCACACTTCTCAATAGAGCAGAAGTTATGGCTATGTTTGTAACAACATTGTGGAGAGAGGACAATTTTGGGAAGGGCCAGATTAAGCTTGTCTCAACCTGCACAGTGACTTGAAATAGATTTCGGTCCACCATTTTAAAGTCATATTTGATTATATAATGTATTGGGGATATCAATGAATGCAAAGTGTATGTACTTATGTTAAACTATTTGTGCATTAATTGAAAAATGTTTGTGTTCATTAGTTGCAGCTACTATGAGTATTTAGATTACAAATATTGAATACATCATTGCTTGCCAACTATTTGACAAAATGTTTGTATGCTATACTTGGTAGTGATGTTGCAGTTACTATTTTCCCTTGTTAACACCAAATTACAAACTTGGAATGAAGGTTTCATATTCAACAACATTAGTAGTGCAATAGAAATGTAATTTAAAAGTTGGAAGATAAAAAATCTCTCTCTGACTCATCAATTCAACACCTATATCACTTCATTTGTTTTGATTTTGATCCATCAAACTTAGTGTTTACAAATGAGTTTTTTGGTTGTGTTATATTTAGATTGCATAGTAAGAACTTCAATTCTTCATTTTCAAATCTCTTTTCAACTTTGAAAACATACACTCCAGACTCAGATTCTACCTATGATATTTTATTTGTGCTGATTGTATTTTACAATCAAATGTTTCATATGTGGATCTTCCTCTATTCCTATTTGATTAACAAGGCCACACCAATAAAGCCGCATATATCTATTGTCAATCTTTGACAAATCTTTGCCAAGTAGATTTAATATGCATATGACATATCCAACACTTATATTTTTATGCATTGTTATATTCTCAGATCAATACCAAGTTGCATACTTCTAATTTTATCTAGAAAAGATTAATTTAAATATATGAAAAGCATCCTAACTATTAATACAAAAAGAGGAGCCTCAATGTTCTTGTACATAATTACATCAACATTTCCCAACTTACTTATAACTTTTCTCTTCCAGAGTCTTTCTCAACTCTTGAATCTCGCAGTAAAGTCTAGCATTTTCAATGACCAGTTCTTCCCCCTTTCCAATCCAGATTTCAAGTAAAAAGCTTGTGTGCTCCGTAACCATTTGCAGTCATTCAATTTCTTGTTTGAGAAAATTTTCAGAAACTTGAAATTGATGATTCAACTCCGAGTATTGTTTGTTACCTTCAATGACCATATGTTGAAGCTCATTGGTTTTTTGTTTCAATGTTCTATCCTTTATAAGAAAATATTCCGAACAATTTTCTGATAAAGTTTCTTGTGTTTGCCTCTCATCTTTGATATAAGAAGCATGGAATTAGACTCCATCAATAAGACCTTTAATGAATTGTAATCAATGCACTTTTTTTTCATAGTTGTGGTTCAATCAACAGACATCTGCTTCACATTTTTTTCAAAAGGTCTACTACTTTTTCATCAAATTTTCACAATACAGACAACGATATCTCTTTCTCAACTTCTCATTCCTTCTGCAACACTTCTTAACTTCTACCCATCTCCTCAATGTCCTTTACTTTGTTGCAACTTGTGATACAAGCTTTCCCTTTTCAGATTCCCAAGATAACTGAGCTTCCCCCAACTCTTTAGAAATTGTTTGCATTTGTCCCTTCTAGTACCAAAATTTTAGCTTACAAGTTCTTTGTTTCTAAATACATTCATTAGCATTAATATTCTTTCTTTTCAATGACTTCCTTTGAAACCTTAACATATTCCTTCACTTCAGATATTGCATCTTGTGATTCATTTTCCCTCTTTATAATTTCTTTTTCAATCGCTCTTGCACTTGTTTTTCAGCCTCAACAACTTTTTCTTCAAGATAAATTAGTGCTTCCCCTCTCAAACTTGATAAAATCTCAAATCTCTCATCTTCAAATGACCTGCAAGATACTTATGGTTATTCTCTCAAGTCCATAACAAAATATTCCAATCAATTCTTTCTTCAATAACTACTCTAGGTTCATCTTCTTTCTTTGTAATTTTTTCATTCAACCTTTTCTCATTTTCAAAAAGAGCTTCTTGGGCTTCTTTTTCCTTCTTGAACAAGACATTTCTTTCTTCTCTTAAAGTTGCAATATCTCTAATAACAAGGTTATTAAGTCCCTACAAGTTGGGTAACTATCATCATTGTTTAGCTGAGCATTATAGTTGTTTGTTGGAATAATTTCTCCATTCTCAAGTTGTTGTTTGTTGGAACAGTTTCTCAATTCTCAATAAGTGGAGGTGCAATGATACATATTTTTAGATGGAAAATTCTATACACTTCTATACCCAATCATAAAACATCCCCTAACTTCATCGGGAATCTCCAACCAACAACTGGTGCTTGTTAAGTGCACCCTTCACTGTGTTCTCCACCAAAACTGTCACTGCTCCCTTACCACCTTGTAGTCTCCCTGCATTCAAAACAACATAGAATACATAGGATACAACTAGGAAATCTCCCACAAACCACAGTGATCACAGGGGTGGGAGTGCCCTTACATGATTAAGGAATACAACCTTAAACTACTGATTGTACCCTCTAAAAGCTAGTCACAGTCATGCTAGTCAATTGTTCTTCGTTAACATCAAACCAAATGCTAAGGTAAATACATAAACATGAAAATAATATATGGAGGAGTGTTTTATATTACTTAACCAAGTCTCAATCATGTTTCATCAACCATTGGAGTTATAGATTCGCTGACTGTTCCTTCAGGACAGTGAGATACAAAAATGTAGAGAAATAGATTTTATTGATGATAACCCTATTACATCTTCATGGTTTTTCAAACCACCTTTCTTCACACCCTTCCTCACATGGATACCCCCTCAAAATAGACTCCATTCTCCCCAAATAAACTGGCAACCACCAACTAACTATTTTTTTAACTGTTCCTAAACAGTCTAAACTGACTGTCAACAGAATAAACTAAAGATTGTTGTCAAGTTGACAACAAAAGTTGTCAACTCGACAACATAACTTCTAATTCCCATACTTAAATACTTATAAAAGGTTTAAAGACAACCTGTTTAAATCAATCTAACCTATAACCCCCATATGACCCTTGTAGGCCATATTTTGCCAATAAGAGGAAATTACATATTTTTGCACCTTGAGTGCTTTGACATCACGTTTAAGGCTCTATTGGCCATAATACAAATATTATTAACCTTATAGGTCTTTCACCAATTTGTATTCTCTTGGATTAACATAATGACCCGTAGTGACCCCTAGGTACACTTTATCCTTTTAAATGCCATAAAGGCTTACATCCTTGATCTCATTAAAATATGATCAGTATATGATCAAAACATCATTGTATGACCATTATTTGTCTATTACATCATCAAATGACCCTTGAGGGCCATGTTATCTTCACCTCTACCCAAGGATCTATCAGTGACCCTGGTGCACTCCTTAGGTCCTGTCCTTGACCTTGGTGCTCCTGCATTATGATAGGAAGGAGAGAAGTAGGGTGAGATGTGTAAGAGACAAAATTTGTAATGATTCGAATCAATAAATAAAAATCATCCTTGCAATAGTAAATCTCTGCCCATGGGTACAGTCACTACAACAGTGAATTAAATTACTTATGGAAATGTGTTCTTGAGTGAATAGTGATGTAAGATCATTTCCTTGTGTCAAAACCAAATAGATCAATGATCGAAATTTTTAGATTCTGAGAACACGTATATTCAGTGGAGGATATAAGAAGGGATATTTGTGAAGATTTTATAGATCTCTAAAATTCTATAGAATATCTTCTTTACTGAGTTGAGGTGGGACAAAAGTAACATAGCTCTATGAAACCTTCACAAATATCCCTTTTTTGGCCTCCACTCATACCTCTTCTCAGAATATGGAAACTTTTCAAAGAAACAGGTGATGAAAATGTAGATACTTTGTGTCTGACATACTTAAATGGAATACACCAAGAAGTACCAAATGATGAATGCTCAATTGTTGTTATGGCAAAGCATCAAAACTGTCCATTTCTAGAACTTGATTTTCTATAGTCTTAATGATTTTTCTATAGTCCTAATGATTTTTCTTATTTTTTTCTTTTGTCCCTTTTTTATTTCCTATGTCTATGCTTGGTGATAGGATTTTGAACATTGTTGACAAAGCGTGTTTCTTTTTTTGATTGTCATGGGGTTCCACATTGTTTGTTTCTCTTGATAAATTAGGCCTTGAACTTGAATTTTTGTTCACTGTTTTATTTTAGCTTGATATTTCATTCATTTTTCATACACACAGAGACTACACATGTTGATAAAAAGATGAGCTATTTGATTTAGGTTTACTGTTCATGATTGTAAATGGTCAATATTTCTGATGGTAATCCTTGGTGTATTCCATTTAAAAATAATCATGTTTCTATGGCTATGATAAATGTCCCTCTTTGTTGAGAAAATTAGAGTTGACAAAATGGTTGTTTAGTGACTGTATCTGCCATTAAAGCCATTTCATATGCACAGGTGATGAACATGCAGTTTGTGTAAGCACTACTAGGAGCTTACCCTGCAACACATGTAAAATTGTGAAAAATCATCACAAGTCCATTTGTTGTAGGGTCTAGCTCCCAGTAATGCTTGGTTGACAAATCTGCATGTTTGTCACCTGTGCATATACCTTCTCTGATTGACTCTTATATGCACATGTACTATTGTGAACATGTAGATTTTCCTAAGCACTACTAGGAGCTTACCTAGTGACACATGTACTATTGTGAAAATCATATCACAAGTCCATTTGCTGTTGGGTCAAGTTCCCAGTAATGCTTGGTCAAATCTGCATATTTGTCGAATCTAAATGGAAAACTTTGTGCCTGACATACTTAAATGGAATACACAATACCAAATGATGAATGCTCAATTGTTGTAATGGAAAAGCATCAGAACTTCCATTTCTAGAATTTGATTTTCTATAGTCTTAATGATTTTTCTATAGTCCTAATGATTTTGAACATTGTTGACAAAGAGTGTTGCTTTTTGTGATTATAGTCTTAATGATTTTTCTATAGTCATAATGATTTTTCTTATTTCTTGTCTTTTGTCCCTTTTTTATTTCCTATGTCTATGCTTTGTGACAAGATTTTGTCACCTTCTTTTGATGGTATATTTCATTCACTCTATGTGGATTACTATTTTATTTCATCTTCATATTTCAATCATTTTTCATATACACAGAGACTACACATGCTGATAGAAAAATGAGCTATTTGATTTAGGTTTACTTTTCATGATTGTAAATTGTTAATATTTCTGATGGTACTCCTTGGTGTATTCCATTTAAAAATAATCAGGTTTCTATGGCTATGATAAATTTCCCTTTTTGTTGAGAAAAGTAGAGTTGAGAAAATGGTTGTTTAGTGACAATTTGTATCTGCAAGTTGCAAACAAATCATCCTTCTTCCATCAACGAGTCATTCCATTCAAGAAAGACCATGTCTGACAATATAAACCCACAAAAAAATAGGGAGACAATTGCTAGATTGTGGTCTAACTTTAAAAGAAAAGGTGATGGAAAATCTTATTGTCCCTGCAAAATTTGTAAGGGCTTAAAGACTCAAAGATATCTAATCAAAACAACCGAGGAACATTGTAGGCAGCATGGTCACACTGAAGGGGGAAATGAATTTCATCTATTGGTATGTATTTTAATAATTTATAAAATACATAAGACATTATTTGATGATGACATCATGATCATGGTTAATTTAAGGTCATCATTTTGATATAGGTCAACCACCCTGGGTTTCATGTTATGGACCATGACAATCTAGAGAATGTGGATTTCCAAATGAGGGAACATGGAGATGTGAATATGTAATGATCCCATGGAAGAAGATCACGATGATCAAGAAGATCACGATGCTCAAGATGATGATGATGATGATGACCTTGATGTACCTATACTTGATAAGGCATACAATCCACTATACGAAGGCTCCCAAACAACTCTTCTTGTCGTTGTATTATTGTTGGTGAACTTGAAGGTTATGAATGGTTTATCCAACATAGCAATGACATGTATGTTAAGGTATGTCATCTTTTTTTAGTTTTTTAGTCATAATTTCCTTACAGTTAACAAAGGGTGAATCATGTAGCAATTAATATTTTTTATATTAACAAAATATATTTTTGGTCATAGGTTGATAGGTGAGTGTTTGTTACCACCATCAAACATTCTACCTCGCTCATACCGAGAATTATCTGCCATTATGAAAGATATCAGAATGGAGTATCAAACAATACATGCATGTCTGAATGATCATATTATATATCATAAACATTATGAATTTGCAACAGAATGCCCTGATTGTCATATTAGTAGATATTGATAAGATCATATAACAAAAAAAAGTGCCTCACAAGGTTCTTCGGTATATTCCCATTATTCCACGTCTGCAATGATTATTTAGGTGCAATAGCTTGGCACAATTTATGATTACCATGAATGCAATATAAGTCAAGATGACATTATGTGAATGTTTGCGGATGGTTCGACATTTAAGGAAATAGAGAAAACTTGGCCACACTTTAAAGAATAACCTCGTAATCTCAAGCTTTCATTGGCAGCAGATGGTGTCAATCCATTTGGAGAGATGAGATCTATTTACTCAGTGTGGCATGTTTTTGTTATCAACAATAACATTCCTCCTTGTATGTCCCTAAAGAGGGAGTACATAATGTTGGCAATGATTATTCCAGGTATTTTTTCATTTAATAGTCATCTAGATTAATTTATTATAAATAATCCATCAAAATGGTCATAATAATTATGTAATGTTTTTGTTCATTCAACTAGATAAGTACCAAGTTAAAGATATGAATGTATATATTGATCCCCTTATCGATGAGTTGATGGTGTCATGGAATGGGGTCACTATGTATGATGTATCTCTAGACCAATAGGACAAAGACAATTTCAATTCCATGCAATGCTTGTATGGACAATACATTATGCCCCTGGGCTAATACATTTTTGTGGTATGTTCTCTTCTTAACACCTCTTTTTGGTATGTTATAGTGCTAACACAAAATTAATGTATTTAATCCAGTTATACACGATCTTGTAGGTCTTCAGACAAAGGGAAAATTTGCATGTCTAGTTTGTGGTCGAAAGATGAAATATCATCATTCAAAAAGTTTAGGAAAGCAGGTGTTCGATGAGCATAGACACTTTCTCCACAGAAATCATAAGTACCGAATTATTGAAAAATATCTTTGCAATGGGAAAAAAGAGACTACATCAAATCCACGGAGAATGACACCTCACCTATGGAAGTTGGAATACAATAAAATAAATCATCGAGGTAATGTCATTCTATCTGATGGTTTTTGTTTGAAATTTATATTTTGATATTGTGTTTTGTTTACTGATGATATAATTGATGCTCATGAAGGTCCTCAAGGCATTAATGACCAACTTCCAAAAGGACTTAAAAGTTATCCTACACAATTTAGTAGGTTGACGTACTACGAGAAACTCCCAATTGTGCATTTGTTTGATGTAATGCATATTGGAAAGAATGTAACAGAGACATTATGAAAAATATTAGATGGAAGGCGTGACAAAGACAAAATTGTCAAAATTTGTAGTGACATTGAAAAATCCAACCATACAATGAAAAATTTCATTCGATCAAATAATAATGGAGACCAAATTGATACAAGTTCCCTTACTTGGTTATTGTCGGAGCAGCAGAGCAATGCTATAAAAGAAGTCATAAAAAAATACAATTTCCCACAGGATTTGCTGCGAACATAAACAATCTCATATCAAAGAAAAGTGAATTTGGTCCAGGGATGAAAACACACAATTGACATACATTTATTAAGGTAATTCATGTTATTTTGTATTCACTATATATTTGTATACTGCATGTAGTTTTCATTGCATTATTTTATAAAATATTGATAGGATCATTTTACAAATATTGCAGTATGTTCTACCTCTATCTCTCCCACACCAATTCAACAACAGTGTCAAACAAGTTATGTATGATCTTGGAAAATACATGAGGTGGTTGTCATCAAAAGAAATCAATAAAGAAGATATAAAATATTGGAAGAGAAAAATTCCTCATCTTATGTGTGAAATGCAAAAGTGCTTACCTTCAAATTTTTTTAATGCACAAGAACACTTCCTCATACATGAAGTTGAGGAGATTGAATTATGTGGACCTGTACAAACTAGGTCAATGTGGATGGTTGAGAGGCACTTGAAATTTTTAAAATTCTTGGTTCGATAAAAAGCACATCCTAAGGGTTCTATGATGGAGGGATATATGGTATACCAAACCATGATGTACATTAGTGAATATCTTCCTAAGTTTGTAGCAAAGATCCATGTAGATCCTATTTGGGATCCCAACTCCATTAACAAATTCGAAGGGGAGTACTTGATGGGGAAAGGTAGATTGATGAAAGTGAGAGGTAATTATAAGATGTTATTGTAGTTAATTAATTCTTATAAATCTTCAATATAAGTTATTTGTAATTGGTCTATTTTTTTCTATATAGTTGGTCAAGAATGGGACGCAATACATTTATATATTGCGAACAATCTTAATTGGATGATGGTATGGATTGAACGATGTCAACAAAATGGTTTCTCATTAACATGGGAAGGTGTTGCTTCATTGGTTAGAGAAGCTCATCGTAATGGAGATTCTAATGTTATGCCAATGGTAATTGATCTAGAATATGGTTTAAGAGGTAGAGAGGTACGTAAAAATTTATTAATGATCATGACCCATATGTTTCATATCAACTCACGATGCAAATAATTTTCACACGCTTGAAAAATTGCAGGTCAAGCACCACAAAGATATGTACTATCATGGCCACAAATTTTGCATAAAAAAGTTGGATGACATGAAGGAAACTTGTGATTCTGGTATAACTGCAGTCTTCAAGGTCACTAATATATCATCTAGAAATGAGATAAATCCTCAAAAATCTCAAAATTGATAGTATGGCATCTTGGATAATATACTTAAGTGCAACTTTAACTCCTTCAAATTAGTTCTATTCATTGTCAAATGGTACAGGCTACGACTGACTCAAAATGATCCTGATAGAACTATTATTCAACATGACAATGGATTTACAATGATTAATACAAGGTCGTTTACGCTATTTGGAGATGAGCCCTATGTTCTTCCAAGCCAATGTGAGCAAGTGTTTTACTTAGAGGTTCCACATAAATTAGGTTGGTCATTTTTTGTTAGACATGATCCAAGAGGAAGGCCGATAAAGTATAATGTGATGGAAGAAGAAGATATTGAAGATGATGAAGAAAGAAGAAGATGATGGTGGTGGTGGTGGTGGTGGTGGTGGTGATGGTGATGATGATGATGATGATGATGATGATGATGATGATGATGGCGATGATGATAGTGGTGGTGATGATGATGATGATGATGGATGGAGAAGATGATCAATGACATGATTGAAATGTACAAGGTATGTGATTTAATTATTTATATATATTTATATTGATTAGTATATAAATTTAATATTGATTTATTGATTTCAATTCTAATGATTACAGATTTATTGTGTTCAATTCTAATGATTACAACATATGTGATTTATAATTATCAATGTATTTCTTATGATGCTCAATTAATTGTTGGTGATACATGTATATATTTTGTTTGATTGTCACCCTTTCTGAAAATAGGCAATTAACTACACACATCGTCACCCCTTCTGTTGATGATCTTTCATTCCATATATAAGGTAAAGGTAATTTGTTTTTGTTTACGATCTTGCATATTGTTCACGTTGTCTTCTACATAATTTGTAGCATACATATCATGTAATTTTTAGCTAACTTAAGATAATTGATTCACATATGCATTAGTGAAACTCCCTTAGTTTAGTTACAACATATGTGATTTAAAATTACCAATGTATTGCTTATGATGCTCAATTAATTACTGCTGATACATGCATATATTTTGTTTGATTGTCACCCTTTTTAGAAACAGGCAATTGACTACACACATAGTCACCCCTTATGTTGACGATTTTGCCTTCCATATATAAGGTAAAGGTAATTTGTTCATGTTTACAATCTCGCATATTGTTCATTTTGTCTTCTACGTAATTTGTAGCATACATATCATGTAATTTTTAGCTAACTTAAGATAAATGATTAAAATATGTAGGAAATTTAACCCCTTTGATGAGGATCCTACATAGTGACATGGATCAGTAGGTATAAGTCAATAAATAGACATAATTTTCTTATATTCTTCTTGTTTATCACTGAGCACACATGTTATAAATAGACATAATTTTCTTATATTCTTCTTGTTTATCCTTTTATATGATTCCTATTTTTTTGTGTCTTTCCTTCATTTTCAACGTACATTTTATATTTCCCACGTATAGCCAAAGAAGAACCGTATGGGTCATGACTCTATTCAAGACTTGATTATTCTATTCTATTATTTAATTATTATCAAAATTCTATTTGAAGCGGGGACATGACAATATCTCATTTGATGGATTGCAGGACACACCAAATAGGTACTTGTCAGATCTATCTTCCTCGAATGAGGGAAATACGGGAATGGTAGATGAAAGTTTGACATGTAGTACGACTAAAATAGGGAGATCAACTAGAGGTCAAAAGATTAGAAAAAATTTCAATAAACGCATGCAATTTTTCCTTGCTAAAGGGGGGTCATGTTCTTATGATGATGAGACCAAAGGAGACATTAAGGTTCCCTTTTGATACACACATCATGAGAAAGAATGGGTACCCAATGAGCTACCTCCAATTAACACTGATTTTTATGTTAACAAGAGGATATATCGCATAGCTCCATCCTCATTACATGGTTTGGACCTATTTTCCATGGATGGGATAAAGGTATATTACAACAAAGTTGTTGAATTGATGGAGTATGTCGGACCTTGTTACAATTACAATGATTGGATGCGGATTGTTCAATATAAAAAAAGTATGCATAGGTATGCATTGTCAACAAATTATATACAATGGAAAGAAAATGATCAAAGTAAAAGATTTTCTATGTACATTGATGGGAGACCAAAAGCAATAGGGAATATTGTGGGTTTTATAAATAGTACGTGACCTTCCTCAACTAATAAGCAACCCAATTGCATATTTGAGGCGCGTGAGGGGAATCATATTTTTGTATGTGCAATAAAATCAATAAGTGCAGGGGAAGAACTGCTAATATATTACCATCTAAATTGCATAGATACAAACAAAGTTACTATCATGAGGGTGGTAAGCACTCTATACCATTTAAACTAACCTCAAGTTTATGACTCCAATATACCATTTTATTAATAAGTTTTTTTTGCTAGGTCTATTGCTTTTAGTTCGCTAAAGTTTTTATATTTAATCTTTGTCACAGGATGACATGGATCCCCCACATGATAGAGGCCATGAGGATGCTACTCCTACCCGTTCTTCAACAATGGTAAACCTTATTGTAATTGTATATATTAGATAGTTGAAAAATGTTATATTATTATGTTATTTTATTTAGGGTTTTGGAGTTATTCTGATAGTTTTATTGATATTCCTATCACAAATTGATGTTCAAGATAGGGGAAAAGAACTTGCAATAATAGAGGCAATAGCTGTAGATACGGATGAGGATATCCCAGATATCCCTAATATAATAAATATGGTGAAGAAAAAAGTAAAAAAAGTCAATGCATAAATTTTTAGCATTTTGGAAGATGCAAATCCAACCGAGGAGATGTTGAAGAGGATAGATGAATTGATGGTCCAAGCACGTCATTATGAAGTAAGCAATAATGAATATTTAGTTATAACAAAATTTCAATAAAAGGTTTATATTTTATACTCTTTTATGTCGTGAACTAAAATATGTATGTGTTCTTGTTATAGGATTTTTTGTTTGCTCAAGTACCTGGTCATGGACATCGCGGTGAGGCCGATACTAGCAGAGCTCCAACCACCTCAGGTAAAATAATCCTTAAGTTAACAAGTTACAAAGATTTTTTTTCTTTGGAACATTCAAAAACTTCATTGGACTTAATGATTAGAAGTGTACGTTTTTCATTGGAATTACTGATACCATAGATATAGCTATAGGAAAGGTACAGTTACAAATAATTCAAAATTTCTAATAAAATTTTTGCTCAAACTTTATTGAAAGCTACTCTTACTTTTATTATTTCATAATTTCTTTGCTAACAATGTATTATTCAAGTCATCAAGTGTAGGCGACTCCTCCTAGAAGGTCGACCAACGTCCATCCGAGATTGCCGAGTGCAATGTTGACAACAAGGGGCATGCAAACATTGACGCCTTCACGTTCTATGCCTAGTAAATCCTTGTTTTGCTATATTTAGTTTTGTGTTAATTATGATTTCATAATTTATACTTTAATCTTGGGTTCATCTCATAGTGGATTAATTTTGTGGAGTAGGAGATACACCGTCATCATCTACTATGACAAATATAGATCATAGTACCTGTATTGGTGATAATTCACCATCATTTCTTAGATCTACCCGTGTTTCTAGCACAGGAGTTATGCAGATGTCATTGTTGATTGACGATAAAGAATTGATGCCTTTAAAATGTCTTAAGCTTCCAAGTACTTTAAATTATTATTATTTATATTGTAATATGCATTTACCTATTCATAAAAAGTTTTGGATTGATGATCCCATGATATTTTTGCAGGAAATGATTCTTTTTATAAGATGTTTTATGACTTCACATTGAAGATATTCGGGCCCACTATACGTACAAGGTGGAACATCATACGTGAACTAACCCTATCCCACTATTTTTATTTCATATCATTAATTGGTAAAATAATTTTCCTTTCATTCAGGCCTTTTCTTTTACTATATTCAGGGTACACAACTTTAGTTAATTGTTCTATCTAACAATTTTGTGTTTTTTCTTAAAAGGTGGAACTTGCAAGAAAAAAAAGTTAAAAGATTAGCTCATAAAAGATTTAGAGCATGAGTTTGGTAGTAACATTTTTGAGGATAAGAAAATTTTAGAAAAAGTTTCCAAACATCTTAAGACTGTGAGGAACTCATACAAAAGGAGTCTCATCCATAACCCAAAGTACAAGCATCCTCCCTTTATTTCAGTGAGGCATTGGAATGAGTTCATTTTGGATGCAAAGGAGAAAGAGGATGCTCAAAGAGGAATTACACCAGCAAATGAGAGAAGAAGGTATGTGATAGTATTAACTACTAGTAGAATGTAATAATGCACTAATTAGTAATCTTTATAGATCTATATCATCTAACATACACTAGTACAAAAATAGAAATATTTGACCAAATAAACTACCAAAAATTGTAGATAAATGACCAAATTTGGTCATGTGACTAGTGGTAGTTTATTGTTGGTCATTTATCTTGTGACCAAATTTATGACTAAACTATTTTATTCATTTATTTGGTCATATATTTAGTCATTGATTTGGTCATTTGGTAATTTATTTGGTCATTTGGTCATTTGGTAGTTTATTTGGTCATTTATTTGGTCATTTATTTGGTGATATATTTAGTCATTAATTTAGTCATATTAGGGCACGGTGGAATCGAACCATCATCCTCCTACTTGTAAAGTAGGTGCTCTTCCATTGAGCTAGTACCCTTTAAAGAATAATCATACCATGTATACTAGTACTTTCCACTAAACATGATTTCAAGTTTTTCGATCTATAGTTCAAGGGTGGCAAAGCTTAAGGGGAGGATGACTAGTGATACTTTAAACTCAATGGTGAAGTTATTCAATGTGTAATATAAGAATGAAGTGAATGATGCCATTAGAAAATACATTACATGTGGCTTGTTCCCCTTATTATAATGACAAGCATATATTGTAGTACCTCACCCCTAGTTTGATTTTATAAATGGTAAGATTACTTTAGGATGATAGATTACATGTTAGGAAATCATTGAGGCATATGATTTTACTGACCCCATACTTGCATGTGTATGGTTGACGTGTTTCTTTTATACTTTTTTTTGACGTGCCTAATGTGGTTGAGGGACGAAGTCGTAGTTACTTGCTTGCTAAATTCACATGATCGGCCGATCCCCACCATTGTTTGTTATATATCTATTTATGTATGTACATGCGGGTGTTGTATGCAGGTTCATAGGTACCAGGCATCATCTTCCCTGAATTGTCAGGATGAGTGTGCCCTATCGCAATATCTCAAATGGTAAGAGAGGGGAGATAACACGGATCCAAAACCTTAACCCAAATCCATTTATCCTAGTTGTTGGATAAGTATCTGTTGACTACCCTATCCGAATTTGTCAGGTTGGCAAAGTTCATGGATCCCTTTCTGGTGTTGTTTGGTTTTGGTTTTGTTTGATGTTATCTCGTTTGGCTTCAGTTGATTTGTGGCTATGTGGGTGATTTTTATGTGATTATTCCTTTATTGATTATAGTTGATTTATGTTTATATAGATTATTTTATGTGATTATCAATGTTAGGTGCATAGTTGAATTTTATGATTAAATATGCTCCTATGATTAATTGAGGAAATTAAATTAAAGTTGATTATTTGAGTATTTGGAAATTAATATTGATTATGTCCTAAGTTTGTTTTAATGAAATTTAATTAAAATCAAATAATTGATTATTTGGATTTAATTGATTATTTTATTAATAATTGAATTTTATTATGTTTGTGAGTATTATTAAATAATTAAATATTTAATTGCATATTTTAGGATGCATTAAGTATTTTAATTATTTAATATGTGTTTTAATTATTAACATGTACATAATTGAAAAGTGAGTTGTTGTCAAAAAGTGAACAACTAGTTTTCAAAAGTCAAGTTGTGTTGTGCATTTAAAAGATATTTTAATTAATTAATTAATATTTACTTTCAATTTTGGAGTTAGAGTCTGATTAGGAGTTGTCTTATGAGTCATTTCTGATTTGGAGTTGAACTGTGAGTTAGCTTTTGAGTTGTCTTTAGGGATTGCATGAATTTGGGAATGGAATTCCTATTAGGAAAATTATTGCATTCATTTGAGATTAGACAGGTTTTGGGAGAGCTTTTGTGCTTGGAATTTTTGGAGATTTGTGGATGGTTGTGGTTGCTTGCTGATTTGGGGTTTGATTGTGCATCTGGATCTAGTTCTTGCATTCATCATAGTTCTCATATTTGCAGACAGGTTTGGATTTGGAAGTAATTTCACTCTCAGATCTTCTACAGAGGTTTCATTATAGTTTCTGGCATTGGAACCAAGGTAGGATCTAGAATTCTTGTTTTGTGTCTTCTATTATTTTATCTGATAAAATTTTGTGTTTGATTAGATTTGGATTAGTCTAATTAGATCTATATGATTTCTTGATTTTTAGGTTCCCTAGTGGGGCATTACATATATCTTTAGGGGAAACCAGCCACATTAAATAGAGATAAAGTATGTACCAATGATCACACCTTCTACATTTTAACTCCTAATTAACCCATCAAAAGCTTTACTGCTTTAGAAGTCCACACTCCTGATAACCTACCAATCTATTGCACTTCTATCCAATACATCAATCATAAAATTAGTATTATTAAAGAAATTTGATACACACTAAATTCAACTTATAAAAATTATAGCCATTTTCCAAGATCTCCTATTTGTGGTATATACTAATCCTTAAGATACATTAATAACTAATAATGTAGCATCTTTCTTATCATAGCTGGAAAACACAAAATATTAAACATTGACCTTAAAACTACTTAAGGATGCCACAAGTCAATAATGCATTGGAATCACTAATCATTGTTTGAACACTTTAATTTGCCAATTATGACCAAATACCTAGGTCACAAAAAAACAATAAAAGTAACTAAATCGACTAGTTCAACGTTACTTTTTAAAAATACAATGTTAACTGGTTTCTTTGAGAATAATTTTTTTTTATAAAAAATGTTTTAAAAAATTCTAATGAAGACACAAATTTTTAAAATTCTAACAAAGAAAGTATGTTTTAAAATTTTTTAACAAAGACACAAATTACTCCTGTTAGATACAATCTTTGATAGATTACCTAATACAGTTCTGCAGACCAGAAAACTCACCAATTAAAGGTTTCAAGGCTTCCTGTGTGTTAATATCATGCTTAGTAACATCTTGCTCATACTGCTCCACATAAAGTCTAATTGTAGCACCAGCTGAACTTGTGCCCTGCAAATTAGATCCCTCATTGTTAATCACCAAATATTTTACTAGTAAAGAAATGTTAGCCATAAAGTACAAATAGTACAGTGATTCAACTTAAATAATTTGACAATCCTTGTAATTAAGAATAGAAAATCCTTGGTCAATATTACGATATTGCATTTTCTTCTACAATAATAGAGAAGAAGTTCTTATGTTGCTCGAATAAAGTGTAAAAGTGTATGCTACTAACTTTCCTTTCCAAACATGACATGATTGCTTTGACATCACTCGACAGTGAAAAAGGTCTTTTAAAGGCGTATCATAACAACAAAGGGGGAAATGGGCAAATGTTGTGGGAATAAGCACCAAGATGAATAGATTTTAAGGATTTTTTTCAATATTTCAGAGCTTTTGTCCAAAGAGTTATTAACAGTAACAGAAAATCCTACTATTCATAGGATAGGCTTCTAGCTAAAGAAATAAAATGAGATGCCAAACAAAGGTGATAAAGAAAAAACACTAACTGATAGATGGAATATAATTCTAGAACCATCTGTGAAAACAAAATGAATTCCTTGTTTCGATGCAATACTCCCATCAACTTGAAATATTTGAGACAAAAGTATTGTATTATTGAAGAACTTTCTTTAAAAAAAGGCACCAAGCCAAACAATTAATATTCGAGAATCATATGCACACTATAAATGAGAATTATGTTGCCTTTGAAACTTACTGGATCTGTGTATGAAAAATCATCCGCGAACTTGAGTTCATAGCTCCCTACATAGATGGAATCAACTGATTTCAGAAATAGTAGGCTCAAACTCCAAATTTAACTATTGAAACAATATATGTAGTTAACTTACCATACTTTTCTCCTGATTTGGTTTTGGAAAGCAAATCACGTAGATGCTCAACAATTTTTTTGGCTCCATTTGATTCACATTCCTAGACAACACAAAAATATTGAATTATTTTTTATACTCTGATACTGTAAAAGCAATCAGATGCTCTCTTGTCTATGATGTAAATAAAAATCAAATTCTATAATTTGAATGCAAAACATTTCTTTTAGTATGGTAAGACATTATCTTCTATACATTAATTTTAAATACTACTTACCTCATAATCATATCGAGCAAAGAAGTTTTTCCCATATGTTGCCCAATGCTCCTTTGCAACATCTTCAATAGACACTAGCCTCTCACCTGGATTTTTATCTTTGTTCCTATGAGCAATGATTGAAAGCCATGCTAAGACAACCCTGTGCATCACAACAAGAAACCAAGTACACCAAAAAAAAATCAAATTCATTATATTTGAACAGTGATGTTTTGAGAATGTCTTGTGTTAACAAACATTTAAAGTCTCACAATGTTTTTCCATTTTGTCATCATATCAGAACGGCTTTCAGTATCTCCACCATTTAGGATTGCATTAAAAATTTTACTGTCAATTGCATTTTCTAAAGCTTTTCTAGTTGCCTCTTTAGAAACTATATTCTGACAAGTTTATGCTTGAGCGTATCTTCATTAAAGTAGCTTCTGCCTGTTTCATCAAAGTTTTTACACCTATGCAGCATCTGCTTAACAAAATACAAGTTATCTTGTTGTTCAATCTTCTTCTTTTTACTCCTACGAAAGCCTCTACCTCAAGGTCCCTAAAGTACAGAACAAATCCTCTCAGATGATGCCCTTAAAATATGAGGTGTTTATCCACCATGCTCCCATCACCAAGTTTTTCAAAATTCATTAAAAAATGTTGTTAGTGCATATCAAACAAGGACATCAAATTATACAATAGTACTGCAATCAATTTACATAATGTAAAAGAAGATTGAGGTTTCTTTGTTTATAATGTCAAATTAGGGTACAGTTCCAAAATATGGAAAGAAGTCAGAGGCAATCTAACAAAATATTATATGACAAGAATATTGCATACATAGAGCTAGTTTTAGCTCACCTTAGCAAGAGTTTAGAGGAACCCTTGCACACAAAAGAAAACAAGCATTACAATGAAAAATTGAATAAATTTAACAAATAAATCTAATAAAAATTCAATACAAGTTACAACCAATAATGATTGGCAGAAACTGAAGCATCAACCACTATCAAACATACTCGAGAAAGAAAACAAATATTCTTAGAAAAAGCCAAATTTGTTCTTTGAAAACATAAACATGAAATGTTTTTCCAAATAAATAACAAAAAGGAAACAATAAATCACATCAGCATAGATATATGACTAAGAATGGGAATTGAGCAAGGTTGCATGAAGATGGCCGGGGTACTTGGGTACTTCGGAGATGGGTACAGGTATGGCTATGGCTATGGCTATTTTTTCAAAATAGGAGACGGAGGTACTTTGGGTATGCCAATTTTTTTTAATATATAATTTAATAATTTATAAAAATCTAAAAACATAATGACATTGAGTTTTCAAAACAAGAACAGAGATAAAGTTTACCATCAAAATTAACTTTGAAATTTAAGTACACAAATTGAAATGTCATACAATCATTGTATAAAAGTGTCAAACTGATTAGTGATTACATATTGAAATAAGCTTGATAAACAACAAGCTGATATGCAAACAGAAAAATGACACAAATCAGAAATCTTAATCAAGGTCCTTAGCTATGATGCTCTACACTAGGTACCCCATTGAGTACATGGTACTTGGGTATGCATCCCAGGGGTATGGGTATGAGTACCCATGCAACTATGGAATTGAGAGTAGAATGTGAATAACATGGGACACATGAATTGAGAGCATACAATTTGAATGAAGACATGGACAAGGCTTTAATGTAACATAGAAGAGACCTCAAATTCATTAGTAAAGAACAATAATGAATTCAAATTGGTATAAGGCTAAGGAATATATCCTCACTAGATATCGTTCAGATGCTCTCAGTACAAGCTTGTTCATAGCAATGTGTTCATGTTTCCTGAAAATCCTCAACAAAATTGATATTTGGTTAGAATAAAATAATAAATGATTGAACACAATGCATTTATGACTTTATAGTTTATTTAGTAATAAAACAATAAAAGGTAAGATAGTCTTTCAAATTTTATATTTAGAAACACATATAAATGAAGTTGCATCTATAAAACAATACAATTGCAAATAACTAGAAACAAATCAAAAAATTGGCCAACAATGCAAAATAACATTTGTATAGCTAGTTGAAACTCAATGGTCCAACGAATCAAGCATTTCACAGCTTCCTTTACCAGATGTAATTACCTTTCTTCCAACTTCCAACGCTCAGAAACAACTTGTTCTAGATGAATTATTTGAGCTTATGTTTTGCAAACCTAAGGAATGGAACAGTTCATGATTAGTCTACTTAAACTTGAACAATTTCCATAAGAAAACTACAATAAAAAAATGACTATTCTCATAATGATAAGTGCTCTACAAAATAGCTGATGGATAAATAAACTAGTTTGATCAACTGTCAATAATAACCTATAGTAAATATATTTTACAAATCTGAGAGTTCCATCAAATATTTACCTTTTCTCTCTTAGTTGCAAGTAAGATAACATAGGGCATCTAACTACAAACAGAAGAGGGAAGAGAATGACAATTGCCTATTGAAAGAGGACTAAAAGAAAAGCACCTATTCTCGAAGTTCTTTTTCAATTTTATCCAGTTCCTTTTCTATATTGTCGTTATCTTCAGATTCTAGGTCAGGCTACAGTGAAAAACAAGCAACAAAAAAATTCAAGGCAAATACTTATATTTTACTAGATAAATTGAAAAGCTCATATCTTACTATTGTAATCACCTAAAAATGGTCACCTAGACTATTAGCCCCTTGCTAGCATTATTTGTTAAAATCATCAATTGCTTATTCTTGATCAAATCCTAGTTCTATCATTTATTCGATTATTTCCTACGGGCTAACCATCTTATCCTAAGTCTTTATTTAATTAAATGGAGTTTCCTCCTCTTTTAATTAAATAAAAAGCCCCCCACTTTTCCTCTTATCCTAAGTTGCACAAATAAAGCATTATTCCTATTTTATAAAAAGGGAAAAATCACTTTTTGTCTCATATGGACACAAAAGTCAACTCTTATTTTCTCATTGGAGGATACTTGTGCACATGGATTTCTCCTCTTTGATGCTCCACCATTGATTCAATCTTTTGCCTCTTAATCTCCATGGTCCATTCCTTCTCATTTCTTATAAAAGGAGAGCTCTCTTCTTCATTCTAGATCCCCAACTTTTTATGCTAACTTTATGCTGCAGGATTTCTTGGAGACTTTAGAGATTTTGAAGACTTTGGAGCCTTTTGAAGATCTTTCTACATTTAGCTTTCATTCTTGCATTCTTAGCTTAGCTTCATGTTTATTCTTTCTTACATTAGTTTCCTTTCAAGCTCTAGTTTAGATCTCACATAGTCTAAATAGGAAGGATTTGTAACACTTGTTCTTTCTTTTCATAGCTTAGTTGCATTGTTCTTTCATTTCCATAGCTTAGCTTGCATTTTCAATCTTAGCATAGCTTGCATTGTATCTCCATTTTGATTCTTGAGGATATTGGCATTCTTGCCCTTGTCTCCATTGAATCTCCCATTGCATGGTTTACTAGCAAGGTCATTAGCTTAATAGCTCTAGCTGAGAGAAAATTTTAAATAATCTTGCAACTCCATGCATAAAGAGCTCTAGGTCGCTTTCTAAGGTATCCCCTTCATGGATTTCCTTGGATATAATGACTTAGAGAAGTGCACTAAAGGGAAAAAGAACTTTTTATCTCATATGGACACAAAAGTCAACTCTTATTTTCTCATTGGAGGATACTTGTGCACATGGATTGCTCCTCTTTGATGCTCCACTGTTAATTAAATATTTTGCCTCTTAATCTTCATAGTCAATTTCTTCTCATTTCTTATAAAAGTAGAGCTCTCTTCTTCATTCTAGATCCTCAACTTTTTATGCTAACTTTATGCTACAGGATTTCTTGGAGACTTTAGAGATTTTGAAGACTTTGGAGCCTTTTGAAGATCTTTCTACATTTAGCTTCCATTCTTGCATTCTTAGCTTAGCTTCATGTTTATTCTTTCTTAGATTAGTTTTCTTTCAAGCTCTAGCTTAGATCTCACATAGTCTAAATAGAAGGATTTGTAACACTTGTTCTTTCTTTTCATAGCTTAGTTGCATTATTCTTTCATTTCCATAGCTTAGCTTGCATTTTCATTCTTAGCATAGCTTGCATTGCATCTCCATTTTGATTCTTGAGGATATTGGCATTCTTTCCCTTGTCTCCATTGAATCTCCCATTGCATGGTTTACTAGCAAGGTTATTGGCTTAATAGCTCTAGCTGAGAGCACTCTTAAAACCCTTGCACTCCATGCCTAGGGGGCTCTAAATCGATTTATCAAGGTTTCCAATCCATGGATTCTCTTGGAAAAAATGATTTAGAGAAGTGCACATTCTAGTGTGTACATTTTTGGTGCCCCATGGTGGGCGCCAAAAATGTACACACTAAATAGTGCACTTCTCTAAGTCATTATATCCAAGGAAATCCATGAAAGGGATACCTTAGAAAGCGACCTAGAGCTCTCTATGCATGGAGTTGCAAGATTATTTAAAATTTGCTCTCAGCTAGAGCTATTAAGCTTTGTGACCTTGCAAGTAAACCACTCTTCATTGTAGCTTGCATTCTTAAGTTCATGTTAGTTTAGTTTTGCATCATGCATATGGAGAGAGCTCTCCTTTCATCTTTCATGGACTTATTTGTCAAATTGCGCTCACCTTTCGCTTCTTCCCGATCATGTCTTTCGCTTGTTGTCTTTCATATCACATCATTTTCTCTTCATTTCAGGATCAAAACTGAAATCCAAGTTCACCTTGATAATCACAACTCACATTTATCCTTTTTCTGCGCAGTTAGCTAACCTTTTGAGGCCCGATCCTTCAATCTTCGCTGGGGCATCTTCTTTTCTTCATCTCCATCTCTCTCATCCTTCTAGTCTTTCATTCATTTCATTCATCTCTCTCTGAGGTTTTGACTGGGGCATATCTTCACTACTTGATGGTTATTCTGTTATCTTTCATCTTTGATTATGATTTCTAATGATTTGATCATGTTGCTCTTGCTTCTGCATTCCCTCTACCTGATTTCACTTTCGATCCCGAGGGGGCAGACACATCATATCCTATTGGATATTCTCTAGAGCATATGCTTGACCGCTCCATTTTCTTTGATCGATCTATCTTTGCGCTTGACATGTTAGTTCTCGTCTTGAGTTCTGATACTGTCCATCTCTTTCCTAAGTGTTTAGTACTATCACTACCAGGCTAACCATGCAGGATTTGCTATCTCTCTGCACTTCATTCTTTGGAGTCAGATCTCTATCTATTGCCTTCTTGGCTGATCTATTCTTTGATGTAATGTGTTCCCAGATCGATCACACATTAGCCAAAGAGGGGCAAATGTAATCACCTAAAAATGGTCACCTAGACTATTAGCCCCTTGCTAGCATTATTTGCTAAAATCATCAATTGCTTATTCTTGATCAAATCCTAGTTGTATCATTTATTTGATTATTTCCTACGGGCTAACCATCTTATCCTAAGTCTTTATTTAATTAAAAGGAGTTTCCTCCTCTTTTAATTAAATAAAAAGCCCCCCACTTTTCCTCTTATCCTAAGTTGCACAAATAAAGCATTATTCCTATTTTATAAAAAGGGAAAAAGCACTTTTTGCCTCATATGGACACAAAAGTCAACTCTTATTTTTTCATTGGAGGATACTTGTGCACATGGATTGCTCCTTTTTGATGATCCACCATTGATTAAATCTTTTGCCTCTTAATCTCCATGGTCCATTCCTTCTCATTTCTTATAAAAGGAGAGCTCTCTTTTTCATTCTAGATCCTCAACTTTTTATGCTAACTTTATGCTGCAGGATTTCTTGGAGACTTTAGAGCTTTTGAAGACTTTGGAACCTTTTGAAGATCTTTCTACATTTAGCTTTCATTCTTGCATTCTTAGCTTAGCTTCATGTTTATTCTTTCTTACATTAGTTTCCTTTCAAGCTCTAGCTTAGATCTCACATAGTCTAAATAGGAAGGATTTGTAACACTTGTTCTTTCTTTTCATAGCTTAGTTGCATTGTTCTTTCATTTTCATAGCTTAGCTTGCATTTCACCTCCATTTTGATTCTTGAGGATATTGGCATTCTTGCCCTTGTCTCCATTGAATCTCTCATTGCATGGTTTACTAGCAAGGTTATTGGCTTAATAGCTCTAGCTAAGAGCACTCTTAAAACCCTTGCACTCCATGCCTAGGGAGATCGAAATCGATTTCTCAAAGTTTCCAATCCATGGATTCTCTTGGAAGCAATGATTTAGAGAAGTGCGCATTCTAGTGTGTACAACTATGATTATGTGCATTACAAGAATAGGCACTTTTACTGAAGTTTGTGCTTGTTATAAGCATTGAAGGAGATCAAAAATAAAACAAAGGACTAGAAGGTATGAGTGTACACACTAAGATGTGCACTTCTCTAAATCATTTCTTCCAAGAGAATCCATAGATTGGAAATCTTGAGAAATTGATTTAGAGCTCCTCAGGCATGGAGTGCAAGGGTTTTAAGAGTGCTCTCAGCTAGAGCTATTAAGCCAATAACCTTGCTAGTAAACTATGCAATGGGAGATTCAAATGAAGACAAGGGAAAGAAAGCCAATATCCCCAAGAATCAAATGGAAATGCTAATGCAATGCAACTATGCTAAAAATGGAAATGCAAGCTAAGCTGTGAAAGGAAATATGCAAGCTATGCTATGAAAGGAAATATGCAAGTAATACAAAGTCTCCTAATTAAGCTACATGAAGTCATCTAAAGCATAAAGGAAACTAAGCTAATATGAAGCTATGAATGCTATGATAATGCAAGAAATGAAACTATGATAGCATGTAGATGCAAAAGCCAAGAATGCTCCAAATCTTCAAAAAGCTCCAAAGTGACCTAGAAAACCTGCAGCATAACATTAGCATAAAAAGTTGGGGATCTAGAATGAAGAAGAGAGCTCTCCTTTTATAAGAAATGAGAAGGAATGGACCATGGAGATTAAGATGCAAAAGATTTAATCAATGGTGGAGCATCAAAGAGGAGCAATCCATGTGCACAAGTATCCTCCAATGAGAAAATAAGAGTTGACTTTTGTGTCCATATGAGACAAAAAGTGCTTTTTCCCTTTTTATAAAATAGGAATAATGCTTTATTTGTGCAACTTAGGATAAGAGGAAAAGTGGGGGGCTTTTTATTTAATTAAAAGAGGAGGAAACTCCTTTTAATTAAATAAAGACTTTAGGATAAAATGGTTAGCCCATAGAAAATAATTGAATAAATGATAGAACTAGGATTTGATCAAGAATAAGCAATTGATGATTTTACCAAATAATGCTAGCAAGGGGCTAATAGTCTAGATGACCAGTTTTGGATGATTACAATGAGTACCCCAGATTCTGGAAACAGTCCAATGCTGTTAAGTTCTAGAAGAATCTTGTCATCTGGAGACATTTCCTAATACTTAATCTCATGAATACCAATTTTAGAGGGCACATAATTAGCTTGATGACCAGATTGCAATCCAAATTTATTTCTCTTCCATCCTACTATGTGCCTCTCCTTCAAATTTCCTGAATCTGCTTTGAAAATGTCAATGTCCGAGCCTTCTAAAACATCACATTCTACTCTACTTTTAGTATTGGATATAAACTTCAAATGAATAATTTATATATCCATTTAAAGAATTGGAATCAATGGAACTATTTAGCCTCTCACTATTATCTATTTGTAGTTGTCCTACCATCTTTGGTTCCACCTTATTGAAATTCTTATCCACATTGTAATTCTCACAATGATTTTTATGGGTTGACACTTCACTTAAGTAATCAAAATTCTTGAGCCCATTGTCATTGCCTATCCCTATTCCTTGCTCATTTTCATCAACAACTATTAGAGCATAAAGAAGCCTTTCTGATAATGGCATCATCTTCTCAAGACACATGCCTTCGATTATAGGTGATAATCTTGAAGCCTAGATATCCCCTTGACTATTGAAAGAACTTAAATCATTATCTCCAACATTCGTAATTGATAATGACTTCCAGTGGCCTGATTTTTTTTGACTTGGGGGTCCTTGTATTTCATCACAAGCAAATTTAACATGTCGTTAAAGGAAAATAAACTACATAATGTTGCCATTATAAAAGGAAGTTCATAAAAAATAATAGAATGCAGCCTTTATGGAAGCCTTCCAAAAGAGTCAATACACTATCTCTAATTCAAGAACAAACTTCACAAATAATTAGGAATAAAGGTCATGTCTTAAAGAAAGTCAATTACAGACAAATAAAAATTCAAATAAAGTCAACACTTTTGTAGGTCTGAGATGTTACCTTTAGTATTATTTGAAATCAGAAATACAATCATTTAAGCAACTTCAAATTGAGATTGAGTTGAAGTTGCTTGTGCATCACAAAGTAGAGTTACATGTTATATTGATTTAAATAGAAAATTGTTAACATATTATATATCTTAATGAGAGAAACAAATACATATTGATCTAGTCAATATAATAACTAGAGAAACCAATTCACTGGATATCACAAGGTCTCATAATTGAAGTACATGCATATGATTATAGCTATTGAATAACATTACATTTTTCTTTAATCTAAAACTTGTAGACAGATAAGTGGCATGCAAATCAGTAGTATGTCAATAAATCTAAACCAAATTGCACTGTACTGCCTCACAAAATCTATCAAAGCTGGCTCAATGGCTAAAGCGGCAAAATATTCTACAAAAAATAAATCCAATTGATTCAATCTGTTAGTGGAGATTATTTTCCATTTATATATCTTTTAATTTAGTAAGTTTTTGGATGATTTAGCTGCTAGACTTGAAAGACTCCTATTTTTTTTAAGCAATAAAATGGTTGATTTTATACCAAACAATTTTCCTTAATCAAGTGAAGTTTTATATAAAGTTGAATGCACGATTCAAAGTAAAAAATTTAATCAGACATCAATACTAGTGAAGAGATGAGACTAATGAAACAAAAATTTAATAAATCACACAATTTAAACACCTTCCAGTGAAAATCACAAAGCCCCTAATATTGATCACTATCAGAGTTGTGTACAAATGAATATGTAACTGTAAATTAAAATAAATACCAGGTTGCATGTGATTGAGCTATTCATTTTAATTGCCCATTGTGTTAATCTACTTGCTAATCTAATTTTCGTTGCAACTAGTAGTAGTAAAGTAAAACTAAGCATATTTGACACAATAGTTGAGATTAAACATGAAATTGGAGAGAAAATACAAAGGTTAGAGCATGTTTGATTCAATGTTTGGAGCTAAAAAATCAATTGCAGAAGACCATAAAGTGCTACAAAAACCATTTGGAAGAAGTTGGAAGAAGTTCTTGGCATGTGCATAGGTTTGAGGAACTTTGTCAGAAGTAATTGATGGGACATAATTCCATAATCACAAGAAAATGCCATTTTCACTACCCTCGAGCCAATAGAAACCAAAATATTGACAGTAATTTATTAAGTGACAGGAATCATAAATGATAACATGATTGAACACGACAAACTAAATGAGAAGACACAAAACTAATCTCTTAATACAATAATTGGCCTTCCTTTCTAATTCATAGAACAATACTAGACCAAGGTGCTGGTTAAATACCCAAGCTCTTTCTTCCAATCCTACGCAACCCTTAACAACCACACTCTTCTCAATCCTCTGATCTGCACTTTATTCTCAAACTTCTTCTTACATGGCAGCAAAAAGATTCCTCTTACTCAGAACACTCACACCCTCTCTCCTTCATATTGTCGTTGTCTTTTTACACAGTCATTTTATCCGTCTACCTCTTCCATAAGATTACACATAACCTTAACTCCTACACAAACTATCATTGCTTCCATGTGCGTTGCCTTCTCTCCTGTCCAACAACCATCTTGCCTCCTCTATATTCCTTTGCTTCATCCTTAGAAAACCGATCATCTCCAACTAATCAAGGTTGTTTTCTTTAGTAGTTGCTAGCAACATAAACCCCTAAACAAAATGCTATTCTCTTTTCCAATGGTTCCATGTGTCCGACTTCTATAACTGCAAAATAAGGACACAAAATTATCGATTTTCCTGCATCAAACTCCTCAAGAGACTAAAGAATTCATGTGCAACTTCTCTAGCAAATTCTGCACCAACTTCTCCCGAGTATAATAATACTAGGAATGCTTAGTGTATGTTTCCTTGGAAGGGTATTTTAGCACCCTTCAAAAGGATCATATCAGATAAATTCAACCTCCATTGTGTATATGAATATAGCATGCAATACATTTAAGAAGGTCTCAAGTGTTGGGCTGGTTAAAACTTTCATGACCTAGTGACCAACAACAACCAACAAAGTGTGTTGATCTCTGCTTCACAGTGGTGAGGCGGTGAGATACACTAGTGAAATAGGAATACGAAGAAGATGAATAAGAATCATTTTTATAAGTAGAAGATATCTCCTACTTATAAATTGATGAGATAAAAGGTATTTAAAATGAATGGTTCATAAGGCACAACACTTGCTGAAGGTTTTGTAAATGGGGTAGCAGGCTAAATGGACTTAACATTGGTAGAAGTTCCATGGTTAAGTGTGCTTGAGTAGGAGAAATACTGGGATAGTTGAAGTCTTGATGCATCACCCATGTGAGCTTCACCTAGATGCAATAAGTGATAAGCTTTCCATTCATTCTCATGAGAGATGGGTTCATGTGAACCACTACTCATGAAACATGGGTCAATGAGTTTGACTTGAAACCTACATAGTTGAATCTCAACACAATATTAATAATGAGTTCAATACACATCGTAGTGTCATAAGATCAAAACTTACCAATCCATTATTATTTAATATTTTTACTAGCACTCATGATTTTGCTAGCAATCACATTTTAGCTAGTTTAAGGAAATATCAAGTGAATATCCTTGATGGCATTGAGCATTTACAATCACCAGCAAGCATCTAAATGTAGGTGGTTTTTAATAAAATTGCAAGCTTATTTCTGGTCACAGGCAAATAGAAATGCAAGCAAAAGCAATGTGGAGTTGTTTGAGTTTTATCATGCCTAAATGAAGTCAAGTTTTTTACTAACATACACACTCTTTGCCTTTCACTAATTAGTTTGTGCAGTCTCATAATGACTGACAAAAATTAAACTTCAAGATTATAAGTTCAAAATAAATCCCTCTGAGCTGAATCTGTGCCAAAAATAATGGTAAGACATTGCCATTCTTGTTGTCTATATTGACGATATTGCTATCATAAGGAGCAACAAATCAGAAGCTTGTCATGAAAAATAAAATCCTATCAAACCACCTAATACTCAACCTACTAAAATAATCCACATCTTGATTTGTCAAAAAGCTAAAATTTACGGGAAAATGTCATTTAATTCTAGGTGATTAGATAACCTCAGAAAAGAAATAGTTTTATGGTGCTACGAAATTAATTTTTTTTTATTAATTCTTTCATTGGTGAGACTAACCTGAGCAACCAATGCTTGACCAACAGTGTACTCTATTTCTGACTTAAATTGTCTCCATAGTGATCTGCATTGAACTTGTGTAATCGAAATATTTGAGGGTGGAACCTGCAAAGATAAAGTATATACTATAGATTATCCAAGAAATTAAAAGAAAAGAATAAATAACCCAAAAATCCAAGAAAAAACAACCAAAAAGCATACCCCTTCCCATGTGCTTGATGCAAGTGCATTCATTGGAGTAGATAAGCTTCTCTCCATAATGGAACCATCTGCACCAGCACTTTTTGTTAATGCAAAAGACAGAGTTGCCTCAATCATATATGGTTCCTCGTCCAATCGTATGGCTGCCATAACAACAAGCAGCTTCAAAGACTACAAAACACAGATGTTCAAACTCTCATAATAAACTAAACATATAATGAGACAGAAAATATACCTAAATATAAATATAATGCAATGGACAATGCATAAGGACAGCTAAATCATAATATATCTTCTCCTATATGGCAAGCTAATGTATTAGTTTGCCAAGATTACAAATATTCTCTCACTAATTATAGTTAGTTATGCTATAAAGTATAATTTAGATAAAAATCAAATAGAATCATTCTCTAAACAAAATATGTAGACAACAAACAGGCTGATTTCATTTTGAAGAAAAGTGAAAGCTTGCTGAGAAAGCATTGAGGGACACTACAAAATAACTTCAGAACTAGGTCAAGAACCATTTTCCACTAGATGAGAAAGCAATTTGTAGCATCAAAATTTTGGGTTGCCAAATTATTGTCAAGCCCAAGTTTTCAAACTATGATTTTACCCTCCTTGAGGACACGAGCTACTATCAAAACCAAGAGCCTACATTAGAATCCCTGTTATAAAAAATTGAAGATCAAACAAACCAAGCCAACCATATGATTGTTGGTTTCCCTCAAAAGCCACCTACATCTAGAGTTTCATTAATAACACCTGAATATGAAGCAATCCTTTTTACAAAATACAATATCAATCCAAGCATGAACTTTACCGCAGAACGAGCATCTTTTGTAATAGCTCTAATATCTTTTTTTCCAGTCCAGACCCTTGGCATTGAATCAACATCATGACTGAAGACAAATGAAAACCTGCAAAGTATGCCCACTAAAAGTAAAGAGTTTTACCACAATTTAAAGAATGTAGCAAAAACCTTTCTCAGAATTGACTCAGCAAACCAAATGATAAAGATTTTTTCAATTAATCAGAAATAAAAAAAAAGTTGAAAATTTAATGAAAATAGAGACAAAAAATAGTTTGATTGATTTCATGCCAAATTGAGGTTAAATAGCTATTCTTGATAAAATCCTATTTTTTTCACACCTCAGGATTCATGCCTGGATCTGCAGAATATCATTGATGCAATTCAGATCTGATTGGTAACCAGCCATTGACAAATAACTTGCAATTTTTTCCAGATATTTGGTGGTATGATTTAAACACTCAATTAACACAACTAGTAAATTATGGTTTACCTCTCCTTCATGAGAATGAGAACTTTCCTAGCTTCTTCCCTGGCCTTCTTCTCCACCACGCTTCTTCTGTAATCTTTTAAATCTTTAATCATCTTACTAGACGTCACATCATCAATCTCAAATCCAGCAATCACAGATCTAAAATCTGATGCCACTATTTCAGTAACAATTTATAAAAGTTTCCTTATTTTTGGCCAAGTTTTTGGTGATGCAGCCTTAAGAAGAGATGCCACTGTTCAACAAGGGCTTCATTTAGCCGCATCTGTACACCCACAAAGTAAGAACATATCATCAAATTTCAACATATGGTCCCAATTCAAAAGAAGAAGATTTTTTTTATATTATTAAGCTTCCAAATCAGGAAACATTGCACATAGGAATTTTCAAATTGCCTCAATAAATAGCACAGATTATTATAAATATAATGTGGTAGAAAATTAGGTCAGCCTGATATATAACCCACAAAGATTATTCAAGTAAGAAGCTAGGGCCTGCCCTTGATAGAAGGGATTAGGCTGGGTGGTCGACATATATAGAGTCCTACCTCAAATTGTTTTTAATCTCAGACAACTTAGAAGCTTGCACAAATGTTGCATGAGAATCAATATCTCGTTGGAGTTTTTATCGAGTTTTTGAAGAATCCCAATGTGCTTGTTGAACTTTTGCATCTGCAAAGTTGAAGTGAATACAATGTCTGATCAAAATCATTGATAACAAATATCAAAGATAAATATTTGCATCTTTCGCTTAGATTAAAGATAGATAATTGTGAACTTAGGTAGCCATAAATAGTTGTCATTGGTCAACACTGCTATTTTAATTGAGAAAATCACCCAAAGACCCCATGCCAGCATGAGATTGATGAAAAATATGCAAAAAAATAAATAAAGGCAAATTGACATAGATAACAAAGTCAATAAGCAATATGTATAACTCAATTCAGTATCTCTAGTAATAGCTAACAAAACATTTCTTGACAGTACTCATCAAATTTCTTTTCGTTTACAGCACCATATTGTCATCCAAATTGGTCAGAATAAAGGAAATCCTATTTTGTAAACCCAGTAAAGTCCATGTCGTTAGTAATTAATAATTATTTTGTTTATGTGCTACATACCACATGCCTAAAAGAAAGCATGCTTATAAAGACCAAAAGAATTAATTGTAATCATTTCAATTTTTATATTAACCTAAATAAAATATTTGTGATCCCATGAACACACCTGCACATTCTTGATCAAACTAATCTAGACAACTCTTTGTACAAAGCCAAACAACAGTTGCAAAGCCTTCACCATTTCTTACACCCTCTTCAAGCTCACTTTTGAATCTATTGAAAGTATTAGAATGAAGATGCCCTAACATGGCCTAATACGCAGGGTATACAAGCTGCAAAGCACTTCAAGTTTACAAATACTATTATATCCTAATCTTTTATCTAGTTACTCCCTGAAGAGGGGAGATGCCAATGATTGGAAGCAAAAAAACACTAAACATGGTATCCAGACAAGAAAAAAACTTACATCTAATGATCTAGTCACTAAACACCGGCATTTTTCTGTTCTTACACTCTCATCAAAATAAAGAACTTATGCATCATAACTGCAAAAATTAAATCAACCAATTATCAAAAAGATGTTTCATATTTGCTCCAAAACTGAAGCATTTCACTAATTTATAAATGAAGGAAACCAAGCTCACAACGCCGATTGCATATCACAAGTTGAAGAATTTCAAGAATGACAACACCTTGCAAAAGCTGCAAGGTTTGTTTAGAGAAAACGCAATAAGATGGATACTAAGTTAGAGGTGACATTTGGGGTTCTTTACAAAACTAGTAGAGTTAAAATATATCACTGTAAAAATGTGTAGGATTTTATTGACATTTACTTAGTTGGATATAGTTCTTCCTTTAAAAAAAAAAGATAATCAAATAGGTAACTTTTATATAATTGAAGAGGAATCCCAAATGTGGACTGTAGTGAATGTTTGCAAGAGACAAAAAGATTTGATGACCCCGAATCTTTGGTCATGAGACATGTGTAATATTACAAAATGCATAATACTACCTAAGAGTTACAAAATTTGAAAACTGCCTCATAGAATTTTATGTTTGCAAAATTTATAAGAATAAAATAGACCTGTAATTAACAAACTCTCAGATTTGTATTACACTCACAGAAGAAATATACAGTTAATACTAAACCACAGCAATTCAAAAGAGCATTGGGAAGAAATTATTTCTTGTATTGTGATTTATGAGCTACTCAAATACACTTTTGCTTGAAAATTTTCATTGACATGACACAGCAAAATCATGTTAAAGTATAAACTATGTTGAAGACATTATCTTTTGTAGATTAAATGGTATTGACAACAGTGGAGCTCATAAAATATAAGGTTCTGCTTGCCATAGGTAGGTAATAGACTAACAGTAGAGATGTGGAAACATACATAAAAGATAATTAAATGGGGAAATTACTTATTCAACGTACTATATGCATGCTATATCAGCAGCTTGTGAGATGAATGGCATGAAATACAAGCACTTACAGTGCTTGAAATAAGACGTGCATAGAAGTAAATTATAATTAAATGTTATAAAAAAATTTACTTGCATGTTTTATGATTGAAACATTATGATTTCAGAATTAGTCAAGATGCAATTTTATTTTTCATGCATAACTTTGTATATCTTAGGATTTGACAAATTCTAATTTCAGAATTAGCGATAAAGTAGATGGCTTGAAGGGGCCAACATAGAATCAATTATTTGTATTAGAGCTGAAAACCCGCTCTAAATAGAATATTTTTTTTCACTAAATACAAAACACTTCTACCTTGACAAATATTTGTCCAATATGGTGCTCAATTTTCTCCCAAACCCTTTAACAAGTCTAGATTGTACCAATTCTTCCAGCTCTCACCAACCCTAAACCACACAATGACCAAATAAAAAGTACGCTTAATTTAGATACAGAGATGCATGGCAAATATTTGCAATATGAACCGAAACAATAAAGAATAAGTAGAAACTAAAATTATGAGGAAATGCAAATGACCAGAATAATAAAATTAATATTTTATTCATCCAAACCTTAAAAAAGAGTTTTTACAGTTCAAAAATGTTAGGAACTCTCCAAGCACCTAGAACAAGCAAGATTTTCATTCTCTATTTTTTATATTAAAAAGAGAACATACAACTGCAGGTGTGCGTAAACACGAGAACATAAGGGAGAAAGGTGATAAGCAAGATCATTCAAAAAAGGAAGCTGTGAAAATAGTACTTTCTTGAGGGAATACTCAAGATTTGGATTTTTTGATAGCTCAAAATAATGACTTCTAAAACATAGGTCACAACAAAGTATGGGGTATTTTTCATTTTCATTTTTCAATATTTTAATGATGCAGGGGAATCCAAGGTTAAGGCAGGGGCATTCTGTGTCCTTGGTGAAACTGCATGGGGTGTTAGTATTTTGGCTGGTGTTACTCAGTTGCAGCCTTGATCGATGGTCTCGGTCATTGAAGGAAGCTCGGTCACTGAAGGAACTTGGTAGTCTCTGGTGCTCGGTGAAAATGTTACTCGGTCATGCCTACGGTGCTCAGTCGACACTGGTGCTCGGCGATGCTTGGCTTGCTTGGTTAATTCACTATCACTCGGTAGTTCTGGCTTACCAATTGGAGTTCTGTGTGATTTGTTGAGCCGACTTGGTGCATTTATTGTTGGTAGCTATTGTTATAGGCCGACATGCTGAATTAAATGTTTGTATACATTTGTAAGCCAAATTGTATGGCATTTAATTATTTGTTTGGGAGAGTTAAGGATTTCATCTTGTCGACTTGTGGCTGATGACTAGTATTTAAGGAGTGTTTGGGTAGATGTTTAGAGGAGGGGGGACCGAGAGATGATGAAGGAGTAGAGAAGTTCATGACTTGAAGACTTAGTGAGTCAGATCTGAGGTTCTGAAGCTGAAGTTGGTGAAGTTGTGGAAAAGTTCTTGATGTTCTTGTAGATCAGATTGATATTTGATAGTTGTTTATAGCAGAGCTAGGGGTTGCATACTTGGAGACAAGGAGATTGTTTGGAGGCTTGTAAGCTCAAGTTTAGATCTGTCATAGGGTTTCCATCAGCTTCTGATTGTTTTCAGAGCTGAACTAGCTGAGATTGTATTGGATCTTGTCAGATCTTGCAGAATTATTTTCTGATTGTAATTGGCAATAACCCAGAAGGCCTTATAGCTGGGCATGTTAATGAAAATCAGTGTTAAATAATTACTTTGTGTTGCTTTGTTGAGTATTCCACTGTGTAATTCTATTGGTTGCAAGGTTTGGACTGTCCTTAATTGGATCCACCATCGTTGACTGCATCAGGTGGTATCAGAGAGAGAGTTTGATCTTGTTGAAGCAAAAGGTTGACCTAGCAAGGCTGATCTTGTTGGCAAAGAGATTGTGCGTAATCTAGATTGTAGATCTGAAGCACTGAACTTGTGAAATTGTGCCCTACTTATTTTCAAGATTACAGGTTGAAATCTGACTTGTTACAACTTGGAAATTATCACAAGGTGGTCAGTGAGGGTTTGTTGTAGAGGGTTTCTCTTATCTTTAAGGATTCCTTTGGGAAGATTGGACCCTAGAGTTATTTCTGATCTTTGTGATACTGTTGAATCCCAGATCACAAAGAAAGTGAAATCAGATTTCAGATCTGAGATGGAATTGATGAAGAATGACATGGTCGCCGAGATCATGAGAATTGTTGCTGGTATACCTTAGAATGTTGGTACTGAGGATGGCTATGAAGAAGCTACTAAAGAATTTGAAACTGCTGGATCTAGTGGTGATGACTGGAGGAACAGATCTAGTGAAGATAGAACTACTCAGTTGCCTAGATTTTCTGCTCAGTTTAGTAATTACTGAATGGAAGTTTCTACTTTCTCTGGTACTTTGAATCCCGATAATCTAATTGATTGGATTGGTGAACTTGAAGATTTCTTTGAGCTAGAAGAAATTGAAGATCCTCTTTGGGTGAGATTAGCATAGACAAATTTGAAAAGACATGTTTCTCTTTGGTGGAAAGAACTACAAAGAGATCGAGAAGATGAAGGTGAAACAAAGATCAATTGGTGGAGATTGATGGTGACCAAGTTGAAAGCTAAGTTCATACCTGCTGACTATGAGCTTGACTTGTTTAAGAAGTTGCAGAATCTAAAATAGAAGGATTTGTCTGTTGAAGATTATACTGAGGAGTTCTAAAAACTTACTATTCAGTGTGGACACCAAGAGCTTGGTAAGGAAAAGGTAGATCGGTATGTGAATGGTCTGAGATTGAATATTCAGGATGAACTTGGTATGCTGAAGATTGATTTTGTTGAAGATGTTTATCAGTATGCTCTGAAGGCAGAAGATAAGTTGAAGAGGAAACAACCTAGTAACTGTATACACCTAAAAATGGTCACCTAGACTATTAGCCCCTTTTGCTAAATCATAAATTGCTTATTCTTGATCAAATCCTAGTTCTATCATTTATTCAATTATTTTCTATGGGCTAACCATCTTATCCTAAGTCTTTATTTATTACAAGGAATATTTCCTCCCCTTTTAATAAATAAAAGCCCCCACTTTTCCTCTTATCCTAAGTTGCACAAATAAAGCATTATTCTTATTTTATAAAAAGGGAAAAAGCACTTTTTGTCTCATATGGACACAAAAGTCAACTCTTATTTTCTCATTGGAGGATACTTGTGCACATGGATTGCTCCTCTTTCAAGCTCCACCGTTGATTAAATCTTTTGCCTCTTAATCTCCATGGTCCATTTCTCCTCATTTCCTATAAAAGAAGAGCTCTCTTCTTCATTCTAGATACCCAACTTTTTATGCTATTGTTATGCTACAGGTTTTCTAGGTCACTTTGGAGCTTTTGGAGATATTCTTGCATCTAGGGTTTGAAGATTTGGAGCATTGTTGGCATTCATCTTGGATCTTCATCAACACTCTATCTTCTTGTCTTCATTCTTGCATCATCATGGCTTTCTTGCTTCATAGTTAGATTTCATTTCTTGCATAGTAGCTTCATTTTCATGGCATTCTTAGCTTAGATTTCCTTTATGCTTTAGATTAATTCATCTAGTTTAACTAGGAGGCTTTGTAATACTTGCATCTTTCATTTCCATAGTTTAGCTTGCATTTCCATTCTTAATCTAGCTTGCATTGCATTTCATTCTTGATTCTTGAGGATATTGGCATTCTTGCCCTTGTCTTCATTGAATCTCCCATTGCATGGTTTACTAGCAAGGTTATTGGCTAAATAGCTCTAGCTGAGAGCATTCTTAAAAACCCTTGCACTCCATGCCTAGGGAGCTATGGATCGATTTGTGAGGCCTCATCCTTGAGTTTCCTTGCATGCAATGATTCATAGAAGTGTGACACATTTATAGCACACATTTTTGGCGCCCACCGTGGGGCAGAGTAGATAGACTTTGTCCTTTAAATTCTGCATTTTCGTCATTTTCCGTCAATTTTTCGGCAAGTTTTTAGCTTAATTTTCAGCCTCGG
Organism: Chamaecyparis obtusa; assembly: GCA_027943335.1. Classification (NCBI taxonomy): domain Eukaryota; kingdom Viridiplantae; phylum Streptophyta; class Pinopsida; order Cupressales; family Cupressaceae; genus Chamaecyparis; species Chamaecyparis obtusa. Next base: position 360,235 of record BSBK01001146.1, on the reverse strand, counting down.
GTGTTTTGTCTCAGAGTATCGCGCGATACTTCTCAGAAATATCGTGCGATATACCTTTATATATAGGTGCGATACTTCGCGCATGCTAGAAATATCGCCCGCTTTGAAGAGAAATATCGTGCGATAGTTCGCCCCTGACGGACTATCGCCCGACCTGCCTGGAGTATATCGCCCACCAGTACTGAGGTATATCGCCTAGCATAAGGCGAAATATCGCGCGTACTGAGAAGTATCGCCTGGTGTCGGGCGAAGTATCGCGCGATACTGTGTCTAAACTTGGCAGTGAGCTATTTTTGGGCTATTTTATCTACCTTGCAAGTTTTGGGTTGTTAGCTATCTTTTTGAAATTTTCTGAAATTTCTAGCGTTTTCAAATTTATCTACTCTGGAAAACGGGTGCCCATTTTTTTTGAAATTTTGCAAATGGTATCAAAAGTTTAAGTGTGATATATCGTTGGAAAGGTCTTTCTGAGCCCAATCCAACCATGATGGTTTCATTTTCAGATTCTATCATTTGATTAGTTATTTTTGCACATTATCTGATTTTTTTCATGTACTAATCATTGTTAGATTTTGGATTTTGATTCTCCTAACTCTTATTGGTCTAACAAGTTGTGGTTGTAGGTGCTTCTTGCTTGAAATTTGCTAAAATCGCATGTCAAAGAGGGCTACTAATGGTTTTTGCAGGGCTGCCCTAAGCATAAAAACCAAATCAAGTGCTTGTTTAATTGCTTTCTTTATTAAGTGCGGCATATACTAGTTGTTTCCTTTCATAGGCACTTAATACCTTGTTGTAGAAATTTTGAGGTGGTAGGAGAGTATGCTCTTCACCCTTGTGGTGAAACAGAAATCTTGACCCATCTTGGGATTTTGAAAGCAAGGGGGTAATTAAATCTTTGCTTGGTGTGTTTGGGAGAGATTTTTGAGATAGGGGAGTATGCTCTTCACCCTTGTGGTGAATCAAAAACCTTGAACCTCAAAAATCATCCATTCTTTGTTTAGCTTAGGATCCTTTAGCGGGCCTGCTCTTGAGCAATCAAGAGGAACGACCCAAGTGGGGACAACCTTGTCATCATTTTCCTTGGTGGCAAGTGATTCCAACTCACTATAATCTCAAGGCTATCAAGGACACAAAACCTTGGTAGACATAGTACTTATCTTCGCTTGATGTGAGTAACTTGTGGGATTGTGACCATGAGGAAAGCATTAAGCAAGAATGCTTAAGGTACTCTTGAGGCCGTGAGGTCCTAGTCCTTTATGAAGAGCAAGAGGGGTGCTATGAACGGAAATCCTTACTATGAACCATTAGATAGAGGCCACCTTCTTTTAGCCGCTTAGCTTCTTGGTGCAAGGATTGATCCAAGTGGACTTACCCGGATCACCCCAAGACACTCACCATATGTGTTCCTTTGGTTGTGTTTTTGACACTTCCATGACAACGCCAATATCTCTTGTGGGCAACCACTTGGTGTGAGGCAAGGGAACATCAAGTTGTGGGCCAAGTTGTTAAGTAATGAACCTTGTCCTTCTAGGTAGTAATTGCTTGAATTTTCTTCGATTGTGCTATGCCCGTGTAAACGTTCTCAACATTCAAACAAACGGTAGCATTCATAAGGTTCTCTATTTTGATATCACAAGTGTTTGTCTTGGCAAGGTTGCTTTTGCCCTTGTTTCAAGTGTTCTATGACATGTTTGATCACCTACTGTTTGCAAACTTGTCTTTTATCTGCTGTTACTGCTTGTCAAACTGAAAAATTGCACTATCCAATCTTTGAACTTGATCAAAACACTTCAAAACTGAGATTTTTATGTTCATTGGTCAAGAGTCACACTGTTTGCCTGGGAACTATCACACAAAGTTATTTTGCTATCTCACTACTGCTTGCAATCTGAAGTTGATTTGTGTCACTTCCAGTCATCCTTGGTCAGTCCAGGTCAGATCTTAGAGGTTATTACATGTTGCTCAATATTCAAATGGACTTCAATGGTATCAATTTGCACAAAATGACTCTTGGTCTTCTTTTTTCCACATCTCCCATATCTTCCTAGTCTTCCATTTCTCTTCTTCCTTCATGCTTCTTTCTCTTCTTCCTATCCTCTTCATGTCTTCTTGATCCTTTTCCTCTTATTATCTAGTCTGCCTTCTTCTATTTCATCTCTTCTATTCATTTCTTTCATGCTTGATTCCTCTTCTAGAATCATGAATTTCAACTATCTTGCTATAGAACCTCTCTTGAGAAGGGATGATCTCGAACTCATTGCTCAATTCGAACAGTATTATTTTTCCAAGCATCCCGCAAGTCATCAACTTAAGACAAGAGTAAACAAAAAGATGTTTGAGTCTGACGCCTTTGCTAGGATTATAGACATGATTCTCTCACAATCTCCTTCTTCCAAACACTCTTTTTCTTCTAGGTCTTCTCATCATTCTTCATCTTCCACATCCTACCATGCCTTTTCCAAACATCATTATCCTTCTTCATCTTACCATGACTCTTCTCAACATCATTCAAATTCTTCCTTAGCTAAGTTTTCTTCTTCCACTATGTCTCCTTCTTTAAGATCTTGTTCTTCTTCTACTTCCCCCAAGAGTCTTGCTTTTCTTCATGAGCCATACCATAATGAGCAACATGACAATCCTTGTAATACCTTTGATGACTATGATGATGGACAATGTAGTGATACTTATGACACCTCTACTCCTCAGAGTCCTCGCAGACTCATGCTTACTGAAAATGGGTCATCCTATTGGATAGATTGTGATGGTGATCCATATGATTCTGATTTTGAAAGAGTTTAGTGATGTTTGTAGAAAATACCTTGATGATAATCCATCTACTACTGCTGAGGACTATAAAATACAACGCGCTGATTATAAACGTTACTACTATGAGCATTTCTTCTCTAAGAATTCCACTGCTAAAAATCAAAATTGTACTTCTGAGCAAGATCATATTAATGTTGAACCTTTGTCTTGTGATGGTCCCCTTCCATCCCCTACTTCCTCCAATACTCATACATCTCCTAAAGCTTCTGAGTCTTCCAAATCTTTCACAAATCCTTCACCCAACAAAGATCCTAATGCTTTTCATGCAGTTCCCTATAGTTATCCTCAAGAGCTACCTCTTCAAGAAACTCAAGCTAACCTTCACTTGGCTGAAAATAATTTCAATAATGCTAAACCTAAAGAGCCTAAGCCTTTATGCACTACAATGCCTACTTCAACTAGTCCTTCACTATCTATTCCAAAGTCTTCCATACAATTTCAAAATGCTTCCTTGTCCTTAGAAGTGGCTTCATGTCAAGAGGACTCTAAAAATGATACAGAAAAGAATATAAAGAAAGATCAAGATCAAGAACCATCCATGTCATCCAATTATTTTCATGATGTCTCTGATCCATTTCATGGTTCTTTTGATCCTCTATGCTCTTCTACAGTCATTCCACCATGTCTTAAGTCTTCTCCTATGCAAGATCAAGCTACCACTTGCACTATTGAGCTTGTTGATAATCAAAATAACCTTACTACGCTTGCACTTTCCAAAGATGATACTTCCATTAAGGTTATTAAAAATGGTGCCGTTACTTCTGATGTTAAGCTTATTGAAAATCAAGAGAAAAATTCTACGCTTATGCTATCCAAAGATCCTTGTCAAGATCAAAGTCTTCCATCTTCTTGTTCTACCACTCCATGTTCGCTTCCATTTTCTACTCTTCCTGAGTCTTTGCAAGCTTTGAACGATTCTATCAATGAATTTTCTCCTATTAAAGATGTTCATGATCCTATTGCAAATCCTAATGCTCACTCTAAAGATGCTGATGTCCTTGGTTGTCATATAGATGCTGATGAAATTATTGATTATCCTTTTGCATCTTCCACTTCCATCCTTGGACCTCTTCCACTGCTAAAGGCCTCACGCCTTCCTTCCATCTTGGGTCCTTATGTCCCTTCACTTTCCCCTCCTAACTCTCCTAATTCATCATCCATTTTGGGTCCTTACGTCCCTCCATCTCCTATCTTTCCTCAAGATCAACATAGATGCATACCCTTGAATCCTTTTCATCCACTCACCCATCTAAACCAGTCATATCTTCCTCCTTCTTCCACAAGTCCCAAGTCTTTTGGAAGTAACTTGAATGTTCAATACCAGAAAAAGAAGCAATACAAGAATCCATCAAAAAAAGATCACCATGTCTCCTCTAATCGACATGGGCACATAAAGTCAAAAGAGATATCTAAGAAGAAAACTACAAGACAAGTATGGGTTCCAAAATCCATCATTACAGATATTCTCTCTAAATCATCAAAAAGAAATAAAAAGCCTAAGGCTATATGGATTCCAAAATCTCTCTTGAAAGAGTCTTATGTTGAACAAAAAGTGAAGTTGACATTCAAGCTTCCAAAGGCTTCCACTTCATCTTCTTCCAAGAATGATCTTTCATTCCATGTGCCTGAACCGCAACCTCTGCTAAACATTCATCATATTCCTTCATGTATTCCTTTATTCATATTTCCTCCATCCTCTCGCCACCCTTCAAGGTGTGTGTCGATGTTGATCTTGCCTTCCTTCCCATCTACCCTTTCACAATCTTTCCATTCATTATCCTTCTACCTTCTATCCTTTTTCCTCATTTGCCTATTCCTCATATCTTCCAACCTCACTCGCTTTACATAAAGCCTTATCCTCCATTTTTCTCTTCCATCTTCCTTTCCCTATCAGCATCTTTGAGCATATCATTTTGAATCCCTGGCATGTCAGGGTTTATCCTTTCAAGGAGTACTATCTAAAAAGCTTGCCTTCTTCCAAAAATAGAAAAAAGAAAAAAAAAAAAGAATGAAAAAATTGAAAATGTGCCATGGTGAAAACCTGGAAACAGGCGCCTTGGTAGCAAAAGTAAAGAGAAATAAATTCATCCTATGGTGACAACCACTCCCTTGTGGCACCTTGGATAAGTACCATGATGAAAACCTGACAATCAGGCATCATGCGTAGTTCTTCTACATGTTTCATCCATTCCATCTTCTCTCGTTGATCTTGGCAATGTTCAGCTATACACGAATATTTGGCTATCTTGTGAGCTATCTTACGATGATCTTGCTTTCATTCCATTCATATTCATTCCTTCATTTTATTCATTCCATTCATATTCATTCCTTCATTACTATTCATTCTAGCCTTTCTTTATCCTTTTCCCCTTTGGTCTTGATCTAATAAAAAAGAGTAAAAAATGATGCTATGAAGCCTCTTGACATGTCTACTCCTTTGGAATGCATCCTTTTCTTCTTTTGCAGTGCGCTTTCATGACTTATCCTATGCTGGCCTTTCATTGCTTGTCCAATGCGCTTTACGTGATAATTTTTCCCTAGCTTGGGTACTCTTGAGGAGTTTGACCTTGAGGATTTCTTCCCTCCATTCGCCTTCATTCTCCTTTCCTCCATCTCATTCATGAGCTTTCCCTCCCTCTTGTCCTCCACCTTGCTAGACTTTGGGACTACACGATGTGATCTTGCTCATGAGTTTGATGCCCGTTTCTATCTAGGGCATTCTTTGTACATATTTTATGATCCTGAAAAAAATTCCAAAAAAAAAAAATTCATATACGATGCTGAAAAAAACCTAAAAAGCATAAAAAGTACTGAAAAAATGAGCATCCTAGTGAAAACCTAGCAATAGGCGCTTTAATGTTTCACCAAAAAAATCAAAAAATTCAAAAAATTCAAAAAAAAAAAAAAGAAAAAGTGCCTTGGTGAAAACCTGGAAACAGGCGCCTTGGTAGCAAAAATACAAAAAAATTATAAAAAAGTCCTGAAAAAAATCTATCAAGTGGTGAAAACCTGGAAACAGGCACTGCTTGAGACCCTCTGCACCTCTGTCTATCAGTCTTGCGTGGCGCTCTTTCGCTCCACTTCTCGCTTTGCCTCTCCTAGCCTGGAATTGATTCTTGTCTTAGTCTAGGGGGCATATGTTGCTTTAAGCTTATCTTGGGTCTCTTTGTGCGTCTGGGTTTCTTGGGCAACTTGGTTCCAATGGTGTTTTTCAACACCACCCCAATGGTGTTTTTCAACACTACCCTTGCGTCGAGTGTTTCTCAACACTTATCAGATGTCCTACCTGCAGTCTAGTATGATGCGATATTTCTCACTAGCAGATGTGATACTCAAAGTTTGACTCTATGACCTACACACACGCACTTGACTTGCTGAGATTTGTTTGACTTTATTTCTTTGTGTGCTGTCTATGATGCTTTCTTTGCTGAGTGGTCTCTCCCTGAGAAGTTTTCAATGATGCATAGCTAGAAGACTGAGGGTATGAGAACATGTTTTATTGCTTTTTATGCTTGTGGGTATATTTTGTTGGTCCTCACTGTCATGAGCATTTATGCTGGTCTTACTTGACACTATGGACCTACAAGGTATTATCCTTGACTGTTTCGTGAGTGCATGCTTATAGTCATCTTGACTTTCTTGTGTCTCGATGTGAGCATAATCTTGCTATATCAAACTTAGGTGATCTCACTACATTAGTCATCTAGACCTACATGTCTTTGATGCCTAGGTGGGATTTCCACATTTCTATCTGATAAAGATCATATTCAGATCCACATAGTTATGCTAGTGTGTATTGTATGATCTTGCGACGCTACCAATAACGCTCAATGATGAATATTAGATGTCTATTGGCTTTGTGACCTTGCAAGTAAACCACTTTTCATGTAGCTTGCATTCTTAAGTTCATGTTAGTTTAGTTTTGCATCTTGCATATGGAGAGAGCTCTCTTTTCATCTTTCATGGACTTGTTAATCAGCTGCGCTCACCTTTCGCTTCTTCCCGATCATGTCTTTCACTTTCTTGTCTTTCATCTCACATCATTTTCTCTTCATTTCGGGATCCAAACCGAAATCCACATTCACCTTGACCCTTTCTCCTTTTTCCGCACAGTTGGCTGACCTTTTGAGGCCTGATCCTTCGATCTTCGCTGGGGCATTCTTCACCTCTTCATCCCCATCTCTTTCAACCTTCTAGTCTTTCATTCAAATCTCAAGTTCCAATTCTTCCCCTCTGTGGTGTTTCCGGGTTGAGGGACCGCTTGGTTCGTGCCCCGGGTCCCATGTGTGGGGCATCCCTTCACTGGTTGATGGTTATTCTATTATCTTTCATCTTCGATTATGATTTCTAGTGATTTGATCATGTTGCTCTTGCTTCTGCTTTCCCTCTACTAGGATTTCGCTTTCGATCCCGAGGGGGCAGACACATCATATCTTATTAGCTATCTCTTTCCTAAGTGTTCAGTACTGTCGCTACCAGGCTGACCATGCAGGATTTGCTATCTCTCTGTACTTCATTCTTTGGAGTCAGATCACTATCTTCTTGCCTTCTTGGCTACTTGCTTGCCTTCTTGGCTATTTTATTCTTTGACTGCATGTGATCCCAAATCGATCTCACATCTGTCAAAATCGCTATTGCTTGCTTTCTTGGTTGTCTGCTTGCCTTCTTGGCTGATCTATTCTTTGACTACATGTGTTCCCAAATCGATCACACATTAGTCAAAGAGGGGCAAATGTATACACCTAAAAATGGTCACCTAGACTATTAGCCCCTTTTGCTAAATCATAAATTGCTTATTCTTGATCAAATCCTAGTTCTATCATTTATTCAATTATTTTCTATGGGCTAACCATCTTATCCTAAGTCTTTATTTATTACAAGGAATATTTCCTCCCCTTTTAATAAATAAAAGCCCCCACTTTTCCTCTTATCCTAAGTTGCACAAATAAAGCATTATTCTTATTTTATAAAAAGGGAAAAAGCACTTTTTGTCTCATATGGACACAAAAGTCAACTCTTATTTTCTCATTGGAGGATACTTGTGCACATGGATTGCTCCTCTTTCAAGCTCCACCGTTGATTAAATCTTTTGCCTCTTAATCTCCATGGTCCATTTCTCCTCATTTCCTATAAAAGAAGAGCTCTCTTCTTCATTCTAGATACCCAACTTTTTATGCTATTGTTATGCTACAGGTTTTCTAGGTCACTTTGGAGCTTTTGGAGATATTCTTGCATCTAGGGTTTGAAGATTTGGAGCATTGTTGGCATTCATCTTGGATCTTCATCAACACTCTATCTTCTTGTCTTCATTCTTGCATCATCATGGCTTTCTTGCTTCATAGTTAGATTTCATTTCTTGCATAGTAGCTTCATTTTCATGGCATTCTTAGCTTAGATTTCCTTTATGCTTTAGATTAATTCATCTAGTTTAACTAGGAGGCTTTGTAATACTTGCATCTTTCATTTCCATAGTTTAGCTTGCATTTCCATTCTTAATCTAGCTTGCATTGCATTTCATTCTTGATTCTTGAGGATATTGGCATTCTTGCCCTTGTCTTCATTGAATCTCCCATTGCATGGTTTACTAGCAAGGTTATTGGCTAAATAGCTCTAGCTGAGAGCATTCTTAAAAACCCTTGCACTCCATGCCTAGGGAGCTATGGATCGATTTGTGAGGCCTCATTCTTGAGTTTCCTTGCATGTAATGATTCATAGAAGTGTGACACATTTATAGCACACAGTAACTCCCGAGGGAAAAAAAGGATTGATCACTCGGTGAAGGATAAACTGACTGATGCTAAAGATGAACATAAACCTGTGGAACCAAAGAAAAAGATAGGTAGAGTTATCTTTAAGGGTACTTTCTATAACTGTGGAGAGGAAGGATATCATTCTTTTGAGTGTACATAGGAGAAGGTTGACTGACAAACTGTTGTGATGAATGAGAACATTTAGAATGAACTTGAATCAAAGAACTTGCTGCTTCGGTGAACATTGCTCGGTACAAAGGATGAAACTTGTCAGAGGAGAAACTTGTTTAGGACTTGATGAAAATTTGAAGGTAAACTCTGTGATGTTGTTGTTGATAGTGGTAGTACTGATAACCTTGTTGCTGAGGACTTGGTTTTGAAACTTGGTTTGAATAGAATGAAGCATCCTTGTCCTTATAGGCTTGGCTAGTTACAAGATGTTCATGCTTTGGAAGTTAGAGAACAATGCTTCATTGATGTTCAGATTGGCCAATACAAGGATCTTGTGCTTTGTGACATTGTGAAGATGAATAGTTGTGATATATTGCTTGGTAGACCTTGGCAATATGATTGCAGAGCTATTTATGACTGTGTCTAAAATGTGTTTACTGTCGAGAAGGATGACATGAAGTTTTCACTGATGCCTTTGATGGATATAATGCTTGGTAGGAGAAGCCTAAGTATTGGTAGCCGAGTGGAGATTGTGGATCCAGAGAAAATGAATGATCAGTATGGAGAATCTACTTGTACATTGTCAAGAAAAGACTTGAAGAGACAGAGGAAACTGAAGTGGAAGAATTTACAAGCAGAAAAGGTGGAGGACTTGTATGTGAAGAACCAGTTCAGGATTTATATGATGAATCTTAGAAGATGTTCTTCTCACATAAGAACATCTTTTGGAACCTGGGGTGTCTGATGCAAGGGCATCCAAGGTTAAGGCAGGGGCATTCTGTGTCCTTGGTGAAACTACATGGGGTGTTAGTATTTTGGCTGGTGTTACTCGATTGCAGCCTTGAATGATGGTCTCAGTCATTAAAGGAAGATTGGTCACTGAAGGAACTTGGTAGTCTCTGGGGCTTGGTGAAAGTGTTACTCGGTCATGTTTATAGTGCTCGGTCGACACTGGTGCTTGGTGATGCCTGGATTTCATGGTTAATTTAGTGTCGCTCGGTAGTTCTATCTTACCGACTGGAGTTTTGTGTGATTTGTTGAGCTGACTTGGTGCATTTATTGTTGGTATCTATTGTTATAGGCCAACATGCTGAATTAAATATTTGTATACATTTGTAAGCCGACTTGTATGGCATTTAATTATTTGTTTGGGAGAATTAAGGGTTTCATCTTGCTGACTTGTGGCTGATGACTAGTATTTAAGGAGTGTTTGGGTAGATGTTTAGAGGAGGGGGGACTGAGAGATGATGAAGGAGCAGAGAAGTTCATGACTTGAAGACTTAGTGAGTCAGATCTGAGGTTTTGAAGCTAAAGTTGGTGAAGTTGTGGAAAATTTCTTGATGTTCTTGCAGATCAGATTGATATCTGATAGTTGTTTATAGCAGAGCTAGGGGTTACATACTTGTAGACAAGGAGATTTCTTGGAGGCTTGCAAGCTTAAGTTTAGATCTTCCTTAGGGTTTCCATCAACTTCTGATTATCTTCAGAGCTGAACTAGCTAAGGTTGTATTGGATCTTGTCGGATCTTGCTAAATTATTTTCTGATTGTAATTGGTCCTAACCCGGAAGGCCTTACAATTGGGCATGTTAATGAAAATCAATGTTAAACAATTACTTTGTGTTGCTTTGTTGAGTATTCCACTATGTAATTCTATTGGCTGCAAGGTTTGGACTATCCTTAATTGGATCCACCATCCTTGACTGCATCATTTAAATCTAGTAATAAATGGTTTCTCTACAACACGCAGCCTGGCATGCATTGAAATTTTTTGTCTACGAAGCATGAAATAAAAAAAGAGAACACAACCTCAAAGGAACTATCATTGTTGAAGATGCAAACATAAATTTAAGACAAATCCATTACACTCTAACTGATTTGACTATCATTACTCAAATTTAGATATACAAATTTCATTATTACTATACTCTAACTTATTTGATATCATTACATTAATGTTTAGGGAAAAACCGTGAACATAATTTCTTTATATTTAATCTAGGGCATATAAAATAATACCTGCTGGAAGCTGGAAAATGGTGAGCAATACAAAGCTAAAGATGTACAAGTTTCTCTAAAGCACACAACCTGACACACATTGGAAAACTTTGTCTATGGGGACAAAAATAGAGCAACATAGCACAACCTCAAAGGAACTATCATTGTCAAAGATGAAAAAACAAATTTACAAAAAATCCATTACACTCTAATGGATTCAATTATAATTATACAAATTTAGAGATACAAATTGCATTATCATTATACTCTACAACTCAATCAACATATTCTATTCTATTACATGTAGCCCTAAACTAATAAATAGACAAAAAATTAAGCATTTTAGCCCAGGCATCTCCAAATTTAGGGAAAAAAGGAGTGATATACCTTACAAGATGATATTCCATGACAACCCTTGCATTGTATGTCTCTTCTAATGCCTGATCAAGTAGAAATTTCAATGTTTTAGCAACTACCTTTCCTTTTGTGGTTCATTTTAAATATTTGTAATAAGTAACAATTATGACATTTTTTAAAAGAAAAGAAAGAAATCTTTGAAGTGAGAAAATACTGTAGGTTCTTGAGCTTCACTGCTATCAATTTGTTGACTTTCTGCATCTAATGAAAGTTCACTGTTCGCATTCGTATAAAATCCCATAATGTTTCACTTGTTTGAGAAATTCTCCATAGTTTTGATGGGGGCAACCGAATCTAGTTGGAAGTTTGGCTATGCTGAAATGATGGACCAAGATCTTTTGATAATATTCCCAAGTTTGCACTAGCAATCAATCATGGGGTTGTAACTAATATTTAGGACAAAATCATGAATAAAATTTCTTTGTATTTAATCTAGGGCACATAAAAAATACCTGTTAAAACTTGGAAAATGGCGAGAAAATTGTGTAACACAAATCCTTGTTGACAAATCATTCATTCTCAACTAAGTGTGTCCTCATTCTGAAGAAATTATCAAAATACACAAACAAGTCTATGAGTAAAATATAGCACATATACACTGTAGAATCGATTGGGATGCTTGTAGATAAAAAGAATAAGCTTAATCGAGGCATTTCCCCTTTTCTGCACGGATTTTTCACTATAGACATGCAAAATCATTTCCCTCCATTCCCCCCTTCCAAAATGCATGACTTTTGTCTTAATTTTTAATTAAAGATAATTAAAATAATTGAATTTAAAAATTTAATATAATTAAATAGTAATTTAAATGGTTAAGACAAAAAAATATTTTGGTTCTAAAATAATGCTTTAAATTGACCTTTTATGTAATAGGTTAGGGACACTTTCCTCGTTGGACTCAAGCCTGGTCTTTTTTAGGGCTATCAATTGTCATGTGCACCTTCTCATGTGTTCATTCCCTGACTAAAAAATTATACAATTGAATTCTGATAGAAATAGCACAATTAATTAATTTGGAACAATCTTGTGAACTATCCTCCATTTTAGGTGTGCAATTAGCCCTATTTGGCAAAGGAAGTATTCAAAATACAACTTGTCACATTAATAAACCATAATTGGAATTTTGTTTGATGGTATAAATGTCTATTCCTTTAGATTATTATTAATATAATATCTCTAAATGGTGTTTATATATCAATCAATTTTAAAATCACCTGAAAGTAATATTTATGGCATGAGACATGTCTCATTTATAATTGTAATTATTAATTAATTAAAAAATATTATAATATTCATTATATTTCAATCTTTAATCAATCTTTAGTGAGTGTTTGTTAAATATTCTCTCCATTAAGAAAATGTTATTCTCACACTTGCCTTATTTAATGTCATTAAAACTCACAAATAAATACAAATGCATAGTTGGGAAAGAGAAAATAGTTTAAAACTATGACTAGATGGAAAGCTTGTTAATTTGGTTCAAAAAGGTGTGAGATGTCTAAAAATAAGATGTCATATGTACGCTACACAATTTTAGACGACGTTAATTGAAGTACCCTGGAGAGATTTAAATGCTTCCCCTCTTGATAGCTACCATAGTATAGTAACCAATCTACTACCACAAATAACACTTTAAAAAACCTTGAAAATGTCTATGAATTATATGCACCTGATCTATATAAATTCTAATTGCAAAACGCTTAGATGATCATTTTTTAATATAGTTACCATTTAGAGATATTGGCAAATAGTGGCTGGAATAATGTTCGCATAATAAGTCTATTGGCGAACACACATTATTGGTGAAATGCAACTTCTAAGATATAAGTATATGATATTATCAAATGTTAATGTGTAAAGGAGTTTTAATCATTCATTTAGTCATTTTAATTAGGGTAACTAATTATTTAGTCATTTATTTAGTCATTTTAGTTGTGATTTTACCCGATGACCAAATTGGTCATTTATTTAGTCATTTATATTTGTAGAACATGATCAGTTTAGTTACGTGACTAAATTTTTTAGTCACGTGACTAAAAAAATGGTAGAACATGATCAGTTTTAGTCACGTGACTAAAATTTTTAGTCACTTGGTCATTTATTTCCCAAATTCTACTAGTGATATTTCAAACTTTTCATAGGTTGCAGGACACATCAAAGGCAACAAAGGCCAAACTGCAAAAGATTGGGTAGCACAAACTTGGCTCTAGTGGATATTCAAAAATTCAAGCACGAATTGTAAGTAGCAGTAAATGAATTCCAGATCAAAATTATTTATAAAATGTAAATAATGTTTTTTAATAAAAAAATGCAGGGCTCAAAATTTAATTTAGAGGCCACGACAGAACACAAAAAAATTGCCTTCAAGGAAGGCTATCAAGCTGTGGCTGAACGCCTACGCCAAGGTTCCATTGGCCCAACCCAAGAGTCTCCTGCATCGGTTGAATAGGTAAATATGCCAAAAAAAATATATTTTAAATTGAATACTTGAGCAACAATCTATTTAATGTTAATTTCAAACATTAATTGACTATTTTTGTTATTAAAAAGAAAACAGTGATAATAATGCGCATGACATTGCAATGCAGTCTCATAATCCTAACACAGAACCTACGCCGCATGATGAAGGCCCTGATGTGCATCATAGTGTCGATGCAGGTGCTCATTTGCTATTGAAAATTAATTATGTAATTATTAATACAATTTAACATCTTAAATTTAAATTGGTGTAACCTTTTTTGTGTATATTTTAGAGCATATAGAACATCATGTTGAATGAGTGGAGGATGTTCAAAGTGATCACCATGTAGATGATGTGGCACATTCTGGTAAAGAAAATCTATGTTTTGTTCTTTTAAATTTATTTTTTGATTTATAGTTCTTTTAATTAATGAAATACTTGTAACACTAATATAAAATGGTGTGAATTTAACACATGACATAGTTGTTATTGCAACGGACCCCCCTTTGGCACATCAGCCTCCTTTTCCTGAACAGACGAGGGGGAGACATGTGTTGAGATTAGAACCAATAGAGGAGGGGAATGATGAGGATATTGATGCTCTGCTTAGCCATCACCTTAGAAAAATGAGCAAGAAACAAAAAAAAGAAATGATTGTAATTAACATTATTTGCTAATGAAAGAACATTGTCTTAATGGATGTAATTTTGTACTAGAAAATGTTGATGAATGATGTGTTAATGAATTATTCATGAATGTTGTGTGTTAATGAATTTTATGTGTTAATGAATGTTATGTGATTATAATGACTGAATGTTATATTTCAAAAATGGATGAATGAATGTTATTAGATGTTGATGGGGAATTTAGAGTGATGTTAGGGGGGGGGGGGAGGGGCCAAATGAGCTTCCACCTTCACCTGGTTGGCCTTGTTAAGTAGAGAATATTAAACTATTCTTGAAACCAAGTGAAGCTCAAACTAAACCAATGACGTAGATTCAATGGTAAAAAACACCTGTTGGAAACTACAATTGAAGCAATTGTTGTATTTTTATTGATGTCAAACCTTAACTGGTAAGACTGTTACTATTTAAGAAAGTACTATATCTATTTGATTGTTGCTAAGGGGAAAGGAAAGGTTGGTAACAATAGAACCTAAGGAAAGGTTGAGTTATCTTGATACTTCAATGAGTACTTGATTATGTGGCACAATAATAAGATAATGTATTGTTTATCTAAGTAAGAATGAAGACTAAACTGGTAGGCTTAACCGAGCAAAAGTAAAGAAATATAGTTTAAGCCGAGTGATGTTAGTGTCGACCGAGCTAGTATATGCTGAGTAAATTCAGTGTTGACCGGACACCAGTTAATTGCCAAGGAAGACAGTATTAGCCGAGGAAACAATTTTTGAGGTGACTGAGCTTTCTAATGAAGAATGAGAAGTTGAACATTGTATTGACTGAGCATCAGTATTTTACATTTGAGGGAGAATTCATATTTCTAGCAAACATCGTTGAATTCTTGGATTATGTAAAATGTGTTGACTTTATTTATTGATTGTATGAAAGCATTTAATGCACTGTACAACATTTTATTGTAAATCTATTAAGAGATTTGATATATTTCTAGAAGGATAGACAAAGAACATACAATAGGAAGGATTTGATGAATCTGACCTAACGCTAAGATCTACAAAGGAGATTAAGTGGCAAAAGATGTATTGACCTAATTGAGGAAGTATTAAGGGAGCCTAAGCATGAGGTTGTAGAGAAAGAGGATGCTGGAAATATTGTTGATGTTATTGACTATACAAGCAGAGAAGGCTGAAGGAGAAGTGTTGTGATTGCTTGAAGAGAATTTCAAGCAGATCAGTAATGGAGATGGTAAAGGTTCATAGTCAATAAGCCAGCATATGTACAGAATTGGATCTGATATTTGCAAAGTGAGTTGTATGTTTTTTAGATCAATACTACTACTACTTTCTAACCATTGTATCAGTCAAAATCCTTTTAAAAGAGGTTGACCTAACAATCATAGGTATAAATCCTTTGAACAAGGTTGCATTGTAATGGAGTGTATGTAAGTCCTATAACAAGGCACACTTTTAACAAAGTGGTTTAAATTCTTTAACCGGGTCACACCTGACAGTGTGTTTGTAACCTTTGACAGGGCCGAGCTCACTTCAGAAGAGTGAACATAATAGTAACATGTTACAAAGTGGTTTTTCCCAAATTGGGTTTCCACTATAAATCCTGGTGTTGATACTTGTGTGAATGTTTTGGTTTGAACATATCTATGTTTTACAAGTTAGATACTATTGGATAAGTGGACTGCACTATTATATGTTTCTGTTATGCAATCAGTAATGACCGAGTAGCTGTTGGTTATTAGATCTGATTTGTTGAAGAATTTTAAAGTTTGTTTTATACATCTGGACATGAGAAAAATTGATTCACCCCCCCCCTCTCTTTTGTTCTAAATCATATTAACTATTGGTATCAGAGTTGTTGGTGCTTACAGAGAACAAGTTTGAAGGTACTTGAAGCAAATGATCAGGATGTATAAGGAGGTACCAAAGCTGAATAAGGAGAATTTACCTGCATGGAAAAGCTTGATGAAGCTACATCTAGCTAGTATTGGTGATTCTACAAAGTATTATGTTGAGCATGATTATGTCACACCTATTGCACCTTTGCCTGCCGAGGAAATGAAAGCTAAACAAGAGCATAACCAAGCAATGTTGGAGATTGTGTCTGCCCTAAGTTATCCAGAATTTGAAGACATCAAAGACTGTAGTAATGCAAAAAAAATGTGGGACACCCTTGCAAACATCTATGGTGGTGACATAAATGTATTGAGAGCAAAATTTGAGAGCCTAAGAGGTAAATTTGATGAAATGAGAATGCAAGAAGGTGAGAATATTGCACAATATTGTGGTAGAATAAAAGAAGTTGTAAATGCTATTAGAGGAGAAAATGGAACTATTGATGATGAAACTGTAATAGGAAAATTATTGAGAACTCTGTGTCTTATCTATGCCATCAAAATTTCAGTAATTCAAGAATCTAGATGTAACACTAACAATGCTCTTACTTTGGAAAGTTTGGTTGGTAAGCTTACTGCTTTTGAACTTTCTAACTATGATAACTTCACTGTTGGTAATGTTGAATTTTCTTTTAAGTCACAAATGGTTTTGAGTAAGTCAAAGAAAGAAAAAGAAAGATGCATAAGTGAAAGTGAAAGTGACAGTGACACATCTGATGAAGAACTTGAGGATCTAGAAGCTCTTATGGCTAGAAGACTGAAAAGGGGAAAAGGAAAGTACAAAGGTAAACTCCCTATTATATGTTTTTCATGTAATAAAGTTGGTCATATAGCTGCTAGATTTCCTGATAGGGATGATAAGGATGAAGAAAGAGACAACAAGCATAAAGACAAAAGAGAAGATAGAGGTTACCAAAGATACAAGGACTACAAAGGAAAAGGTAAGAAATCCTGCTATATTGCCGAAGAAGAGACTGACACTGATAGTGATGATTTTGAAATTGAGGTTGTCTAAGTTGCAATGAAAGATGAATCTGATGAGGATGAGAAAACTGCATTGATATCTTATGTGAACAAAAATTATAAATGGATGAGTGACAATGGTTGTTCACATCATATGACTGGTGACAAGAGTAAGTTTGATACCTTAGATCATTATAAAGGTAGGAGTGAGAAATTTGGTAATGATGCACCATGTCCTATTAAAGGAAAAGGATTGATTAAGCTGACTGATAAGATCACTTGTGAAAATACTTATTGGGTTGAGGGTCTTAACTATAATCTGTTGAGTGTTGCACAGCTTAATAGCACTCGCTACCGAGTGGAATTTCATCACGGGAAGGCCAAAATATTTGATGCCATTGGTGAACTGATTGGAAGTGGAGAACATACAAGAGGTAATTTGTTATATCTAGACTTATCTAAAGAAACATGTATGATTGCACAATTTGATGATATTTGGTTATGGCATAAGCGGCTATGTCATGTTAACTTTGATAGTCTGGTAGAAATTAGTAAGAAAAAGAAAGTCTCTCATCTTAAAATGGAAGCACTTCCATGTTAAGAGTGTTTAGCCCTCCGAGTAAGTGGTTTGGGGTCATGTCAAGCACCTTGAATGGATATTCAACTTGAATTTGGCTTTTTCACCTGTTCTACCCCATTTCCACTTCTTCATGGCATTTTCCTGGCATTTTGGACTGTGAACCTGAGATTCTTGACCTTAGGGTCAAGGTCGACCTCTTAGGTCAAGGTTGACCTTGACCTTGACCTAGGTCAGCGATGACCTTGACCCTGACCTAGGTCAAGGTTGACCTCATCCTTGACCCTAGGGTCTGAGATCCTCAGGGTTAGCTTCCAGTTTCAGGATTTCATCAAAATCTTGTCTTTTCCCTCTTCAGGGCCATTATTTCTCGGATTAAGTGTCAAATTCTTAAATTAATATTTGAGGTGGACCTTTCTCGATATTTGTATAGGAATCCTAATTTATTATTGGAGATTAGCCTTTCTCAATTTTTGTGCCTAATGCTCAAATTAACTTTGGGGTTGGCCTTACCTCAAATTTTGTGACAAGGCTCTTAAATAATTATTTTATTTCTATATTAAGGGTGGTCCCCTCCTAGAGTTTTGTGTCAAGACTTTAATTTAATTTCCTCTCCATGTGCACCTCTCTAGAGTTTTGTGCCATGGGCCCTTAATTATTGTTTTCTACAAAGCCCCTCTTGTGCCCTAGATCACTATAAAAGGGAACCTTCCTCTATCATTTTCTCCATCTCATCTCTCAATCAAGTTGCCATCCACTTTCATGATGAAGCTCTCAAGTGCAAGAAAGAAAGAAGATCAAGCATTCAAGTATCCAAGCCTTCAATCATTCAAGATCCAATTCATCAAGGAGATCCATTAGTAGCCATTGAAGGATTCAAGCTCTATGGAGCTCTCTTGTTGAAGATTCCTCCATTTCCATTCAAGCCTCTTCTAAATTCAAGATCCATTCAAGATTGGTGTTGAAGATCTAAAGACAATTGATTGGAGACATCCTACATTTGATTCTACATTCATCCATTCTTGTGGATTCAAGGATTTGAATCCTCCACAAGGGTTTCAACTCAAGCAAGGTGAATTGTTCCATTTACTTTGTTTATTCCACTAATTTCAATTCAATTTCAAGGTTAATTCCTAAATTGGGGTTTGACTAAGGCAAACCCCTCCCCCCCAACAAACAAAACCATTTTTCTTGTAGGTACAAGTGCAAAATTTTGGATCTGAGAGCGGATTTGCATACCCTTTTCAGCGAACTTCCAAGATCTGCGAACAAAGTCAAAATCAAGCTTCAGAATAAAAATGTAGCCTTTGACCTTTTATGAGGGTCAAAGTCAACCTGATCTAATCTCAGAAAAATATTTCTGGGTTTTGTAGATCTCGCAGTTTCGATTCAATATTATTGGAATCAACAGTTTTTGAGATCATTTGACAGGTTTTTCATCTGATTCTTTTTCGGAGGTAAGTACCTTTATTTCTTAATTTCAATATTAATCATCTACATTTACTTTCTATATCAATGCAATTCCATATAAGTGTAAAATATTGGATTTGGGGTCTCTTTTATGTGCAAATCATTATTCTAGGACCCCATCCACATTTTACCCTATACATTTTGGTGAACCTGACATACTTACTCTCCTTTCTTTTGTGGATTTAGATGCCCTATTGTGTTAGATCTTGCTTTGCATTATCTTGTGTGTTCACCATCACTATACATTTTGGTGAACCTGACATACTTACCCCTTTCTTTTGTGGATTTAGATGCGCTATTGTGTTAGATCTCCCTTTCTGTTATCTTGTGTTAGATTTGCATTTTGTGTTAGATCTCAAAATAAGAGTAGATTTCTTTTATGCTCTTGCATTTATATTTCAAAAATACAAAAAGAAATTGCAAAATTTCTTCAAAAATACAAAAACATTTCATTTCAATGCATTTAGATATATCTAGATCTATTTTATATGCATTTCTTTATTGGTTATCATGTTGCAAAAGTTATCTCAAGTATTTTTCAAGTGCTTTATTGAACCTTTGGATGGGGATATTCATTTTTCTTTTCTTCATGAAACCATTGTGAATGAACCCTTTGATGAAGACATTGATTTATCCCCTCCTCATGAAGAAGCCTTGATACAAGAGGGTGATTTATTACATGATGATGAATCTTTTTCTAAAACACACTCCCCTTATGCAGACATTTTAGTGAAAGAAGATGACATTATAGAAGTTTTACCTCCATTTGAGATTCCTTCTAATGATGAGGCATCAGTGGAGAATGATATGGATTCCCTTAATGCTCTCCATTTTAGTGATGATCCTATGGAAAATCAAGATCTTACCTCATCTCCTCCTAGGATGTCCTCTTTTCTTCCTTCTTGTGAATCTATTTGTAGTGTTGAGACAACTAAAATGGTTTATCCTAAACCCTTGTTAACTGTCAAAGGTTGTCCTTGCATTACTATCAAAGGTAAACCTATGGAGTCTTTCAATGATCAATATTCGATAGCTCAAACATATCGTACAAGGAATAACCCTCAACCTAATCCGGTGGTTTCTACTTCTTTTCCACCTTCTCAACCTATTCTTCCTCCTCCACCCCATCTTCCTAGCAAGGAGTATGATTTGATAAACCAATTGCAAAATACCCTTGCCAAGATTTCTTTATGGGAGCTTCTTCAAACTTCACCTACATACTATGAAGCCTTGCAAAAAGCTCTAGCAACTCTTCCCACTCCACCTCCTAATCAAGAGAACATCAATAACTTCTTACAATGCATGCATGCTACCCTGGGTCCTCCTGATATTGTATTTACTCAAATGGATTTACCCTCTAAAGAAGTTCAAAATCAGTATGATGCTCTTATGGTTGTGTTGCCCAAAATTTCCATTTTGCAAATTTGGCCAAGTTTCCAGGTCTCTATATTTATCCCGCCCTGCTGCAGCTTGTTTTCACTTGTGAAATAGATCCACTAAGTTTTATGATTTGCGCTCTTGGCCCCATGTTCTTTGATGTATTGTCAAGCCCCAGTTCAGATCGCATCACTTAATTCACAAAACCCTCAAAGATATTCAAGTTTGAATGGTTGCAGGAAATACTGTTGCAAGGTTTCAAAAAAAGGTTCAGTGTTGAAAACCTTCTGTGTTTTCTTCCTTTTGGTTTGAAAGCTCAGGATGTTTTCGACCTTCACCCTAAAAGCCCAGTGTGTTTTTGAACTTCAATTTGAAAACCCTCTATGTTTTTGAACCCTTCAGCACTTCATTATTCTTCTCTGGTGGCAGCATTTTTTCACACACGCGCAACTCTGACAAGTGGGGCCCAATTAGTTTTCGGCAAGCTGTTATGCAGGTTGTCGCATGATTGCATAAGTCTTTTTCCCCTTATGCGACCATGTGACTAACCATTGACAGTCCTGTTGAAGAATGCTAGTGGTTTGTCGCATGATCACATAGCCCCTTTTTAGGCTATGCAAACATGCGTCTAGCTGTTAACCAAGCCGATATGAGCCTGCAGTTTGGTGGCGTGCCCACGTTTCATTGGTTGGTTGGTGACAAGGTTTTACAGTGGGCCCGAGATGCAAGTGCAGTAAAGATCTGATAGTGGTCACATGTTTGCATGGGATCTTTCGACCCCATGCGATCATGCGACAACCGTCCAATGGGATTCTTCTGCAAGTGGGTCCTTTCTTGGCTAGTGTGTTCATTGCTGATTGGCCGAGAGCTTGCAATGACAATGCAGTTGTTAGTGGGGCCGAATTTTAAATGGTAAAGGTTTAGAGGAGGTTGGTTTTGTCCTCTAGACTTGGCGGTGTCTGATAAAGTGTTTCCTTGATCGCAAATGGTTTAGCAGAGCTCCACCTTTTTTAGCGATGCATGGTTGCATGAATAATGGTTTCGCGTAGTCACCAGGTGAAACTAGGGTTTAATTTGTAGTGCGATCTCGAGCTAGGTTTTTTTTGCCAGCATTTGTCTGTAGGCCATGTGTGAAGCAGAGACCGATTCTAAGAGGCTTGTCAGATGATCGCATGAGGCTTTTTGAGCTCATGCGATCATGCGACTAGTTTTATTTAAAAGGTAGTGTGACTATTTTTTGCGGGCTTTCTTCTAGTGAGATGTTTGCAGCGGCGCAGTAGCTCAAAGAATTTGTTGCTAGGACATGCACAGTTAAGGGAAGATGATGAGGTGGTCCGGCTAGCCGTCAGGGGTTGATTCTTTGTCCCAGCAAGGTACTAGCCTGTGCATTCATGGCGAGCTTGTCGCAGGAAGGTTGTTGAATCTAGGTTGTTGTGTCTGCAGGATGATTTTAGTACAGGGATGGGCCTGCAACTTGAGGGCTGATCAGCCATGTTGTAGAGAGATATTTATGATCAGACTTGGCATTAGTTCTCAGTACCCTAGGGTTATTATCAAATTGTAAATCTATAACCCTGGTTAATTTTGGACTCTTGCCTACATGCAGTGAGGGATGTATATATTGTTTTTTGAGAGCCTTAGTGCTCAGAATTCACATTTTGTAAAGAAGAAAGACTCTTTCTTGGGAAGCTATCTGTGGCATTTCTTCCTACCCTCTAGTTTCTCACATTCTGTAAATTCCTATTGATAATATAAATATTGCAGAGGCAGTTTGTGACAATCCTTCATGTCCCTGTGCTTCCTTGTTTGCATTATCTCTTATTGGATTGAAGTTTATGAATGCTTTCAGTGATACTTAGGGTTCTTGATCCCTCTTACTTTTAGCTTACATGTGCACTACTGTGTTTGATATGATCTGAGTGAGTTTGTGGGTATTCTTCAGCCCCCTGTCATTCTGTCTCATTCCTGTGCCCTTTTGCTGAAGAGAATGTCTGCTTGCAAGTCATAGGTTGTGTCTTATGTTCAGGCCCTCTTATGAAATACTTATGCAAGCCTATTCAGTAAGTTGTGACCTATTATACCTAAGTCCTTCATTGATTTCATCCCTCTATACTGAGATCCAAACCCTATTTTTAGTGCATCACCCAGTAGGTTAGTTTGCTTTCAGTCATTTCCATTTCATGCATTCCTTCTAACCCTTTCCCCTCAAAGATTTTCTTTCCTATTAATAGCAAACTAAGGTGATAATCCAAGAGGAACTAGCCTAGAACCTGAAGGTTTCATCTTGGTTAGCAAAAGGTCCCACAACCTTGAGATGATTCCCAAGTTATACTGAGTTATCAAGACCAAGAGAGCTTGAACTAAGGGTGCAAACTCAGTGTATAACAATTCTGGCACGCCCGGTGGGACTAAAGTTTAGATTCATGTTCAAGGTATGCTATCTCTGATATGTTGGTAGCATGCTATAGACCTAGAAGAGGTCATTTTGTTGCATATCTGGCAACTTTGGAAAGTCTACTGGTTTCAAAGGTCAAGTGCTGGTATGTTTTCAATCTTCATATTCAAGTTCCAGATAATTACATGAGTAGACATGTCAAGCTTCTATGGACAATCAGGTTACCCACCATCCTATTATGAGAGTAATGCTCAATGGGTTGGTCAACAGCCTTATCAAAGCCACCTAAAACCTCCTTTTACCCCAAGCTATTATACTTCTCAAGGGTATCAATATATCCAGTATGCCCCAAATGAGTTTGCCCTCGTGCAAAGTTATGAGAGGGCCCTTCGACAAGATGGATCATGGGTACAAGAGGCACAATAGAAAATGCAAAGCCAGTTGCCCCATCTTGTTTACCACCCACCCTCCCCTTCTCAGCCTATTCAGCAATAGATGTGGACTCTGAACTCAAAATTCATGAAAGAGCAAGAAAAAGCAAAGAATCTATTGCTTGATTTAGTCAAGCAGGTTTCTGAGATCGGGGAGCAGAGAGAGCAGGAGGCTCAAGGTTATTATGAAGAGGAGTCATCTCCTTACTAAATGACAGAGGCTCTTATTGATGGGCAACAAGCAAGAGAGTTTCAAGAAGAGATCAGACGCCGAGCTGAAATTGAGACAACAAGGTTGAGATCACAGATTGCTCAACAAGAGGCTCCTAGACCTAAGATCCGAGGCTAGAAGGCCCATTTGTCTATGCCTTTTGTGTCTCCCTCTGAGCCCCCTCAGTTTCACATCCCAAGTTTTAAGGCAAAAAATTCTTTTTAAGAGCCTGTGCTTGAGGTGCAGCCCCCCACTCTACAAGAGTAGCCTATGCAAGAAAAGGAGTTATCCCAAGAAACTCCTCTAGTCTCTTAGGATGACGAGGTGATTTGGATTCCCCAATGGACTCTACCCCTTGGTTGTCAAGTGCCAAGTCTTTTCAAGGATACTAGTCTGGTGTCTGACCAAGGACTGGTAGAAAGTGAACTTTCATGTGATCAGGAGGAGAGGACATCTGAGGTGTTAGTACAAAGTGATGACTGTGGTGAAATGGAGTAGAAAAGTGTGGAGGTAGAGGTTGATGCTCAGCCTGAGCTCTTGGTTGATTTGCTTGATGAGCTTCCCCTCTTTGTTGTTGATGAAGAAGAGACCATGCCATTGCCTATGGCTGAAGGTTAATTAGAATAGCAGGTTCACCATCAACAAGAGGTTGATACAGAAGAGAATGCCTTGTCCTTATTTGATGAGCTGCTTGGTTTTGTTAAGTAGGACAATGAAGATGTGATTATAGCCACCCCTTTGAAGCTGTAGCAGCTAGAAGAGATTGATCCTGAGGATATGTTGATTCATGAGCTTGATCTCATCTTTGAGCAGGAGACTTCCCAATGTGCAGAGGATAACTAGAGCCTTGACAAGGATTATTTGGGAAGCATCATAGATGGCTTGTATATGGAGCCTGATTGTAATGAGCTCTTGGCTATTTTAAAAGAGGAGGATGACAGTCCCCTGACTATGGATGAGGAGTTGACTTGGTTGTCCATGATGCAAGGCAACCATGAAGAAGAAACCAACAAGGAAAGTCCTGCCTTTAGAATTTCAAGAGGCTGCCCCATCAGATACTTGGCCCAAAAGGAGTTCACTGAGACACCTCCATGTGATCCATTTGAGGTGAGTGTTCTTGACCTAGTTTTTGCGGAGGCAGTCCATAACCATTTTCTAATCTTTTGTATGCCTTGTATCTTCGTAGCTATCCTTGTGCATTCAGTGCAAAATGTCTTACTAAGGAGAAAAGGTAGCTATTTTTCACAACCAGTAAATGGTTTTGTTTAAACCAGGTCTCTGCACTGGTTAGTTTAGTTTAGGTTAGGTTTCCCTATTTTCTAGAGTAGTTTCCTGCTTTCCAAGAAGTGCCCGTGCACAGTTTGTCTTGCTGGTTCAGTTTTGTCTTTGTCAAAGTTTTGTGTTCTTGTGATGACTCCTATGCCCAATGGATATGTCAAGGTCATTGGTCCATGTCTAGCAGGCTGACATCCCACAGAAGTCGCCAAAATGTTGCCCAAAATTTCCATTTTGCAAATTTGGCCAAGTTTCCAGGTCTCTATTTTTATCCCACCCTGCTGTAGCTTGTTTTCACTTGTGAAATAGATCCACTAAGTTTTATGATTTGCGCTCTTGGCCCCATGTTCTTTGATGTATTTTCAAGCCCCAGTTTAGATCGGATCACTTAATTCGCAAAACCCTCAGAGATATTCAAGTTTGAATGGTTGCAAGAAATACTGTTGCAGGGTTTCAAAAAAAGGTTCAGTGTCGAAAACCCTCTATGTTTTCTTCCTTTTGGTTTGAAAGCTTAGGATGTTTTCGACCTTCACCTTGAAAGCCCAGTGTGTTTTTGACCTTTGGTTTGAAAACCCTCTATGTTTTTGACCCCTTCAGTGCTTCGTATTCTTCTCTGGTGGTAGCATTTTTTCACACGCGTGCAACTCTGACAAGTGGGGCCCAATTGGTTTTTGGCAAGCTGTTATGTGGGTTGTCACATGATCGCATAAGTCCTTTTCCCCTTATGCGACCATGTGACTAACCGTTCATGGTCCTGTTGAAGAATGCTAGCAATTTTTCGCATGATCACATAGCCCCTTTTTAGGCTATGTGAACATCTGACTAGCTGTTAACCATGCTGATACGAGCCTACAGTTTGGTGACGTGCCCATGTTTCATTGGTCGGCTGGTGACAAGGTTTTACAGTGGGCCTGGGATGCAAGTGCGGTAAAGATCCAGCGGTGGTCACATGTTTGCATGGGATCTTCTGACCCCATACGATCATGTGACAACCGTCTGATGAGATTCTTCTGTAGGTGGGTCCTTTATTGGCTGGTGTGTTCGTTGCTGATTGGCCGAGAGCTTGAGATGATAATGCAATTGTTAGTGGGGCCGGATTTTAAATGGTAAAGGTTTAGAGGAGGTCAGTTTTGTCCTTTAGACTTGGCGGTGTCCAATAAAGTGTTTCCTTGATCGCAAATGGTTTAGCAGAGCTCCACCTTTTTTAGCGATGTGCGGTTGCGCAAATAATGGTTTTGCGTAGTCACCAGGTGAAACCAGGGTTTAATTTGCAGTGCAATCTCGAGCCGGGTTTTTTTTGCCAGTGTTTGTCTACAGGCCATGTGTGAAGCGGAGATAGATTCTAAGAGGCTTGTTGCATGATCGCATGAGGCTTTTTGAGCTCATGCGATCATGTGACCAGTGTTATTTCAAAGGCAGTGTGACTATTTCTCATGGGCTTTCTTCTAGTGACATGTTTGTAGCGGTGCGGTAGCTCAAAGAATTTATGTCACTAGGACATGTGCAGTTAAGGGAAGATGATGAGGCAGTTTGGCTAGCTGTCAGGGGTTGATTCTTTATCCCAGCAAGGTACCAGCCTATGCATTCATGGTGAGCTTGTTGCAGGAAGGTTGTTGAATCTAGGTTGTTGTGTCTATAGGATGATTTCAGTACAGGGATGGGCACGCAACTTGAGGGCTGATTGGCCATGTTGCAGAGAGATATTTATGATTAGACTTGGCATTAGTTCTCAGTACCCTAGGGTTTATTATGAAATTGTAAATCTGTAACCCTGGTTAATTTTGGACTCCTGCTTGCGTGCAGTGAGGGATGTATATATTGTTTTTTGAGAGCCTTAGTGCTCAGAATTCACATTTTGTAAAGAAGAAAGACTCTTTCTTGAGAAGCTATCTATGGCATTTCTTCCTTCCCTCTGGTTTCTCACATTCTATAAATTCCCATTGATAATACAAATATTGTAGAGGTAGTTTGTGATAATCCTTCATGTCCCTGTGCTTCCTTGTTTGCATTATCTCTTATTGGATTGAAGTTTATGAATTCTTTCAGTGATACTTAGGGTTCTTGATCTCTCTTACTTTCAGCTTATATGTGCACTACTATGTTTGATCTGATCTGAGTGAGTTTGTGGGTATTCTTCAGTCCCCTGTCATTCTATCTCATTCCTGTGCCCTTTTGCTGAAGAGAATGTCTTCTTGCAGGTCATAGGTTGTGTCTTATGTTCAGGCCCTCTTATGGAATACTTATGCAAGCCTAGTCAGTAAGTTGTGACCTATTAGACCTAAGTCCTTCATTGATTTCATCCCTCTATACTGAGATCCAAACCCTATTTTCAGTGCATCACCCAGTAGGTTAGTTTTCTTTCAGTCATTTCCATTTCATGCATTCCTTCTAACTCTTTCCCCTCAAAGATTTAATTTCCTGTTAAGAGAAAACTAAGGTGATAATCCAAGAGGAACCACCCTAGAACCTGGAGGTTTCATCTTGGTTAGCAAAAGGTCCCACAACCTTGAGATGATTCCCAAGTTATACTGAGTTATCAAGACCAAGAGAGCTTGAACTAAGGGTGCAAACTCAGTGTATAATAGGTTGTTGTTTCTATCAATAAAAGTATCATTCGTCGAACCTTGATTGATAATGGATCTTGGCTTAATGTTTGTAGCATGGACATGCTCAAAGTAATTAATGTCGATCTTTCAACTATTCAACCTGACAATGTTCCTATATGTGGCTTTGATAACATTGCTAAGAACACTTTAGGTATCATTACCTTACCTATCAAAGTAGGACCAATCATCCTGAATACACCTATTCATGTTATGCTTGGACCTCTCAACTATAACCTTCTTTTGGGTAGACCTTGGTTGCATGAGATGCATTTTGTTCCTTCCACCCTTCACCGTAAAGTCAAGTTTATACATAATAACAAGATATATTCGCTTCATGCGGATGATGCGCCTAATCCTTATCTGAATATTCAAACCCACACTACTCTTACTTCTAATAATAATCCTTGTTCCTCTAATGCTCTTCTTGATGATGATTGGGGAACCTTGGATTTTAATCCTACCTTTATTGGAGAGTATAAGGTTAATGATCTTTATTTTATTAAAAAACAAAGAGAATTTGAACAACAAGTTTTTACTTCTAAAAACCTTTATAATAACTTTGTCATTGCTTCTACTCACAATGGATCTATCAAACCTACTAATGATGACATAGTGACTACTGAAGTTCCATTGACTCCTTCTGATATGGCTTCTTGTTATGGTCCTCGTTATCATTTCCTTGTTAAACAAGGATTTAATGCTCAAGGATGTGGTAAGCATAAACAAGGAATTCAAATGCCCTTACACACTAGGGGGAATGAGCATTCTTATGGATTGGGATTTAGTCCTCAAAAACAAATCAATGTTAACAACATCTCGAATAACACTTCAAAACATGATGAAACTGTGAAGGAATTAGAACAAGAAGTTATTTTGCCTAAACTCCTTCATGCTAAGATCATTACTAGACCTAAACGCAAAAAGAAATGTAGTCCACACATCAAGACTCTTCCTTTTTGTTTAAATCATAGATTTCATGATCACTCTACTAATGAATGTAAAGCTTTACATTATAAGATTAGGCAGCTCATTGATAGTAATGTTATTTCTATATCATGTGATAATGAGTTGTGTTTCAATCCTATTTTCTCTAAATAACATCTATGTTCCTATTATGGAGCTCCACATTATGTAAACAATGTTAGCCTAATACTTGGGGGCTCGTTGTCTTGAATAGTGTTGCGAGCGATATAATATGTCCCCTAACATTCTTGTTCCTACACTTGGGGGGCAAGGATGTCATCTCTTTCTTTTCTATCTTTCCAGGATTCACCTCTTTCCTTGGTTAAGCAGGATTTATCTATTATGTGATATCCAATCATACATGAAAATTTTGGTTTGCATTGAGGATCTATGTCCTTGATCACAACTTCTTTCATTGTTTGACATTGGGTTTCCATGGTTGATAAATCTCTCACCTTGGAAGCTGAACAGTGTGCTATCCCTCACAGGGGTTACTTTTTCACTTCTTGCATGATATCTCTTTACATTTGTCCCTTCCATGGCCTCATAGGAGCTGTGACCTTCTTGGCTTGGACTGGGTGTTGTTTGTGGATATTTTCTTGATGTTGAAAAAGGCTTTATCATTGTTCTTTTCTTTCCTTAACATGTCAAAATAGTATGTTTTTTCCATATTAAGGAGGGGGGCATATATATGGCCTCCCTCGCTCTATATTATGTATTTTTGTTCTAACCTTTTGTTTTGCAGCATGCTAAATCTCAGAAGGTAATGCACATAAGTTGCTAAATCCTGAAGAGACACACATTTTTCAAATTTTCAATATGCTAAATCCTCTGAAGGTAACGCACATAAGTTGCTAAATCCTGAAGGGACATGCATTTCCAGTTTCAAATATGCTAAATCTTGGAAGGTAATGCACATAAGTTGCTAAATCCTGAAAAGATGCATTTTCAATATGCTAAATCTTCTGAAGCTAACACACGTAAGTTGCTAAATCCTGAAAAGACAAACATTTTCAATATGCTAAATCTTCTGAAGGTAATGCACACAAGTTGCTAAATCCTGAGGAGACATGCATTTTGTATTCCATGGTGATACAAGAAGGTGGATCCATGGGTACTTTATAAAAGCCATCAGAAGACACACTACATACATGCACAAAGCCGCTAGAAGGTGCACAACATTATGGGGTGATTATAAAGTATTTGCTTGGTGGGCCATCCTATCCTTTTTGTGGTTCATAGTCAGATATACACATCTTACTGGGTGAGTTAACCACTCCTCTCTCTCCTTTTCTCTCTTTTCTTTAGTGATGTCTCTCTTATTGCAATCTTGGAGTTGATGAAGAATCGAGTCCCTGGGGGCTTGAGGATCCCTTTGTCCCTTTGATTTCAATAAGATTATCTTTTTCTTTATGATCTCCTTTACAAAGAGTTTGCATCGAGTCTATACTCTTGCTAAAGTGGGGGCTTAATGTATCATCTTAAAATGGAAGCACTTCCATGTTAAGAGCATTTAGCCCTTCGAGTAAGTGGTTTGGGGTCATGTCAAACACCTTGAATGGATACTCAACTTGGATCTAGCTTTTTCCTTTGGTCTACCCCATTTTCAACTTCTTCCTGGCATTTTCCTAGCATTTTGGACTGTGAACCTGAGATTCTTGACCTTAGGGTCAAGGTCGACCTCTTAGGTCAAGGTTGACCTCAACCCTGACCTAGGTTAGTGATGACCTCGACCCTAACCTAGGTCAAGGTTGACCTCATCCCTGACCCTAGGGTCCAGGATCCTCAGGGTTAGCTTTCAGTTTTGAGATTTCATCAAAATCTTATCTTTTCCCTCTTCGGGGCCATTATTTCTCAGATTAAGTGTCGAATTATCAAATTACCATTTGAGGTGGACCTTTCTCGATATTTGTATAGGAATCCTAATTTATTATTGGAGATTAGCCTTTCTCAATTTTTGTGCCTAATGCTCAAATTAACTTTGGGGTTGGCCTTACCTCAAATTTTGTGACAAGGCTCTTAAATAATTATTTTATTTCTATATTAAGGGTGGTCCCCTCCTAGAGTTTTGTGTCAAGACTTTAATTTAATTTCCTCTCCATGTGCACCTCTCTAGAGTTTTGTGCCATGGGCCCTTAATTATTGTTTTCTACGAGGCCCCTCTTGTGCCCTAGATCACTATAAAAGGGAGCCTTCCTCTATCATTTTCTCCATGTCATCTCTCAATCAAGTTTCCATCCACTTTCATGATCAAGCTCTCAAGTGCAAGCAAGTAAGAAGATCAAGCATTCAAGCATCCAATCATTCAAGCATCCAATCCTTCAAGCATTCAAGATCCAATTCATCAAGGAGATCCATTAGTAGCCATTGAAGGATTCAAGCTCTATGGAGCTCTCTTGTTGAAGATTCCTCCATTTCCATTCAAGCCTCTTCCAAATTCAAGATCCATTCAAGATTGGTGTTGAAGATCTAAAGAAAATTGATTGGAGACATCTTACATTTGATTCTACATTCATCCATTCTTGTGGATTCAAGGATTTGAATCCTCCACAAGGGTTTCAACTCAAGCAAGGTGAATTGTTCCATTTACTTTGTTTATTCTAGCAATTTCAATTCAGTTTCAAGGTTAATTCCTAAATTGGGGGCTGACTAAGGCAAACCCCTCCCCCCCATAAAATAAAACCATTTTTCTTGTAGGTACAGGTGCGGAATTTCAGATCTGGGAGCGGATTTGGATACCCTTTTTGGTGAACTTTCGAGATCTGCGAACAAAGTCAAAATTGACCTTCAGAATAAAAATGTAGCCTTTCACCTTTTATGAGGGTCAAAGTCAACCTAATCTAATCTCAGAAAAAGATTTCTAGGTTTTGTAGATCTCGCAGTTTCAAATTATAATTGTGAGAATCAACAGTTTTTTAGATCGTTTGACAGGGTTTTTAGCCGATTCTTTTTCGGAGGTAAGTACCTTTATTTTTTAATTTCAATATTAATTAGCTACATTTACTTTCTATATCAATATGATTCCATATAAGTGTAAAATATTGGCTTTGGGGTCTCTTTTATGTGCAAATCATTGTTCTAGGACCCCATCCACATTTTACCCTATACAGAAAGTGAGAGGTCTACCTAGATTGAAGAAACCTGAGAATGTAATATGCAAATAATATCAGTTGGGTAAGATGACAAAGTCTAGTTTCAAGAGTAAAACTTTTACTTTTGAGAATACCTTAGATTTGGTTCATACTGACCTTTGTGGACTGATGGGTGTATAAAGCTATTGTGGTGCTAGATATTTTATCCTGTTTGTTGATGATTATACCAAAATGATGCATGTAATGTTCTTAAAGGAAAAATCTGATACTTATCAAAATTTTAAATGGTATGTGGCTAAGGTTGAAAAGGAGACAGGTAGGAACCTGAAGTGTCTGAGATCTAACCGAGGTGGAGAATTTATATCCAATGAATTTAATCTATTTTGGAATAATAGAGGGATCAAAAGACAGATGTCTTCACCTAGAACTCCTCCACAGAACGGTATAGTAGAGAGAAGGAATAGATCTATCTTGGATTGTGAAAGGACATTAATGATTGAAAATAATGTTGCACAAAATTATTCGAAAGAAGTTGTAAGTACAGTTGTTTATACTCTTAATTGAGTATAGATCAAAAAAGGTACATTTTTGACACCTTATGAGTTGTGGCATGGGTATGCACCTAATGTAAAGTACTTTAGAATTTTTGGAAGTAAATGCTACATACTAAAGGATCATAGAAATAGAAAATTTGATGCTAAAAGTGATGAGGGTATATTCCTAGGCCATTCCACAAAAAGTAAAGCTTATAAGTGTTTGAACTCTAACACTAATAAAATTGTGGAAAGTGTCAATGTCAAAGTTGATGAGTATGCAGAGCAAAATGAAGCTGACAATAAAAGAGAACCAGAAGATTACAGATCTTTTGTGTATATAGAGGAAGGAGAGGCAAGTGACAGACTTGCACCTGATGTTGAGTCTCGGGTAAGCAATGTCGAGCATCAGGAAAACAATGTCGAGAGAGAAGAAGAACATGTCAAGCGACAAGAAGAAGCTGCTGAGTATCAGGGAGAGGTTGTCGAACATTCAGAAGCTAAATATGACAATCTTGTTGGTGAACCTAAAGAGAAAAATGAAAGGAGAGAAGAACCTGTTCTAGCACAATATGTAAGAAGACATCACAAGCCTGAATAGATTATTGGAGATAAAGATACTGGAATTCTGACCAGAAGCAAGACAAGAGATCCAACATGTTTACTATGTGAATTCGAGCCTCAGACAACAAAGGAGGCATTAGAAAATGAAGAATGGATACAAGCAATGAATGAAGAGATAGACCAGATAGAGAAGAATGATACCTGGACTTTGGTGCTGAGACCAGAAAATAAGAATGTCATTGGGACAAAGTGGGTATTTCAAAATAAGCTAAATGAGCATGGTCAAATCACAAGAAACAAAGCTAGGCTGGTACGCAAAGGCTATGCACAAGAAGAAGGAATAGATTATGGGGAGACATTTTCCCCTGTAGCTAGATTGGAAGGAGTAAGAACTCTACTTGCATATGCTACCTATAAAGATTTCAAGGTATACAAAATGGATGTTAAGTCTAGATTTTTAAATGGTATATTAGAAGAAGTGTATATTGAACAGCCAGAAGGATTTGTTGATCCAAACAAAAGACACATGGTTTGCAAACTGAATAAAGCATTGTATGGACTAAAGCAAGCTCCCAGAGCATGGTATGAAAGATTGCACAACTAACTTATACATATTGGATTCTTAAGGAAAAATGACACAAGCAATCTGCACATGAAAGATGAAGAAGGTAAAGGAATCTTGTTAACTAAGATCTTTGTAGATGATATTATATTTGGTGGACAAGATGCCTTGTGTAAGAAATTTTCAAATGAAATGCAAACTGAATTTGAAATGAGTATGTTTGGGGAGATCAAATTTTTTGTTGGTTTACAAGTATATCAGATGGAGAAAGGAATTTTCATCACCCAATCTAAATATGTTCATGAGATACTAAAAACCTTTGGTATGGAAGATTCAAGGCCAGTAAGTACTCCCATGGCTACTGGACAAAAGTTGTCTAAAAATGATGATGCTGTAGAACTAAACCAAAATTTGTATAGATTTATGATTGGAAAGCTACAGTATGTTGTACACAGTAGACTAGATATTACATTAGCTGTTGGGATTGTGGAAAGATTCTCTGCCAATCCTAAGGAAACACACATGATGTCTGTCAAAAGAATAATGAGATATTTGAAAGGGACTGTTGACTATGGATTGTACTACAAGAAGCATGAGAAGTTTGAACTGAGAGTGTATACAGATGATGATTGGGCAGGAAATGTGGATGATAGAAAGAGTACTAGTGGTGGAGCTTTCTTTCTTGGACATAGATTAGTTTCTTGGACAAGAAAGAAACAAAATTGCATTTCCCAATCTACTATTGAAGCCGAGTATGTGGCTGTAGTTGTGAACTGTTCAAATTTGATATGGATAAAGAAATTGTTGGTAGGCATGAAAGAATAAATCACTGAACCAGTTGTCATTTTCTGTGACAACACAAGTGCTATCAACATCTCTAAGAATCCAGTGATGCACACAAATACCAAACACATTGCCATCAAGTATCATTACTTGAGAGAACTAGTACAAGATAAAGAGGTCTAAATGGAATATGTGAATACAAAGGAACAACTAGCAGACATATTCACTAAGGCTTTACCTAAAGAAGCTCATGAATATCTGAGAGGTCAATTAGGGGTCCTTCCCCTAACTGAGGCTTCCTAGTCAAGCTAGGAGCATTGCATCAAATATGCTTCAAAGAGTATCTAACAAGTTGATGCAAAGATAGGTCACACTTTAGGAGTAGCCTAGAGTTGTGAAAAGTATAGCAAAGACAAGAATCAGTCATAAGAAAAGATGACAGACGGAGAAATATTGTTACTGAACTAAAAAGATGATATCTACAACTGCAAGATGTATGTTTTAGTTGTTGCTTTGGCATTTTTGTCAAAGAGGGAGATGATCACAAATGAATACACAGAATGGAATTTTTCATGGAAGATCAAGTAAGAGGGAGAGATTCAGTGGACGGTCATACAAGCATGGCTAATTGATTTTGTATCATAATGAAGCTAAGGATATTATAAATATTTCTAATGGATAGATAAGTTTTGGATTGGTTGGTAATTCACATGATATTCATATGGTGTTTCCATCAATACCAAAGAGGGAGATTGTTGGAAACTACAATTGAAGCAATTTTTGTATTGTCATTGATGTCAAACCTTAACTAGTAAGACTGTTGCTATTTAAGAAAGTACTATATCTATTTGATTGTTGCTAAGGGGAAAGGCATGGTTGGTAACAATAGCACCTAAGGAAAGGTTGAGTTATCTTGATACTTCAATGAGTACTTGATTATGTGGCACAATGATAAGATAATGTATTGTTTATCTAAGTAAGAATGAAGACTAAATTGGTAGGCTTAACCGAGCAAAAGTGAAGAAATATAGTTTAAGCCGAGTGATGTTAGTGTCGATCAAGCTAGTATATGTTGAGTAAATTTAGTGTTGACCTAACATCAGTTAATTGCTGAGGTAATAGTTTTTGAGGTGACCGAGCTTTCTAATGAAGACCGAGGAGTTGAACATTGTATTGACTGAGCGTAAGTATTTTACATTTGAGGGAGAATTCAGATTTCCAGCTGACATCATTGAATTCTTGGATTATGTAAAACATGTTGAATTTATTTATTGATTGTACGAAAGCATTTAATGCACTGTAAAACATTTTATTGTTAAACTATTAAGAGATTTGAGATATTTCTAGAAGGATAGCCAAAGAACATAAAGTAGGAAGGATTCGATGAATCTGACCTAACCCTAAGATCTATGAAAGAGATTAAGTGGCAAATGATGTATTGACCTAATTGAGGAAGTATTAAGGGAACCTAAGCATGAGGTTGTAGAGAAAGAGGATGCTGGAAGTATTGTTGATGTTATTGACTGTACAAGTAGGGAAGGCTGAAGGAGAAGTGTTGTGATTGCTTGAAGAGAATTTTGAGCAGATCAGTAATGGAGATGGTAAAGGTTCACAGTCAATAAGCTAGCATATGTATAGAATTGGATCTAATATTTTCAAAGTGAGTTGTATGTTTTCATATCAATACTATTGCTACTTTCTAACCATTGTATCAGTCAAAATCCTTTTAACAAAGGTTGACCTAACAGTCATAGGTATAAATCCTTTGAACAAGGTTGCATTCTAATGGAGTGTATGTAAGTCCTATAACAAGGTGCACTTTTAACAGAGTGGTTTAAATCCTTTAACCGGGTCACACCTGATAGTGTGTTTGTAACCTTTGATAGGGTTGGATTTTCACCGAGCTCACTTTAGAAAAGTGAACATAATAGTAACATGTTACAAAGTGGTTTTTCCCAAATTGGGTTTCCACTATAAATCCTAGTGTTGATACTTGTGTGAATGTTTTGGTTTGAACATTTCTGTGTTTTATAAGTTAGATACTATTGGATAAGTGGACTGCACTGTTATATATTTCTGTTATGCAATCAATAATGACCGAGTAGCTGTTGGTTATTAGATTTGATTTGTTGAAGAGTTTTAAAGTTTTTTTTATACATCTGGACCTGAGAACAACTGATTCACCCCCCCTCTCTATTGTTCTAAGTCATATTAACAACACCTACTTCTTAGTCTTCTTATTCCATATTATTTGTCATTCACTTTAACAAATATTTTACTTCTTAAACATGTTCATCAACCAATCTGCATCACCATGTTCATCAAATTAGATTTATAGATAAGAGAATGAAAACTACAAAGTAAAGCTCGATAGAAAATCTCAAATATATATGTCTAAAAAAGAATAACATTTTATAGATTATATGGCTCACTAAGGTTGATAGGACAGTGGATGGGTAGACTTGTATTAGGGATGGTGGAATTGATGTTATTAACATCAAAATATGTTAGATCCACATTGGGTAGACCCTAGGAGTAATTCTGTCAAGTTTTGCACAACATTGCAAAATGTTGTCAGCAACATTTGTTGCAAAAGTTCCTAAATGACAACTATTCTGGACACCTATTCATCTAATCATCAAACCCTTGTTCCTAGGGTCATTTATCTAGGGCCTATGCAAAATCAACTTCATAATCATCTCCAGATCAATTCACTGGTTCTAACACATCATTATGGATACAAACATCCATATTCCATCATCCAATGCAACTATTCTTAATGGAAAATGCTTCCCAAGTGATTGGTGTCAAACTGGATATCCTTCACTTAGAAAATTCTAACATTATGTGGTCTTCAACATAAAAACCCCTTATCCATGCATAGGAAAATTATAATACAAGGATAATATACATCTTTTAAACCTCTCCCACCAATCACAGTGGCCACAGGGTGGAAGAGTTACATCAACTTAAAGGATTTCAACCCAACAGTGCTGATTGTACCCAAAAATTAGTCATAGACCCAAATACCAGTCAATCTCTCCGTCTCAATAAAAATCCAAACACGATATAGTTTCTTAAACATGTAAATAAAAGACTAGTCTATGATTCTACATTATCATCCCATCAAGATCACATTTTAAATGAACATGAGAATTCACTGTTACCTTGTTATGGTGGACTGTACCCACAGGCAGAGACAGTTGCAAGAATCACTGGTGTTTATTGATTTGATACATTACAAAAATGTCCCCTTACATCACCAACTCTACATCATGTCTCCAAACCCGTGGATCAACATTGATATAGACTTCTAATTCCTTAAAACCAACTACAACCATTTCTAACTACCCAAAAACTATCCTTAAATAGTCTAAAACTGACTGTCTCAATAATATGTGATTTAAAGATGTGTGAACTTGATCTAATATGCACCACACATGTTGAAAACACTCCTCAGGTATGGTTTATGGACCTCCATATTGATATTAATACTTTGTATTGACTCATTTTTCAAATAAACTAGATAATTTTAAGTTATACATAAGGACATATAGAAGTTATACTTTATGTAATCAAGTATTTCCAATAATGACTTCCTTTAAAATGATTGCTTTCTTGAAAGAAAATAAAGGTAATATGTACTACCATTGAAATCTGTGTCTACTATTTAGGATATAGAGTTCCTAGATAAAGTCTGATACTTTCACTTCTTTTCATATATACTCCAAACCCATTGTGAAAGAAACTCTATAGGTGCTAGGTATTTTGCATTGTCACACTTCTTTTCTCTTCTTCCATGCTGTAGATCCACTACTTTTTCTATTTTTGTGTTGAGCATTCTTTCTAACCACTATTAACATTGTGTTGTACATGATTGATTACAATAATTTTACTACTCTTTTGTACCTTGTATGGATTATCCTTGTGATTGTGGAATATAGTGTCCTTATTACTTTAATGTGTATCATTGTGATTGTGCATCATTGTTCTTTCAGTGTTGTTCCATATGACTGCATGGATATGGTTTTTCTTTTAGATTCCTTTGACAGTCATGATTGTATCTTCCTCTTCTTATAGTAGCCTTTTTTCCTTTGAACTTGAGACAAATACATCTTCTAACCCATGACATGGTTGTATTATGAATTTTATTTTTTTGACACTAATCATACCATGTCCTTGAGTATTATATATTTCTTCTCTTATCACTAGTACTCATGTTGGTGATTTGTAACTTGATATTCTGTACCTCCATACCTATGAATGCTACATATCTTCTTTTGATTGGCATATAATTAACATGATCTAATACTATGACTTTTATTGCTTCCTTTCTCAGATAAGAGTTATTGTCTCTACTTTGACTAAAAATTTCTATGCCATTTTGATTGATTTTCTATGGCAACATGGTAGAGCTGTTTCCATATCAATCTTCTATTCACCTAATGAAAATCATTTTGAAAGATTAATGTTATGTCTCATTCATGTTGTTGTTTAGGAACTCATTATTATACTTCTTGTACATATTTAATTGATGATCTTTTGTTGTCTTTTTATGACCACTCACCTTTATATCATTGATTTAAAATTTGACATTTGGAATCACTATGTCTCTTTTTGGTACAAGCAATATATTCTCTATTTTTCATTGATATAGCATTCTTTTAAAAACCACGATCCAATACATTTTACTATTATTTGGTCAACATTCTCATTGGTTTTGAT
The DNA here is from genome assembly GCA_027943335.1 of Chamaecyparis obtusa. Classification (NCBI taxonomy): domain Eukaryota; kingdom Viridiplantae; phylum Streptophyta; class Pinopsida; order Cupressales; family Cupressaceae; genus Chamaecyparis; species Chamaecyparis obtusa. The sequence continues at coordinate 321,543 of BSBK01001146.1, read as the reverse complement.
AACTTCATTTGTTACCAGCTAAAGAATTGAGGAAACCCTCTTTCGTTGTACTATTTAGGTTGATATATACACCTATTTGTATGATGTTCATTTCTAATCATATGAATGCCATTTTAATAATGATGTATGCCCCTTCATAGCATCATGTTCTCTCTTAACAAGTTGTTTTTCTTACTAGTTGTTCATTGAATTTCAACTATGCTTCCAATTTGACATCATACGACATTTTTTCAAGCCAATACATAGTCATCCTTTATGTCACCGTGTTTAACCTTTAAACCTTGTATTTTCCCTCATCTGATTTCACTACAATATGTTCCTAAATATAGCAATGAGACTTTCCCTTCTACCATGGAACCTTGTTAACCATGATAGGATAAATAAATCATCCATGTCAACATGGTCTCATCAGGAAAATATGTGTTGTTTGTAACAATGAATTGTGATGATTCTTTGTTATGAATGATTGTAGACACTCAAAAATGGACAAGTTCTTAAAATCATTAAAATTGTAAAATCTTAATCAAAATGCTCAAAATCTCATCAAAAAGGATTAAATCAAAATGGAAATTTATTAATTAAAATTGGACAAAATCAATCAAATCAAAGGAAAAATCAAATAATGACATTAAATAATTAAATACAAGCTTAAAGGGGGTGAAAAACACTATATAATTGATTTTAATCAATTAATTGTATAGTTGTTAAATCAAAAATCAAATTGAACCTATTCCCTTACATGGCTAATTTAATTAATAAATGGAATTTAATTAATCCTAATATCTTTCAACAACAATTTGAGAAACCAATGAGAATTGAGGAACAAAAGCACATGGATCACTCCAAATTAGTTGAATCTCAATCACACATTTCAACTTTAAATCTCATCCACTCAATTTTGTCTTTTTGTCCAAACCTTTGAGACAAACATTTAAATTGTCTCCCCATTTAAAAACATTGCAAATTTTTTGACTCAACCAAGGCTAAATCATGATTAAATAACTCTACCCCCTACCCTTGGGAATTTACTATAAATGAGAAGCATTTTGAGAGCAATAATCATCTTAGAAATTCATTTACAAAGCATCACCATTATAGGCAATTTCATAGCAATTGAGAGCAATTAAGAGCATTTGAGAGCATTTGAATTATCTTTGTATCAATTTGAGAGCTAGATTAAGCATTGTACTATCATATTTCTCATTCTAGGATTATCACTAGTGGAGAATAGGCTGAGAGATTCACTTACCAAACTTAGTTAGAGAACCATGGGATGTCATGGATGTTAATTTCAATTCTTAGTTTAAATTTGCATTGTATTTTTCTAGAATTGTAGTTGATTATCCTAATTTCATGAAGGTGTTAAACTTACACACACAAATGGTGCCCATCGTGGGGCTTTAACCCTCATTTCTAACATTTTCATCAAGTTTTATGTGCTTTTGTTGTCACTTTTCTGTGGAATTTTTGCATAAAATAGGAGAAATGACGCCTATGAAGGATTTAATGACGTGTATCAACATTCTGTTGATGCCTAATAGTAGTTGATTGACGCCTGAGTGATTTCTTCTATTCTGTCTTTTATTCTCTCTGACACCTGTGAGATAAAGTGTTATGCCTGCAAGCATAAAGCGACGCTTGTGATCTGAGAACTAACGCCTATCAGCTGAACTTTGCCGCCTGTGATGACTTCTATTGTGCAATTTACTGTGATCTGTCACGCCTAGTATTCTTTAATTGATGCTTAGTAGTTTTTATTTTCCGCTTTGAATACTTTATCGTACGCAATTTTCAATACTTTTAACGCCTGTCAGTTAAAGTGTCACACCTAATAATCTTTAAAAATCGCTTGAGTCACTGGAAAGTGACGCCTGTGAATTTTAAAGTCACGCTTGCTAATTGTAAACTGACGCTCTTTAGCTGATAAATGACGCTTAGAAATTTTCATTTAAATTTGCTATCAAATTATTAAATTTGGTTTTCTAACTCTCTGTTTGTGTTTTTCTTGTAGATGAGCAAACACAAGAAAGTCAGGAAACCAGAAAGCAAAATCACTCAAGCAAGCAAAGAGGTAAGAGTCCAAATTAAACGTGAAAAAGAGATTCATAGTCTGCAATTTTAGAAAGTTTGGGATTAGAAGAGAAGTTGTATGCTCATTACATTAAAGTGTTAGACACTTACAAGAATAAATTCCCTACTTTGGATTAAAATTGCTTGCATTAAGTTGTTGAAATTTCTTTGAAAATTATTGTAAAAAATACATAATTGCAATTACACTTTGTTCCTTTTTGTTTCCCTCATTTTGTATGGCTTTGTTGGACTAACTTGTTGGAGGAGGGATCAAGAACGATCGCCACTAGGTGAGTGAGAAAATTAAAAATCTAAAAACCTCATAAAAGCACCTAGCCTTTGCTAGCTACAAAAAGAGGTATTCATCAAATCAAGGTTGCATTTGCTTAAATTGTGGCTATTCATTGAATCTAGATTAATAGAGAAACCTTACTATTTGTCAAATTGAACAAGCATTAGGCATATGCTCTCCATTTTTTGAAGTGGATCAAAAAGTCAAACATGTTAGTTCAATTTGGTAGAAAGGAAGGGAGGAATTAACCAAACACTTTGTTTATTAAGAATCGCCTTGTCAAGAGATTGAAAAAGAACAAAATCTGATTGAAGTGTTGGGAACAAAGAACAATAATAGGGATATGCTCTTCACTTTCTAAGTGAACCAAATTCCCAAACTTGTTAAACTAAGTTCAATTTCTTGCTTTTCTATACATGCTAGTTAAAATAGAGCAATAGAGGGCCTGTCTCTGGAGATTTTCCTTACGAGGACGGTGAGAGGGAATGACCCAAGTGGGAGAAAATCTCTTTAGCCATGGTACTATCCAACCCACTATAAAAAAATACACTCTTCCTTAATAGGGGAGTGACTAGGTTGTGTGCAAGTTTCTTCACTTCCTCTAGTAGTCCTTTTGGATTGCGCCAAATCGTGCTTTTGTGCATGTGGAATGCCCACAAGTGGGAAAAAGAATTTGAAATGATTTAGAATGGAAGTATTCATTAAATCCTGATAAGTTGTAAGCTGCCTTGTAGAGCCAAATGTGTTAAAAGACAAATCTGACTCTAGGTAGTTTTCTTGGAAGATATTCTTGTTGATATTTGTGAAAAATGACTGAGAACATACACTTTTAGTGTGGTTTTAGGGACATGGTGCAAACTTGATGTGTGTGTTGTGTTTGTACTTCATTTTCAAGCAAGAAAATTTCACAGACCTGATCTTACAATTTTTAAAATTTGAAATTTACAACTTGGTCTGCAAAGTGTTGCCTGCACACAAAGAAAAACTGTGTATGCACAGTAAAGTTATGCCTGTGATTATTCACAAAATGTCTGTCAATAATGAAGTCATGCCTGTGATAGTTTAAGTGATGTCTGGAAAAATTTAAATCACGCTTATCAATAGGAAAAAGCCGCATGCTCAACTACAGAGTGCCACCTGAGAAGATTCCAGTCACCGTGTATCAAATTTAAAGTCACGCCCACGCACAGGCAAGTAACGCCCAAAATTAAAAAAGGGAAAATAGTGAGCATTTCTCGAGGGTTTCAAAAAATTTTGATTTCATATTCAAATACCCTTCTGGCTATTTCATTTGTTCCAGTATCCTGTCTGGTCAGAAATCCTGGTTTTGAGAAATTTTGAAAATTTTATAAGGATTTGGCCATAAGAAAGTAAGATCGAGCCCATATTCAAGAGCTTGTATGCTCATGTCGGCTTTCACTTGATCATGTTATGTAAAGAAAACCTTGCAAGAAGATGAAACTTATCTAAGGCAAGAACTTCCTTTCCTAAGTGATACTTTTACTACCCCAAGAGTACCACAAGAACCACCCGTTCAAGAAGCAAAAACCAACATGATGTACTTTGGTAGCTTGGGTCATAACAACAATGGAGGTATTGACCCAAACAATCAGGGCAATACCAATAATGGAGGAATAGACCCTAAAAATCAAGGGATTAACAACAATAATAACGGGGGCAATGGTGAACCAACCCCTGATGATGCAACTGATGAAAAGGTTAGTGAAGCTATACAAAGCCCGTACTTCTTGAAACTCATGGAGAAAGCATTGGAAAGAGATAAGAAAAAGTACTTTCTAGACCTAGCCCGAATAGGTCTTAAACTTCCTCGCGACTATGATGTTAATCAACTTAAGACACCGAAGTTGAAGAGAGCCCGATCGATATCATGAATAAACAATTTAAGTTATTTCAAATGCAACTGGACATGATAAAGAAAAGTGGGGCTCCAAAGCCTTTTTCAATAGAAGCATTATGTCCTTTTCCATTCGACAAGAGTCTAGTCATGGTACCATTCCCTATCAACATAGTATTTCCTAAGTATGACAAATATGAAGGAACATCTGATCCTCAATATCATCTACGGGAATTTTGTGCATTGAGCTTAGAGTTCATGCATGATACAACTTATTTAATGAGATTATTTCCTAGGAGTTTGGGAGGTATGGCCATGGAATGGTTTTCGAAATTACCTTCCAGCATTCAAACTTTTGAAGAGTTAACTTCTAAATTTGTAACACACTACTCATACAATATCAAACACGAAGTTACAATGATGGAGGATGATATTTGCTAGATATCCTTAGATATCTAGTAATGAGATGAATTATCAGTTGAGAATGCAATGTCCTAAGACCTTCCAAGATCTTATCGAAAATGGGGTGACTATAGAGGAGGTATTAGTTAAGAGTGGAGAGTTAAAACTTTACAAGGACAATAAGAATTACAATAACAATACCTCGGCCAACAATAACCATAACAACCAAAATAAGAAATTTTCTAACAGCTATAATTGGTTTGGGTTGAAGAACAACAATAAAGGAGTGGTCAATGATGGTGTTGTTGATTCTAATAATTTAAAAGTGACTCCTTTTGCTCTTACAAGAACACCTAATCAGGTGAACAATGCAAATCAGGCTCCCAAAGTGCCTTTCAACAGCAATAACAATAGTAGCAACTTTGAGAATAATCAAGGAGGTAATAAGTTTAAGCAGTTCTTGGCACCAACTCCCAAGAGAACATTCACACCTTTGGGTGAACCTCTTGAAAAGGCATTGAGGACCCTCATTGCAAATAAGATCATTGATCTACCTAGACCTCAACCCTATGAGCCACCAAACAAGCTCAGCTGGTGGAGTGAGAATATCCATTGTGAATACCATCGGAATAGAGGACATACCACAAATGATTGTTTATAGCTGAAGAACGTGGTACAAGATTTGATTGATAATGGTATGATCACTATAGAGGGGCCTCAAAGTAATGAAGATCACATAGCATTTAAACAACCTTTTTATAACCATGAGAAAGATGAACTGTCCAATGGAAATAAGAAAAGTAGCAACAATGTCAATTTTTCTCCTCATTATGACAAAATCATCAATACTTTATCTAGTCGTGAGCATGTTGTCAATACTATTGTGATCAAGGAACAACCTCAAACGGAAACATCTAATGTTATCACCAGGGGGAAGACTTCAAGGATTACCCTACAAGGGGCTGATCCTAAACCTATTGGTCCTCCGTAATCCAACATTTTGGCTAAACAATTGTCTACAACAGCAAAGCCATATAGTTTGGTAAATCAAATACAAAAGACTCTAGCACAAATTTATATTTTGGAGTTATTAAAATTATCTCCAAATCACAAGGAGATCTTAGAGAAAGCTCTAGTGGAAACTAATGTTTCTATCAACTTGGAAGAGGAGAAGTTTAAGAATATAGTAGGGCACCTCATCGCACTGCATTGTCTTTCATTTTCAGACCATGATGACAAGTCCATCATCCATCCCCAAAATCTATCACTGCATATAGAAGTCTTGATTGAAAGACATAGGGTCAAGAGAGCTCTCATAGATGGGGGAGCTGGTCTTAATATTTGTACTTTGAGCCTTGTCAATTCTTTAGGATTATCCGAGTCATGTATTGATCCTACAAAGAGAATTACCATAAAGGCTTATGATGAGGTAGAGAGAGCTTCAAAAGGCATGATTTTATTGCCCATTCAAGTTGGACCTATCAAAAAGGACACAAAATGCCAAGTCTTAGGTATGAAATTAACTTATAATATCTTATTGGGGAGGCCATGGATACATGAGATGCAAGCAGTTCCGTCCATGTATCATCAATGTATAAAATTTCCATACATGGGTGAGGAAATCACAATTGGAGGGGATTCAAATCCTTTCCAATATTGCAATGCACTAAAGCCTCTTCATGAATTATTTATTCCGCATAATAGAGAAGGGATTATTCCAAGGGCTACCATTGAAGACATAAAATCAGATGATCCTAAGTTAACATTAAGTGCTACTTCTACTTCAAACCCTCCTTGAACTAACTCAACTAAATCAACTAAAGGAAAGGAGAAAGTGAGATATGAGGGTCCAAATTCAAATGAAAATCTAGATAAAGCATCTATACCAGAAGTAGAACTTTTCAAACCCACTAAAGAGGAGAAAGACAAATCTAAAGAGGACCATTACAAACAAATTAGTGAGATGATGCACACATTTGAAAAGAAATGTAAAATCCATTCCAAGGGAGTAGGGGAATATTCTGTTTCCCTATTCGACTTACCTACATCTCCAAGAACACATGGGAAACCCTCTAAGGAACATCTTCCTCACAAATATAACTCTTATTTTGTAAGAGAAAGTGACAGGTCAGCATTTGACAAAGAAGAAGATGAAGTTCTCCAATGGCTCTATCAAGATGAAAATGATACCTCAAATATCCCCATGGAGAGAATTCAACACATTAACATTCAAACCGACCAATATGGAAAAGGGTTTGAAATAATGAAAAAAAGGGGTATAAGGGAAGAGGACCCTCAGGTAAAAGAAATATAGGTTTGCTAGAGCCTATTGAACCTTCTTGGAGGTCAAAAGAAGAAAAATCAGGGGTAGGTTACCAACACAAAGGAGAAAGTTCTAGCCCCATGCATGATTCCTATCCACAAGTGAACACGGTGGAATATGATGTTGATAGTGATGATTCCCAAGAATATGAGTGGGACACTTTATCCAAAGACTCATGCCATGATAAAGAGATCATTGAAATACACTCTTTTGCTAATGTCCCTAAAGTACAAATTCAAGATAGTGAAGATTCAGAGACACCTTCTACATACATACAGCCCAGTCTACAAGAATTTAACATAGGGCAAGCACATATTACTCATTCAAGGGTAAGGGAACCTTGGATACCTTCGTGGGAAAGTGATTTGAATGTTAATTTAACCCACATGCGTTCTTTCCCATAGAAGTCTTAGAGGACAATACTCAAGACAATACTCAAGCTAGTGCATATCTGGAGATACTTCCTACACACATACAACCGGATCCACAAGAATCTCTCATAGGGAAAGCACACAATTATCAGTGGGTAGGTGAACCTTATATACCTTCATGGTGGGATGATTCATATGGTAGGTTTACCCCGCATGTTTTCTCTCCCAAAGAAGTCTTTGAAGACTCAAGTGAAGAGGACTTCGACCCTTCTTCCATGGACCATCTCGAGGAATCTCACGTTATTGACCTTAAATATATAATGTATGAACCATCCAATGAGGTCATGTCCTTAAACCCAGCTGATAACACTTTGCTCTTGACTCTCTATCATTGATGCATCCTAACCTTATTGATTGGGAACTAACCGAAACAAGTGACCTACTATATTTTCCAAATGACCAAGCGATGACCCAATACTTAAATACGGTTGACCCCTCTTTCACCAACGAATTTAATCTGAACATGATGAGAATAGTGGGGGTCCAACCTATTAATCCAAAAAGAGAAAAAATGAAAATTTCTAGTGGTGAAAACCACCATGTGGTAGCACTAGAACCAAAAAAAGTAAAGATAAAGGATGTTTCCTATGGTGAAAACCCAACTATGGCACCAAAGGAAGAGAGGTTGGATACCCTACCGGCACATGAGGAAGAAAGGTCACCAATTCTCATAGAGCCAATAGAGAAGGTCAACATTGGAACAGAATTGGAACCTAAATTCATACACTTAGCAGCTTCATTTACACCTTTAGAAAGAAAGGATTTTATCAAGTTTTTCCAAGAAAAACAAGTGAACTTTGTATGGTCTTATGCTGACATGCCCGGATTGGATCCTAACTTCATCATGCACCATTTGAATGTTAAACTAGGGGTTAAGCCCGTCAAGCAGAAGTTAAGGAAGATGCACCCACATATAGCTCTCCTAGTCAAAGCAGAATTGGAGAAATTGTTGAAGGTGGGGTTTATAAGAGCAATTGCCTATGCTGAATGGATATCCAATATTGTACCAGTCACCAAGCATGGAAAATCCATTCGTGTATGCACGTATTTTAGAGACATGAATCTTGCATGTCCCAAAGATGACTTCCCACTTCCAAGCATAGATGCAATAGTGGACTTAACAGCTTGTCACTCTATGTATTCATTAATGGATGGTTTTAGTAGGTACAATCAAATAAAAATTGCACCCAAAGACCAAGAAAAGACAACCTTTACATGTCCTTGGAGTACTTTTTGTTGGAACGTAATGCCCTTCGGCCTCAAAAATGCCGAAGCTACCTACTAAAGAGCAATGACCACTATTTTCCATGATATGATGCACACCTTTTTAGAGGATTACGTGGATGACATATTGGCAAAGTCACATCAAAGAGAAGATCACCTACAAATTCTGGAAAAGATATTTACCCGATTGGAACAATTCAAAGTAAGGCTTAATCCAAAAAAATGTGCCTTTGGTGTTCAATTTGGTAAATTATTAGGCTACATAGTTTCATCAAAAGGCATTGAGGTGGATCCTGAAAAATTTCAAGCAATAATGGACATGGAGATCCCTAAAACCATAAGCCAAATGAAGTCTCTTCAAGGGAAGCTATAATCAATAAGAAGGTTCATTTCTCAACTGGCAGAAAAATGTCATTCATTCACAAGATTGCTACACAAAGATACCATTTTCATGTGGGATGAAGAATGTGACAAAGCCTTCACTTTGTTGAAAACTCATTTAATACATCCACCAATTCTAATGCCTCCTATCAAAGGAAAGCCATTGTTGCTATACATATCTGCAACTGAGAGGTCCTTAGGAGTTCTTTTGGCGCAAGAAGATGATCAAGGAAAAGAAAGAGCAAGCTACTATTTGAGCTGCACATTGATCAAATATGAATTGAACTACACATTCATGGAAAGAAAATGTCTAGTAGTTGTCTTTTCCTCACACAAATTAATACATTACATGTTGATGCACAAGGTGAAGCTTATTGCAAAGATTGATCCTCTAAAATACTTGCTTAGCAAAATTGCCTTAACAAGTAGAATAGCAAAATGGGTCATGATATTAAGTGAATTTGACATTGAGTATGTGGATAGGAAGGCATTAAAGGACAAGTGATAGCAGATCACTTAGCGGAAAATTCATTAATTTCTACGCAAACCATTCAAGTGGAGTTTTCAGATGCAGCAATTGTCAACGTGGAAGCCAAGACATGGAAGTTGTACTTTGATAGATCATATACACAAGGAGGTTCTGGGGCCGGAATATTATTGATTACCCCTCAAGGGTATACTATTCCCAAGTCATACAAACTATTATTCCCATGTAAAAACAACATAGCTGAAGATGAGGCTTTAGTCATTAGTATCAAGATGGCTTTAGAATGGAACATCACCGAGCTACAAGTATATGGAGACTCTCAATTAGTAATCAATCAAATCAATGATGAATACAATACCAAAGATGAAAAACTAATGCCATACAAGACTATGATTGATGCTTGGAAAAATTACTTTGCTTTGATAACTTTTGAGAAAATTCCAAGAGAGAAGAACAGAGCAGCTGATGCAATGGCTACCTTGGCTTCCTTATTACAAAAACCTGATCAGAATGAGAGGTACGAATTCTTGGTGGAAGAGTTGGCAAAATCGGCATTTGACCTTCCTAATACCTAAATTATTGCATTACTCAATGGACATGACTCACCTTGGTATGACCCTATATATACATATCTCAAAGACCAAGTGTTACCTTTAGACCAATCTCGAGCCCAAAAACAAAATTTCATTTGACAATCAGCCCGTTACATTATCCTTTCCAACACATTGTATTGTAAGGGTCTTGACAGGACTTTACTTAGATGTCTAGAGGAAGAAGAGTCTAAGTTAGTTTTACGTGAGGTTCACGAGGGCATTTGCAGGTTGCATTCAAGCGGTTTAAACCTAGCTAAGAAGATCCTTCACGTGGGGTATTTTTGGAAAACCTTAGAGAAAGATGCTTGTCACTTTGTTAAAATATGTAGCAAATATCAATACCATGGCAACATGATACATGTACCAGCACAAGAGTTACATCCTTTTGTTACACCTTGGCCATTTTATCAATGGGGATTTGACTTAATTGGAGTAATTTATCCACCATCTTCCAATGGGCACAAGTACATCATCACCACTACGGAGTATTCACTAAATGGTTAGAGGTCATTCCTTTGATCACCGCCACGGGAAAACAAATCTCCATGTTCATTCTCAATCACATCATTTGTAGATATGGTATTCCTCATGCCATAATCACCGACAATGGATCACAATTCAAGAACAAAGATGTGGATGAACTTTTTGATACTTTCCACATTACACATCACTCTTCCTCCATTTATTATCCACAAGGAAATGGACAAGCTGAAGCTACAAATAAGAATATCCTGAAAATCTTGAAAAGATTGGTAAACAAATCAAGAAGAGATTGGCATGTGCAAATCAACCCAACATTATGGGCCTATAGAACTAGCATCTGAACACCTACAGGAGCTACACCATATTCATTGGTTTATGGAGCCGAAGTCGTTCTACCTTTGGAGGTTGAAATCTCATCTTTAAGAGTATCATTGCAGGGACTAATAACAGATGAGGATTATAGAGTTGCCCAACTTCAACAATTGGAATCGTTAGAATAAAATCAAGCTCAAGCATATGAACATTTGAAATTCTATCAAAATAGGATCTCAAGAAATTATAATAAGCATATCAAACCAAGAGTCTTTCAAGTAGGCGATTTAGCGCTCAGAGAAAACCCTAAAAATCAAGTAGAAAGGGAAAATAAGGGTAAATGGGAGGCAAATTGGCTTGGTCTGTTCATCATTGTTTCTTCATTTGGAATGGGAACTTATAAACTAGCCAATTGTGATGGGGAAGAATTACAAGAGCCCATTAACAACATTTGTTTAAAGAGGTTTTATACCTAATCAGATGAAAGAGTATTAGAAGAAAGAGTATCAGACGAGTGTGTATCCGATGACTCAAGCATCACTTTTGTACATGACAAAATAAAAAAGATAAAAAACATTGAGAAAAGTTCAAAATCCAAAAAAATTGAAAAAAGAAAAAAAATTGAAAAAAAGAAAAAGAAAAAAAAAATTGAAAAAAAGAAAAAAAGTGCCTTGGTGAAAACCTAACAATAGGTGCCTTGGTAGCAAAAAAAAAAAGCAATAAACCCAAAAGGTGAAAACTTGGCAATCAAGCACCTTTTGTTCCCTTAAGTCTTTCCGAGTTGCATGTGTAAATATTGCATTTCCATCATCTCACTGGTAAATCTTCTATCCGTCATTTGTGCATAGTCATAATAAAACCTTTTAGCTGCATTGTTGCATTGTCTATTTGCCCTAAGTTTTTGTCACACAATCACATTTATCACTTGGGGGCGGGAAAGGATTGGATTTTTGGTACAAACGGATTCAATTAGTGCTACATTTGGTCACAACATCAGAGAGAGAATTATCAGAGCTTCAGAGGAGAGATTTTTGTTGAACCTTTGATGGATATCATTTTTCACACCCAAGTATTTTGATTCCACAACTTGATCCTTGAGCCTTCATTGACTTTATTATTCGGGATTAAAAATTGACAACACTTAAAAGATCAGAATGTTTGGAAATTCTATTTGAAAATCTTGATACATTGCAAAACACTTGAAGCTTTTGATGATTTTTATTGAATTGACTTTTATCATGCCTTTTAGCTAATCGATGATGTTTCGACTAGATTGGCAATGATGGAGACATGATATTTTTCTTTCCTTTGAGTGATTGTCTTGAGGGAGATCCAACAACTTATGTGAATTCATCTAATGACATGGTCATCAAAGAACCATTGAGGACTTTCACATAGGAGGGAGGATTGACCTTTTCTTGTTTACGCAAACAGATACCTTGGTTATTTAGATCTTACATATCTTAATACCAAAATCCACTTGCAACATTGAATCCGTTGAAACTGGTATACATACTCCCATAGTTAGTCATTCAACTAGTGAGGGTTGTACTAGTTTCCAAAAAGGGGTTACCAAAAGTGAGATAAAGGGGTCTTTATATCATCATGATGTGGTCAGTGATGGTTGTACTTGCTTTCCAGTCCTACAATGCTCAATGATGAAATTTTTTTCTAGTCTATGGCATTTCTTTGCTAAAATCTAGTCACAATTTAGTTGCATTGCATTGCATTTTCATGTTAGATTAAGTGCATGTTTGTCGTTATTTTTCCAAGGGAAAAGGGGTTCAGTTAATCAGCTTGATCAAAACAAGAATAAAAGGGGGTTCAATTAAGCAATTTATCCTTGGTTCAAATCAATCATGTGAGATTATCTTTTGCATCCATTCATAGCATTAGTCATTATTCATTATCCTTATATCAGAAAAACAAAAGAGAAAAAGATTCATTACTCATACATCAGTTGCATACACTTAGTTAAAGAGTTGCATACATCAAAAGAATAAAAAACATAGTTGCATTCATCATATCCATATTTCCATAATAAAACATTTTCATCCATACATTGAAAATCAGAAAAGCATATCAAAAATTACATTATCATTTGCATTCATCTATCTATATCATATATAAGATACACTGCATCCATACCATAATCAAAAGTAAATGCATCATAAACATTACATATAGTTGCATATAAAGATAATCTCACATGTAAACATCAAGAGAATCAAGGAAATTATATCATTATATAAATGTTCATAATATCAAATGATCCATCAAATCAGTATAGCAAGATACAATGTCATCAACAAAGGGGTACATCCCAGTCCTGATCAATAAAAATCAACATGATACAAGTCATCAAAATGAGGAGATCCATAATCAATAATCATGATCCTGTGGCACCACCTGATCCATCACCAGCACTTGATCCATCTAGACCCCCGTCACCTGGTCTATCCTGAGTAGGAGGCGTCTGACTAGTGCTAGCCATACTAGGCCTCTGAGTCATAATGGTCATAAACTATTGCATCATTGTAGCCGCCTAGTCTAGTAGACCCACAATAGCTGATAAACCTATTACAATGACCAAACATCTTGTGATAGAGTGTCCATACTAGGTGAAGCTTGAGATGTCTGACCCATATCCTAAGACTAAGGAACCTATGGAGGCACCTGCTGTGCTAGAATCTTCTCCTATTGTGCCAAGGCAACCCGCTGTAACCGAACCAAAGGATCTTGTCCACCAGGAACCTGTCTAGTAGCATCAATGTGTACCTATCTCTGGACTCTCTGTTGTCCCTATACCAATGCATCTCTAGGATGAACAAACCCAAGTCCCTGTTGTACATGCCTGCCATCTCTAGCCCTATCCCTAAGGTGTCCACCTCATACATGTGGCCCATCTCATCCTCTACCCATAGCTCTAGGATCTCTCTATCCTCTATGAGCTCATCTTCGCCTAGGTCTACCACCATCATCCCCATCATCATCTCACCCGTCATCCTCTGATCACTCATCTTTGTTTGGAATAGGCTCTGCAGGATCCGTAAATCTCAAAAACCTGTTCCATAACCAACAATCTTTGAGCTCTACAAACATACTAGCATCTGCTACATGCACTAAAATATCCCATCTGCAGAACATCATCTGGGAAATCTGATCACAAGAAAACTGGAAATCAATCTAAGCATCCCACATCGATTACTCTACCTGAACGCAAGCATACAAGGCCATGCCCTGCGACATATCCTAAACCCTACCATACTGTCTGGAAACCCAACCAAAGCAAAATCGCTCAATCATAGTCGTAGATCTACCAATCATCCAACATGGAGCAAACATATAAGGGAGCTTTTCATCATCCTCCCTCCAACCCTCACAAAATAGATATGGTCTCCAGACGACCTGATCCATATCATCGATCCTACAGTGCCAGTACTCAAGTTTGCCCAGACAATATTGGACAACCATGATGCTATATAGAAATGCATAAGGGAAACCTCACTGACGGATCTGATCTAACAATGGCCTAGTGATGGGAAGATGCTCCCACACCCACAACTAAAGAATTACTGCACCTGCTGACAAAGAAGCGCTAGATCTGTACACCACCTCATGTAAATCATGGTATAACTGCGCAAGGACGCAAGAACCCCAATTGAACCATCGAGGCTGTGCAAGAAAATCCTTGAGAATATGGCCCCATCCAACAAAAAACCACAACCTCACTGGTTAGGAAGTAGTAATCCGCCTATCAGAGCACCCAGAACTGCTAGCAAAGTGGGAAATGAAGTGAACTGCGCCCATGTGATAGTATCATCATCAATGGTGTTATCTCCAAACACTCATCTGTAAAATGTGCTATCATAGACTGAATCATAGTAAACCATCTCACCCCGGGTAGGAATGCACAGCAATCTGTACACATCCTTTGGAGTGATGGTCATCTCCCCGAAATGTAAATGAAAGGTATTATGGTCAGAGTGCCATCTCTCTGCCACAGCTGTAAGAAGACCACGGTTCAGCTGGAATCACGAGATATCAAGAAGGAAACTTAGGCCACACATCTCAATGATGCGGTACTCTGCCGAGGTCAAAGCCTAACCTAGATCTATAACCCAAGATGCAATGGTCCGTATGTAAAGCTTACGAAAATGTGCATGTTTGGAAAATCAAGGGAATCATATCAGTTTTCTATATCAGTGAATCATTTTAAGTCAATCAATCCTATCAGAATCAAAGTATTAAGCAATCACACCTAGTACCATTTGTTCGTGTCTCTATGTCTTTAGAGCGAATTATCAGTTATCTACCTATCATTTTTCACATTGATCAGTATCTACCTATCAGTTTTTCTATCTTATCAGATTGACAAATCAAACATTCATTGGTACCATTATCCTGATATCCTAATCACTTGTTTTTCTTAACTACAACAAACCTATCTATCTGGGAAAATCAATCAACCATCCAGAGTTATCAAATTTTTATTAGAAAATCGAGTTTGAGTTTCAAAATTTCAAAAAATCCTTTAGGCGTCATTTGCCTATTAGGACACGACATTTTACCTTAGGCGGTGCAAAAAATTGCATACGCGACACTTTATCAATCATATGCGGTACTTCACATTTCACGCATCATTTTAAAGCTCCAGGCGACATTTTATCATGCCTAGGCATCATTTAAAACCTAGGATTTCTCAAGTGGAAAATTATCTATAAATTGGCATTAAAACCCTAGTTCTATGTGACATTTAAAATTGATTAGGCAGCATTTTAAACTATCCTAAGTGGCATTTAACTATGTGGAGGCATCACTTAAATGCGCGCATGTGTCATTTTACAAACCTACACAGTATTTCATGTATCCTACATGGCATTTTGCAAATTCTAAACTACAAAATCATGAAATAAATGCAATAAATGCTAAAAACATTGCAATAAATGCACAAAGAGGTTAAAAAACACTCACAGGAGGTCTGTAATCCAAGGGTCTCTGATACCAACGACCTCTCTCAAACTGATGCTCCCGAATAGGCACAACCATCGTGATCAGCTATCTTAGGATCAGAGCAAAATCTCAACACTAAAAAGTGAAAATGAATGGTAAATTTAGGTTTTTCAACCTATTTATGCTAAATTTGACCTAATTTGGAGGTAATTTTTCACCTAGTGATCTATATCAACATATCAATCAAACCGGGGCATTTGTTGAAACTAGGAATATCATCAATGTTTTTCAGAAATGAAAACATATTGGATCAATATCAATCAATATCATCAACTTTTTCAAAATAGGCAATCAATCTATTTTCATTTTTGAGGGGGCATCATAAGAGTATCAAATCAAATATCAGTAAATCTAGGGCATCAATTTTTTTTGAACTATTATTAGTGGGGCATATCATATCAAATGTTGAATCATATCAGGTAGTATCATTAATCATATTAGGTATCAAATCAAAGTTAATCAGGACCTAAAAAGTGATCATGACATAAAAATTGCTTTGAATCAATGAGCTTCGCACATCAATTCAAAGAGGGGCATTTGTAGACACTAAAAAATGGACAAATGATTAAAATCATTAAAATTGTAAAATCTTAATCAAAATGCTCAAAATCTCATAAAAAAGGATTAAATCAAAATGGACATTTATTAATTAAAATTGGACAAAATCAATCAAATCAAAGGAAAAATCAAATAATGACATTAAATAATTAAATACAAGCTTAAAGGGGGTGAAAAACACTATATAATTGATTTTAATCAATTAATTGTATAGTTGTTAAATCAAAAATCAAATTGAACCTATTCCCTTACATGACTAATTTAATTAATTGATGGAATTTAATTAATCCTAATATCTTTCAACAACAATTTGAGCAACCAGTGAGAATTGATGAACAAAAGAACATGGATCACTCCAAATTAGTTGAATCTCAATCACACATTTCAACTTTGAATCTCATCCACTCAATTTTGTCTTTTTGTCCAAACCTTTGAGACAAACATTTAAATTGTCCCCCCATTTAAAAGCATTGCAAATTTTTTGACTCAACCAAGGCTAAATCATGATTAAATAACTCTACCCCCTACCCTTGGGAATTTACTATAAATGAGAAGCATTTTGAGAGCAATAATCATCTTAGAAATTCATTTGCAAACTATCACCATTATAGGCAATTTCATAGCAATTGAGAGAAATTAAGAGCAATTGAGAGCATTTGAATTATCTTTGTATCAATTTGAGAGCTAGATTAAGCATTGTACTATCATATTTCTCATTCTAGGATTGTCACTAGTGGAGAATAGGCTGAGAGCTTCACTTACCAAACTTAGTTAGAGAACCATGGGATGTCATGAATGTTAATTTTAATTCTTAGTTTAAATTTGCATTGTATTTTTCTAGAATTGTAATTGATTATCCTAATTTCATGAAGGTGTTAAACTTACACACACAATTATATGCATTTTCTTGATGAGATTATAATATGTTTGATGCAGGGATTGTGCACCCTGTCATGATCAACAATGTTTCACTAACAACATGATGGGATCAAACCTTACAAGAGCCCATTTTACCCCACATGCTGAAATATGAATGATATCAACATAGAATATTAAATGATGATCATGATACCAGTAGTTTTACATTAAGAAAAATTATTAGATAAAAAGATGGAGTTGTGATCTGATTTTCTATTTTTATTTATGATTCGATGTATTGTATGAGTAAGTTATCCATGTAAAAAAAATGTAGATAAATAAATGTGACCCTGAGCTCTAACATCATTTTTTAACTCTCCTTATAGGCCTTTTGGTTGATGAAGTAACTGGAGCTAAAGCTGAAGAGGAAACTAGGGACGTTGCCAACAACTATGGGATTCATCATCCTAGGCAATGATAGGTTCCATTTCTTTATTTCCATTTCATCTTTTCGTGCATATGTTTACTTTTATAAATGCATGTTTTTTGAGTTATTCTCACAGCTTATGTGGGATATGCACTTTTCTTTGATGAATAAAAGAAGATTTAATGCAAATAATTGTATAATTTTCTATTGTTATACATTGCACAAACATTATATGATATTCTTTATTAGCAATTTTCCCTTTTAAGAGATAAATATGTATTATATACACCTTTGAATTTCTTCCCAATATTTACTCACCAATTGTTACTATAGATTCCAACATCTAAATTCCTCCTATAAGGATCACTGACAGACCAGGCAATTCCAAATTACTAGGGCTAAATCAAATAGCGTTTCTTGCAGGGTGTTCATTTTTCATGGAACGTGATTTATTAATATGTAGAAATTAGGGTGAGGTTGATCAACCTACAATGCTTTCTTATTATAAGTTCATATAAAAGAGAGCCAACAATAGTTTCCTTTTAGAAGATACTGATGGTGGGTCTATTTAAATGCTTTGTAGGTCAACAAATTTCTAGATCATCCAATCTTAGACATTTGAGCTCTAATGGTAAGGTGCTTCAATTGCATTCATGTATTTAGTTTATTTTCCAGTTTATGGTATTTTACTAAATAATAATAACCAAAGGAAGGAGAATCAAGATACTAGATACAATATATAGTCACATGTATAGGTTAGTTGCATTTTATTACATACAAAAGATACATCCATATGAGTCACAACATCATCTAAGCTACAATTCATACTAATACAGTGGTTTAAATAATAAACTTTGCAAAAGGAGTTCAACATTTGTATGCTAAAATGCTCAAAGTTGGAAACATACCCCAATCCAATAATAGCCAAAATCACCTTTCAAGGAACTTTCATGTGTCATCCAAAATAAAAAATGATAGAATATTTATATGATCCACTAACTCTCATCTTGTGGAGGATGTTGAAATGGGAGAACACACATAGGAGATGCCCGAGGCACCCCTAAAATTTTAGTGTATGCTAATTGAACAGGATAATGACATTGGAACAAAAGTGGGCACATGGGAACAAGAGGTGAGAACTCATCAACATAGAAAGTAGTTTCTTTGGAAACTATAAGATGACAAAAATAAATCCCATTATAATAAAAGATGAGCCTTACATGCACATACAGATATTATTGTGTATCACCATAACACTTACAAATATAAAACACTAGTCAGTATGATACATAGAGACTAGGAGATATAAATATCTACTTTATCTTGTACTTGGGTATGATATTTATGATTGCTTGACAACTAGTTACAAGAAGTTTAACATTTTATTGTGCATAGAGAAACTAACACAATATAATGGAATAAGCCACAAGGTCAACAATATGGTTGAATTGGACATGAAGCTCTGATATCATCAATTGAATTTTGAATTCCAATCTCCAAACATGAAAGAAGTACATTAATTGTATTAGTAAACATATTTGGCAACAAAAACAATTAAAGTAGTCTCCATATATAACAAACTTTTGAAAAACACATTCCATGAGCCCTTTTCCAAGCCACAGTTTGCCAACAATTTTTTAAATTTTAATTTATCGCAAAAACAACTCTCTAGAAATCACAATATCACCTTACTACCTTGCCTGCCAGTGGCATAAACAATAGCATACAAAGAAAGGATAGCGCAAATACTAAGTGAACTCTATGGTCAAATGTCTATATTGACAATACCCAAAAATATTACACAAATATATATCTACAAATCACATTGTTAAAGGAAAAAATAATAAATTAAATCTAACATTTGCATACTACAATGACCAATTCAAAAGAGATGCCCCAGTTCTTCCAACATGGGAACATCATCATCATTGTGGCACATGGGAACATCCTTGTCATTGTGGAACATAGAACATTACCAACACGATGACAAACTGTGGCACCCATAATAGCAAAACAACATATAGATGACACTCATAAATCACTATAATATATTAATAGATTTCATAATATATTTTATTTTTAAAAAAAAAACTAAATTTGTTGTTGATTTTTCGACCAACAAAGACTGTACATTCGACGAGAATGCTATACAATCGATGAATTCTCCGACCATTTGTCGTCGATATTTCGACAACCATTTCAACTGCACTACCTTAAGTTCGACTGCAATGCTATACAGTCGACATATTTCATCGTTCGATTTTATGACCATATGTGGTCGAAAATGCAACCAACATTGGTCGAAAAAGATGAAAGATATGTTGGACATTCTTCCAAATTGAAGTGATGATTTCGACTGCAATGCTATATAGTCAACGTATTTCATCGATCGATTTTCCGACCATATGTGGTTGAAAATGCGACCAACATTGGTCAAAAAAGATGAAAGATATGTCGGACATTCTTCCAAATTGAAGTGATGATTTTGACGTCGGATCAGTCGATAGTTCAACAACTATAAAGGTCGAATATGTGACAAATATATAATGCGTCGAATAATCGACGTAGAAAGTTTGACAACAATAATGGTTGTTTGGTCGACCAATTTGCATAGAAAAATCGACTAATCGTTGTCAAAATTCAAACTAAATTTACTAGTGCCACATGTAGTGCCCCTCCATAGTTTGTTTTTCTGTTATCTTTGCCAAACTCTTTTAAGCCACTTTTATGTGTGCGTTGATATTTCAGTTTTATTATGATTTTAGATGTATGACACTACATGGTGAATTTTAATAAATGGATGATTATGATGATTATATTGATTCAGTTATATGTTGTTAGTTATGATGATGGTGTACTTGTTTTGAAATAAGATTTATGATGATGATTATACTTACCTCATACTTGCATGTGTATGGTGTTCATGTATGCTTTTATATTTCTGTTTGATGTGCTTGATGTGGTTGAGGGATGAAGTCACCATTGTCTATTATATTTCTATACATATATGCACATGCTTGTCTTTTATACAGGTTTGCAAGTACCTGTCATCAACTTCCTTGAATTGTCAAGATGAGCGTGCCCTATCGCAATATCTCAAATGGTAAGAAAGGGGAGATAACATGCGGGTCCAAATCCTAACCTAAGCCATGATATTATCTTGAAATAGTGGACAAGATTTTGTTATCCTACCCTATTAAACTCAAACAATGGATGTGAGTTTATAAACCCTTGCTTGAGTATGAATGTGGGTCTGTAGGTTCATTTGATTTTGGTTGTTGGCGTGTTTTCTATATTTAGATCATTTAATTTGATTAAATGGTGCAATTTTAAATAAATTAGATCTTTGCTATTTTTAGCTATTTGTATGAGAGATTATTTAATTAATTGAAAATTAATTAAATGTAATTATTTAGTCTAATTATTATTTAAATTTTTATTGTATGGTAGAAGTATTTAATTAATGAGAATTAATTAAATACATGCACGTTAGAATTATGTAATTGTAAATTTAACCTTTTTTGATTAAAATGCATTTATTAATTTAAGAATTAATTTAGCAAGTGGAAATTATTTTAGACTAAATATTTTATTTTTAATTAATTGAATGCATTAAGTTGCACAATTAGAATTGATTAAATTAAATTAAAGATATTAGTTGATTTTTGGTTAAGTGTTTCAACAAAGGCAAAGTGGAGGAGAGACTTTAGTTCAACTGAAATTGAACTGAAAATAGAGCTTAATTCATGCAAGCCTTTTTGGAAGAGTGGAGTTCGAAACCCTCGCATGTGGAATAGGAAGTTTTATATGTTGGAGATTTGGCCATGATTTTGAGGAGACAGATGGAAGAATTTTGGGTGAAGAATTCGATTTTGGAAAAGCTTCGAAAGTTTGGGAATTTGTTTTCAGATCTAGTCTTCATTCGAATATTATTCTTCGGTGTTTGACGTAGGCTTTGATTTTCTTTATGATTATGTTGTTTTGTAAATTTTGGAAGAAGGTGTATTCTTTGTGCCTGTCAAATCTGGATCCTTTGAATTTTATTTTCTCTTCATATTGAAAATTTAGTAGATGTGATCATGATTGCGATTCTTCTTTTCTAGTTATACTTGTTTCCAATTAGGATTTATTGTAGAATTGATGTTGTTAAAATTTATGTGTAAGGATTCTTGATTGAATACCCTAGGTTTGGATTTTCCCAATTAGTTGTTGAAGAAATCATAGTTTTGGATTTGGATATTGACAAGAAATAATAAACTAAGATATAGTACTAATTAATAAAAGAAAATTTAAATATATGTTGTTTTTTTTATCACTTTTTTAGAACAGTAATTTACTGGTATTTTGTTTCAAATTCATGTTTAAGAATATATATTTATATTGAAAAAAAAATAATAATAATAATTAAAAAAAAGCTTTATTGGGAGAGGGAGGTGGGGCCTACCCCCTACCCTTCCCAAGCCCTACAACAGCTTTTGGGTTGTCGCACGACATCCCAGAGGGATTGCTGGCGGTCTGCTTTGGTTGTCGCATGGTATCCCAAAGGGACTGCCAGCAGCCAGTCCTTAGCTGTTGCATGACAACCTTGGTGTTGCCATCGATGACAGAGGTTGGGCCTGCGGGTCCCCTTGTTGCCCTTTGTTATTTGTTGGATATTTTAAATTATTTTAGTTATTAAGTAATGTAGTTTAAATTTTACTTTATTACATGTTTAATTTGATTTTTATTTTTAGTATTATTTAGAATAATATTTTTGAAAACCAATAAAGGATTGTTTATAATTTTTAGATGTAATTTACTTATTAAACTTTATGTGTGCACATAATTTTATATTTAAAAGATGGTTAAATTATATTTTATGTTTAGTTAATAAGCGAAGTAATTTAGTAATGGATCAGTTACAATTTATTTATTTATATATCTATTTTTTTATGGAGTATTTGGGCGTGAATGATTTTAATTACATGATATTTTGTTTTAGTTTTAAAAAAAAACTTATTTTGCATGTTTCTTTTATGAAGGAAATGACTTTTGTTCTAAATTGCAATGTGGGTGTTTAACCATGCGAGTATTTGTTATGAGAATCTGGTTGTTTGGATTAGTTAAGTTTTTCTACTTGATGATGTCATTTTGATTTGAGTCAAATGTGGATGTAATTAGTCTATTTTATTTAAATTCAGTTTAGTTTTTTATTATCCTAGGTGGTGGATTAAGGGGTTGGAATGTCAGCCAGTGGGAATTTAATCTAGAGGCGGGAATTAGATGTTTTGTTTATCATGTTTGTTTTCCTTGCATACTCGATTGTATCATTTGATTTGTTCTAACCCTATGTGGAGATTGTTCTATCATGATTTCTGGTCTTGGATGTTCCTGTCACTGTTGGAACTAGTTGTTGAGTTTTATGAGTTGTGTTAACTCAGAGTTATGTTTGATCTTGTGAAACCTTAGGGTAGGTTAACTAAGTGTATAGGTGGGAAGTGGCTTGTAATTAGTGTCGAAGCCCGCAAGCGGCTGCTAGGATATCCTATTACAAATAGCTTAATAAGTGATAATTAATGACATTGAGAGTTTAAAATGAATTAATAAGACATTATGTGCCTCGCCCATGCCTGAGTTCCTGATCGAGTTTTGACTAGGATGGGAGTGGGAAGATGCTTGTCATCTTCATGGACTGGATATGGCATAGTTAGTACCATGTACACGAGAGGTTACTGATACCACATAGAGTCACTAGGGCGCTGGGGTCTTGAGAGACTACCAGGATAACCCTAGAGTCGGCTCATGTGATGACACTTCCCTTTATGCATCTTAGGTTTCCTACGTGTGTTGGTTGCCTCTGGTTGAGTAAGTATTACATTGTTATCCTATTGTACACTAATACATTTGGGGGCATTTTGCGACGGCTATGTGTCGCAATTGCGACAGCTATGTGTCGCAATAGCAACACCCATAGACGTCGCTATTTTTTAGTCGCAAATTGCGACGTCTATGGGTAGCCGTCGCAATTGCGACACATATCCCGTCGCAATGTGACTAAGATTTGTTAGCGGCATGGGCGTCGCCCCCCCGTCGCATGGCTTCGGAGGGCCGTCGCAATCGTGACGGACCTCCCAAGCAATTGCGACGGACGCCTGCATCGCATTGCGACGGGTTGCCGTCGCAATTGCGACGCCCGTGGGTGGATTAAAAAAAATATTTTATTTAATACATTGCTAATGAACCACATTAATGCTTTTTCTTTCAACAAATGAGGACAGCCACTGTAAAGACAACATGATAATGTACACTCACTGTAAGGACAGTCACAAATGAGGACATCTCACAGTGACTGTCCCTAGTGTAATTGTCACTTGAATGTATTGCTATTCAGCCACATTAATGCTTTTATTCTTCAACAAATGAGGATAGTCACTCTAAAGACAACATGATAATGTACACTCACAGTGAGTGTACATTATCATGTTGTCTTTACAGTGACTATCCTCATTTGTTGAAGAAGAAAAACATTAATGTGGCTGAATAGCAATACATTCAAGTGGCAATTACACTAGGGACAGTCACTGTGAGATGTCCTCATTTGTGACTGTCCTTACAGTGAGTGTACATTATCATGTTGTCTTTACAGTGAGTGTACATTATCATGTTGTCTTTACAGTGTCAATATATGCATTATTACTTAAACTGAAGAGTACTCTAAATAATATGTCATTGTGGAGTTCTGATTGCTTCCAATTTGATATACGCTTGTTCTACTTATGTATCCAGCATCATGTAAAAAAAGTTGATGCTTTTAAAATAGATTCATTTAGCCATGAAATGCCTGTGCATGTTACATACAAGATTCCAAGGCCCAAAACTGATTACTCATTATAATTCATGTACAGAATGATAATCAACCACAACGAGGCATGCGTAGGTGCTGCTTAGATTTTGAGGCATTAGAAGCTCATAGAAGAAACTTGACCAATGGCTCATGGAATGCAACAAACTTATTGCCTAAAATAGGAGCATTGGTAACCACAGATGATGGTTTTGAAAAGAACACTTCACCATCAATGTCACGTGAGGGAACTGCAATTTCTGATGGCAAGCAACTTGTAGTATATAAGAGAGATGCAGGTACAGATGCTGGGAATACATTGCTAATGAACCACATTAATGCTTTTTTCCTTCAACAAATGAGGACAGTCACTTTAAAGACAACATGATAATGTACACTCACTGTAAGGATAGTCACAAATGAGGACATCTCACAGTGACTGTCCCTTGTGTAATTGCCACTTGAATGTATTGCTATTCAGCCACATTAATGCTTTTCTTCTTCAACAAATGAGGATAGTCACTCTAAAGACAACATGATAATGTACACGGGCTGTAAGTGTACATTATCATGTTGTCTTTACAGTGACTGTCCTCCTTCAAGTGGCAATTACACAAGGGACAGTCACTGTAAAGGCAACATGATAATGTAGAGAAACGTTGTCATTTGTATTTTCAACAGTGCCGAGAGAGATTCCCTCCACGAAATCATAGCTACAATTTCTGAGTACGTTGGGTTTATTTTTCTTTTGTCATTATTATGTAATCTGGTATTCAGCTGTTACAGAGCTAAAATACCCAGAAATGAGGACATATCTGTGTTGAATTTATTGTTAGCGGCTTTGGTTATTTAGAAGTTTAATTTTATTTGTTCATCTTTCAAGCACAAACGTTTTGTGGACCGTAACATCTTCATTGTTTCGGGTATGCAATGAAACAGCCGTAACTTGCAACTACCTTCACGGTACTTGTGTACATTATCATGTTGTCTTTACAGTGACTGTCCTCATTCAAGTGGCAATTACACAAGGGACAGTCACTGTGAGATGTCCTCATTTGTGACAAGGACAGTCACACATGAGGACATCTCACAGTGACTGTCCCTTGTGTAATTGCCACTTGAATGTATTGCTATTCAACCACATTTATGGGCCCGTTTGGACCACAGCACACAGTAGCATCTACAGAGAAGAATATCCCAGGTGTAACAAGTTGTAAGAATATACCAACAGTTCTAAGAAGTTCCCTAGCACATAGTAGCATCTACAGAGAAGAATATACAACATGAGGGCAGCCACTGTAAAGACAACATGATAATGTACACTCATTGTATGTGTACATTATCATGTTGTCTTTACAGTGACTGTCCTCATTCAAGTGGCAATTACAGAAGGGACAGTCATTGTGAGATGTCCTCATTTGTGACAAGGATAGTCACACATGAGGACATCTCACAGTGATCGATTGTCCCTTGTGTAATTGCCACTTGAATGTATTGCTATTGAACCACATTAATGCTTTTCTTCTTCAACAAATGAGGACAGTCACTCTAAAGACAACATGATAATGTACACTCATTGTAAGGACAGTCACAAATGAGGACATCTCACAGTGACTGTCCCTTGTGTAATTGCCACTTGAATTACACAAGGGACAGTCATTGTGAGATGTCCTCATTTGTGACAAGGATAGTCACACATGAGGACATCTCACAGTGATCGATTATCCCTTGTGTAATTGCCACTTGAATGTATTGCTATTGAACCACATTAATGCTTTTCTTCTTCAACAAATGAGGACTGTCACTCTAAAGACAACATGATAATGTACACTCACTGTAAGGACAGTCACAAATGAGGACATCTCACAGTGACTGTCCCTTGTGTGATTGCCACTTGAATGTATTGCTATTCAGCCACATTAATGCTTTTCTTCTTCAACAAATGAGGATAGTCACTCTAAAGACAACATGATAATGTACACTCACTGTAAGTGTACATTATCATGTTGTCTTTACAGTGACTGTCCTCCTTCAAGTGGCAATTACACAAGGGACAGTGACTGTAAAGGCAACATGATAATGTAGAGAAACGTTGTCATTTGTATTTTCAACAGTGCCGAGAGAGATTCCCTCTGCGAAATCACAGCTACAATTTTTGAGTACGTTGGGTTTATTTTTCTTTTGTCATTATTATGTAATCTGGTATTCAGCTGTTACAGAGCTAAAATACCCAGAAATGAGGACATATCTGTGTTGAATTTATTGTTAGCAGCTTTGGTTATTTAGAAGTTTAATTTTATTTGTTCATCTTTCAAGCACAAACATTTTGTGGACCGTAACATCTTCATTGTTTCGGGTATGCAATGAAATAGCCGTAACTTGCAACTACCTTCACGGTACTTGTGTACATTATCATGTTGTCTTTACAGTGACTGTCCTCATTCAAGTGGCAATTACACAAGGGACAGTCACTGTGAGATGTCCTCATTTGTGACAAGGACAGTCACACATGAGGACATCTCACAGTGACTGTCCCTTGTGTAATTGCCACTTGAATGTATTGCTATTCAACCACATTTATGGGCCCGTTTGGACCACAGCACACAGTAGCATCTACAGAGAAGAATATCCCAGGTGTAACAAGTTGTAAGAATATACCAACAGTTCTAAGAAGTTCCCTAGCACATAGTAGCATCTACAGAGAAGAATATACAACATGAGGGCAGCCACTATAAAGACAACATGATAATGTACACTCATTGTATGTGTACATTATCATGTTGTCTTTACAGTGACTGTCCTCATTCAAGTGGCAATTACAGAAGGGACAGTCATTGTGAGATGTCCTCATTTGTGACAAGGATAGTCACACATGAGGACATCTCACAGTGATCGATTGTCCCTTGTGTAATTTCCACTTGAATGTATTGCTATTCAACCACATTTATGGGCCCGTTTGGACCGCGACACATAGTAGCATCTACAGAGAAGAATATCCCAGGTGTAACAAGTTGTAAGAATATACCAACAGTTCTAAGAAGTTCCCTAGCACATAGTAGCATCTACAGAGAATAATATGGGTCAACAAGGTTGACTTCAAAGCCATGCAATCTAATGGTAATAGTAATATCATAATTTGACATACTATCAGAAATACTTCCTAAATAGACTATTCAATCTTATAAGAGATGGATTCATGAGAACTATTATTTATGAAATATGAGTCAATGACTTTAATTAAAAAAATTACACAATCTAATTCTTGTAAAAATATCGAAATTTGACACATTGAAAATACCTTCCAAAAGTATCGTTAATTGATTAATATGAATCACTACTCATGAAATATAATTTTATAAACCTAATCTAAAAACTACACAATAAAAATCTTAATAGCAATATTGTAAGAAACTATTCCCAAAAGCAAGCCTAACAAAATTTGATGAAAATAATTTTTGTTTCACTCAACTTTGACATTCACAACTTCCTCTTTTATTATAATAAGAAAAAAAATGTCTTTTTAGATATACCTCATGAACCATACTCGAATAATCTATCATTTTTCTTCTCAAAAACATATTTGCAGAGCCTGCTTCTTTTACTTGTTTGTACTTTTATCTCTCTGATGGAAAGGGTTCCTTCAGGACACATTTTTCCAAGTTCACTGCTTGAGATATTTGAGGAGGGTTCCCCTGCTTGAGTATCCATCCAACCCATATTCGAGTAGTTCTACAATTGCACAGTCTAAATTAATAATACTGACAATTGAATGATGAATGATGATACATAGAATTGATATAAACTAATCCTAAAAACACTAAAACATTATTAATATATTTATATTTCATAAATAAAATTGATATAAAAGATTTGGAAAGATACATTAAAAAATAGAAAAACAGTAATTTATAATAGAAGGAAACTTAAATTGCTATTTAAAAAAAAAACAAGAGTCTTAAATCTTATTATTTTGTTTCATTATCATCCATAAGTACACACCTCTAGCATAATAATTATATTTTACCACCCATAAAATGAAAAAAAGATTTTCACAAGAGAAATTGAAGCTAGATTATAAAAATGAACCATCTTATTGGAAACTGGAACTGTTATCATACCCAAAAGGACTACAAAATTTCACCTTATCATACCCAGATTGTTGCTTTGCCTAGCGGAGGGAAATTTGATCAGTAAAATTGACACAGAGTATGTTGTCTCCATTGTCATGCTGGATAACAAAACACCAACTTTAATGGGCATGTACTGTCCCTTGTGTAATTGCCACTTGAATGCATTGCTATTTGATGCAGGGGCATCCCTAATGCAAGCCAAAGACACCATGATTGAAGGAAGTTGCCATGAAGCCAAGGAGTCAAATCCTATCAATTGGAACATAAGATTTTCACCTTGGAGCTTTGAAGGATTGACTGGTGAAAGGTCCTTTTGATTGACAAATCAGAGTCTTTTTGAATGACAAATCAGAGTCTTTTTGAATGACAATAAATTAGAATAGGAGTTTTAGATGTTTTCTTGGTTTGTAATAAATATTAAGGATTGATTTTATCTCCTTATAAACATCCACTTGTTGGACACAAGACCCCTTGGTGACTTATAAACCTTGGGCATCTTTTGAGTCCTTGGATGAAATGAGCATAGTAAGTGTTTATTAGGTGTCTTTTAGATGTTGTTAAGAAGTTTGAAGGTCCAAAATAACTTTAATAAGGTTCCTAAAGTTTCACAACACATTTTTAACCTTCTCGGCAAAGTTGTTTGCAAAGTTGTAATGCAACTTTAAAAGTTGCTTAGCAAAGTTGACATTTGTTGGATAAACTATTCTAACCACCTAGATGGTTGAACCAACATTTGGAGAGCCTATTTTAGGCTTCAAATGGTCGAAGACAGACAGAGAACCAGTATTGTAATCATTTTGCTTTCATAAAAAATAAAAATAACCCTATTTTAGTGCATTTCTGGTGAAAAATGAACTCTATACGGCTGTACGGATGGTGGTTGGATGATAAAATTTGCCTGGAAGTTGTAATAGTGACATCTGATGCTTTGGAAGTTGGTTTGATTGATTCTCTTTGTTTTATATCTAAGTTATTTCAAATTTTCTGTGCATTGTTTACAAACCCTCATTTTCAGGGTTTGACTGATGTAAAGACCTTAACTCACGTTTCAACCATTGGAATTCCTTCTTCCTTGGTGGAATGAGAGTTAAGGATGTATATTTGTATATTCTAAAAGCCCTGACTACTCTGCATCACTATTGAACCACATTAATGCTTTTTTCTTTCAACAAATGAGGACAGTCACTGTAAAGACAACATGATAATGTACACTCACTGTAAGGATAGTCACAAATGAGGAAATCTCAGAGTGATTATCCCTTGTGTAATTGCCACTTGAATACATTGCTATTGAACCACATTAATGCTTTTTTCCTTCAAGTGGTAATTACACAAGGGACAGTCACTGTGAGATGTCCTCATTTGTGACAAGGACAGTCACACATGAGGACATCTCACAGTGACTGTCCCTTGTGTAATTTCCACTTGAATGTATTGCTATTCAACCACATTTATGGGCCTGTTTGGACCACGGCACATAATAGCATCTACAGAGAAGAATATCCCAGGTGTAACAAGTTGTAAGAATATACCAACAGTTCTAAGAAGTTCCCTAGCACATAGTAGCATCTACAGAGAAGAATATACAACATGAGGGAAGCCACTGTAAAGACAACATGATAATGTACACTCATTGTATGTGTACATTATCATGTTGTCTTTACAGTGACTATCCTCATTCAAGTGGCAATTACAGAAGGGACAATCATTGTGAGATGTCCTCATTTGTGACAAGGATAGTCACACATGAGGACATCTCACAGTGATCGATTGTCCCTTGTGTAATTGCCACTTGAATGTATTTCTATTGAACCACATTAATGCTTTTCTTCTTCAACAAATGAGGATAGTCACTCTAAAGACAACATGATAATGTACACTCATTGTAAGGACAGTCACAAATGAGGACATCTCACAGTGACTGTCCCTTGTGTAATTGCCACTTGAATTACACAAGGGATAGTCATTGTGAGATGTCCTCATTTGTGACAAGGATAGTCACACATGAGGACATCTCACAGTGATCGATTGTCCCTTGTGTAATTGTCACTTGAATGTATTGCTATTGAACCACATTAATGCTTTTCTTCTTCAACAAATGAGGACAGTCACTCTAAAGACAACATGATAATGTACACTCACTGTAAGGACAGTCACAAATGAGGACATGTCACAGTGACTGTCCCTTGTGTGATTGCCACTTGAATGTATTGCTATTCAGCCACATTAATGCTTTTCTTCTTCAACAAATGAGGATAGTCACTCTAAAGACAACATGATAATGTACACTCACTGTAAGTGTACATTATCATGTTGTCTTTACAGTGATTGTCCTCCTTCAAGTGGCAATTACACAAGGGATTTGTGTTTTCATTTGTGTTTTCAACAGCGCCGTAACCCTCCGTGAAATCACATCGGGATATAAGGGCAAAACAAACAAGAACGTTGTCATTTGTATTTTCAACAGCGCCGAGAGAGATAAACAAACTTAAAACTCAGACTTAAGAAAGATGAAGGCAATGCTTCAAAAGGCCGATGCCCTAAATACGGGAAAACACAATACCACCATTAAACGATGCCCTAGTCACCGTATCAATGCTGCCAGCTCCGTACCAGTATGCTGACTGCTCACTTTCATCCTGTGATAAAGGTAACTTCATTAATCATACTTGAAATGGCAGCATACGAACTAAAGCTGATGAACATTTATAAACTAAAAGTTTAAAACTACAGATTACAAATGTAGTAGTTTCATACAAAAAGAACTTGATGTCTGAAATTTACCATTAGAAGTATCCAAAGGAATACCACAGTACTGTTGAACTTGGAGAATCGGAGATGATCTACACAGCAAGGTTCAATAGCTGTAAGGACTGTTACACCATCTTTAGCATTTGAATACATTTTCTCCTTGGCTTCTGGTGGATCCTCAAAGACCCCCAATGACGTTTTCCCTACAATTATCAATTGTTTGTCAGTATGAGATATTAATAAATAAACATTAATCACAATATTAGGCAAACAATGTTCTTGATGTCTGAATCTAAATCACAGAAAGCTCTAATAAAGCAGTTCTCAGTTTCACATTAAACTAAGTTTCAATTTCAAATGGTTATAATAATTTTTGCAAGTTATAAGTAGCTGGTTACAGTATATGACATAAAAAGAAAAAAAATCATTTCTATTCTTTTCTTCTTTTTCTCTTTCAACGAAGCTTTTGCACCACACAAATGCATACCAAGAATTTCTCAGGAGGTTTCAAGACCATTGCATACCAAACTTCTTCTCTGTAGATGCTACTGTGTGTCGTGGTCCAAACGGGTCCAAATAGACCTAGTGACTCTAGTAGGTCTCCAAAACCTGTTCTGCAGCAATAACTCTTCAATTTGACAAAGGACCTTATGAACTTATATGTTTTTTGAGTACCCTTTTTGATGTTCTAACAATCCTCCAACTCCCAGACCCTGACTCCACTCCAGCATATCAATGTCCTTATTGAGTCCGCAGACCTAATGCATGCCTTTGGGTGTGGGTTCCAAAACAAGGCATTGAAAATGGGTGCATGAAACCAAGATCAGAGTTTGAAGATGTCCACCATGCTCTAAAGATCTAGATTCAACAAGGTTTGAGGTCCTTTACTTGCCGCTACCCTCTGATCTTGCATAATCCATCAACTCCTAGTCAAGAACATTGAGATTCTTGACCTAGGGCTTGCTCTTGAAATTCTCTGGCTTAGTATCCTGTTCCAAAGCTTTTAAAATATGAAAATAAACCCCCTTAACTTGCATTTTACAAAGAACAGAGGATATCCTATGGTTTATTTGCAAGTTAAGGCCATTTGAATGCAATAACCCAAAAAATGAGGGTTTGACAGAACAACAGATAAGAAAAAGGAATAACTTTGATATAAGGTGTCTTGAATCTACCCAATAAACTCTCAAAACATAAGATATAAATACTCTAACTTCCACACTGGTCTTCCCTCCCTTTCACATCCGTACACTGTATAGTGCTTGAAGGAAATGCACAGAAAAGGCTCTGAAATAGTGGCTCTATCTGATAGAGAGTCCATGCTAGGCTTCATGACTAACCTAGAGCACATTCCTTGTTATGGAGGAAGTTTGAATGGTGAAGAACTTATGGAATGGATAGAGGACCTAGATAACCATTTTGACTACAAGTATCTTATTAATAACCATTTTGACTACAAGTATCTTATGGATAGAGGACCTTGATAACCATTTTGACTCATTTAGTATCTTATTGAGCTTCACTTTGTTTCGAGAATATAGTTTAATATTCTCTACTAAACAGGGCCAACCACGTGAAGGTGGAAGCTCATTTGGCCCCACCCCCCCTCCCCCTAACATCACTCTACATTCCCCGTTAACATCTAACATTCATTCATTCTTTCAATTATTAATAAAATGTAACATTCAATCAATATCACATGATAACATTCATTAACACATTAGATTCGTTAACACGCAACATTCATCAATATGAAAATAAACACATAATTCATGAACATTCATTAGCACATAATTAAATTCATTGAGACATAAAATTCAGTCATTATCAATTAAGGTATTTAGATGACAATCATTTCTTTTTTCTCTTTCTAATTTTTTTTTCTATGTAAGCTCTAAGAGGAGCATCAGTGTTATCATCAATACCCCCCTCATCAGTTGTTTTGTTCTTTGTTCTTGATGATCTCAAATTCCTATGCTGCTGCAAAGGGGGGTCCTCTACAATAACAAATAAAAGAGTTAAATTTAAAATATTTAATTATAATTGTTACAAGTATTTAATTATTTTAAAGAACATAACTGTGGCGCTCTTTAATTACCTGATCTGGCCACATCATTTTGTCTAGACTCAACCTCAACATGCTCATGAGCACCGACCCCTCGATCCTCTACAGTTGCTATACAAAATGTTACATTAATCCAAACACCAATTGTAATTACATATAAAAATTTTAATAGCAAACGTATACCTCCACCACTAGGATGCACATCATGCGAACCTTCATTATGCATAGATTGTGTAGAAGGATTGTCAGGCTGCATTCCAATATCCTACACATTGTTATCATTGCTTTCTTAAAACAGATATACTCACTTTATATTAGAACTTAACATCAAATAGACTAATTGGTAAAGTATTCAATTTGAAATAAATTTCATTTAGCTTATTTACCTGTGGCTCAGATGCATCATTATTTGAACCTTGCACACTGATTTCAGCTCGTAGCCGTTCAGCCACGGCTCTATAGCCTTGTTGGAAGCCAATTCTCTTGTCCTCTTCTGTGAGGCATCTATTGAACTTTGACCCCTACATTTTTTCTTGGTATGGTGAATTTTACTTGCATTGTTTGATCAAAAAAAATTTCCTTGCAATATATAAAAAAATTGATACAAGTTTTCATTTACTAATACTTACAACTCGTGCTTGAAGTTTGGAAAAACCACCAGAGCCGAGCTTGTGTGTCCCGTGCTTTTCTAATCTTGCCTTTGTTGCCTTTGATGTGTCAGGCAATCTATGAAAAGTTTGAAATATGTTAGAGACCAGTACATAATTAGTACATAATTACATTCTTACATAATTACATAATCAAAAGTATCTAGGAAAAATTTAGAGGTTAATTAGTACATAATTACATTCTCAAAAGTATCACATACCTTGCTCTACTCTCTACTGGCGTAATTCCTTTTTTCATGTCGGCTTTATACTTTCCATCCAAAATCAAACCCTGCCACTCAGCCTCAAGAACACAGGGCGGACGCTCGTGCCTTGGGTTAACCTCTAAATATTTCCTGTACTGGTCCCTAATATACTTCAAACATAAACCAGATCTTTCAAGGAGCTTGTTTCTCTCGAATGCACGAGGTCCAAAAAGTTGGGTCATACTATGTACAAGATCATCCTTCAACTTTTTATCTTGGTTATTCCACCTTTTAAGTAAAAAAAAACATGTTAGACTCATAAATGAAGAGAAGCTACCTTTAATATAGTTCAAGAAATTGATGAAAAGGAAAACTATTCTAGCAATGATATGAAATCAAAATAGTGGTTTGGGGTTTTAGTTAGGATATGATGTTCCACCATGTACGTATGGTGGGCCCGAATATCTGCAAACACTCGTCACCAAGTTTTCACCAAAAAATATCATTCCCTACAAAATAATCATGGGATCATTAATCGATGAAGAGTGATCAAAAACTAAATTACTATTATATCACTATAGAATAATAATAACTTTAAAGTACCTGGAAGTTTGGATACTTTTAAGGGAACGCCTTCATCGTCGCTGATGATCAATACGCAATCCTTCACCGTTCCCGTACTAGGAACACGGGAACATCCAGGAAATGATGTTGCATCGGGACTTGTTGCATCTCCTATTGCAAAAAATGAAAACCATTATCAAATGCCTCCAAGAAATAATACTTCAAGGGAAATAAATTGGTGTAGAGCACCCATGGCACAAACACAATCAAGGGATCTACATCGTAAACACATAACACTTAAACACATAACAAAAGAGATAAAAAGAGGGATTTGTGTACCAATAGATGGTGCAACAGTTGGTGCATTTAGGCTGTGTGTTGTTGACATGGCAGTCGGCAAGACATTTGTGGTTGTCCTGGATGGAGGTAGCGTTGTCATATCATCATGGAAAGGAGCTGAAGAATAAAATTGTTAGAGCATGCATAAATATAGAACGCGTGGACTAGCATGGACAAGATTGTTAGAGCATTAAAAAAAAAGATTGTTCGAGCATGTATTGTCAATGATTATGATCATTCCTATATATATTCAGTGGAAAACACAAGTGGGGAATGGAACATGTGATCTACCTGAACCACTTACAATACCGGCCTCATCATGGGAATGGGGTTCAAAATTATGCAAATAACTCTGTAAAGACAATGCATCCATATTTTAATTAATGTCATAAAAGAGCATAACATAAAAACCATTATTGAACTCTTGTAATAATTAAAAATTTCATTAATACTTACTTTAAAATTTTCAGAAGTGCGCAACAACTCAGCTGCCCTGTCTTTTATTTCCTGAGTCTGAGGATGTATGGATACCAAATGTAGAAGTTCTTTCCCAATTTTTTTTAGCAGCTTTTTAATGGAACCGATCGGGTCATCGGTCTCTGCTAAATCAATAAAAAAAGGGTCCACAAGGGGGGACTCCTGAGGGACTGCAGGTTGCTTTCCCTCTCTCCGACCACCGGCTCTCTGTGACAACAATAGTATTAGTATTATCAAAATTACTCCAAAATAATGAAGAAAATAACATTAAAAAAAATAACATTTTGCTTCTATCTAGTTTGCACAATTACAATGAGTTTTACCTGCTCATGTGTAGATGAGCTAGGAATATCGTCACCATCACCTTCGGGCGGTTGCTCCATATTGTGCCCCTGTGTCAAAGATCAAGTATAAAAATGTTAGCCAAAAATTTAATAACTAAATGGTATGTTGGAGTCATTGATTAGAAGTTGGTTTAATAGTATGTACCACCCCCATGATAGTAGCCTCGTTTGTATCTATGCGGTTCAAATTGTAATCAATAAGCAGCTCTTCCCCTGCACGTATTGATTTTATCGCACAGATGAATACACGATTTCCCTCGCGCGCCTCAAATATGCAATTGGGTTGCTTTATAGTTGACCCAGGTCGTGTCCTATTTATAAAACCCGCAATATTCCCTTTTTCTTTTGGCCTTCCATCAATGTATATAGCCACACTTTTACTTTGATTATTGTCTTGCTATTGTATATAATTTGCCGAGAGTGCATACCTACGCATACTTTTTTTATATTGAACAATATGCATCCAACTTTTGTAATCGTAACATGGTCCAACATACTCCATCAATTCAGAAACTTTGTTGTAAGACATCTTTATGCCATCCATAGAAAATAGGCCCAAACCATGTAATGATGATGGTGCTATGCGATATATCCTCTCATTAACACAAAAATCAGTGTTTATTGGAGGAAGTTCTTTGGGTACCCAATGTTTCTGTAGATGTTGGTACCTCAAGGGCACCTCGATGTCGCCTTTCGTCTCATCATCATAAGAACATGACCCCCCTTGAGCAAGGAAAAATTTCATGTGTTTATTGAATTTCCTTCTAGTCCTTTGACCTCTAGTTAATCTCCCTATTCTAGATAAACTGCATGTCTCACTTTCCTCTTCTATTCCTATATTTCCCTCACTCGAGGAAGACACTTCTGACAAATACCTATTTACTGGTACCTGCAAATGGGAAAGATCTTACAAGACATCAATCTTACTATTGATAAGTGTATTAAATAGACTTTCTATAAGGTGTATTGACTTATACCTGTCGATCCATGAGACTGTGCGGGATTCTCTTGAAAGGGGTTCAATTTCTTGCAAATGTAATTCAATTATCGTGAGCATAATCACATCATAATCATAATCACATCCATCATAAGCATCACATAAAAATTAAAAACATTAAAACGTACACATTATAACACTTATAGCTTTTAAATAGATAATGAATAAACTATGTAACCATTTAAGACAAATATATTTCTATCAAGAAATGAATATTAAATACATTAAGGATTGATGGCATACCTTTAAATTTCATCATCATCATCATCATCATCATCATCATCATCCTCGTCATCATCGTCATCATCATCGTCGTCGTCGTCGTCGTTGTCGTCGTTGTCGTCATCATCAACATCATCATCATCAACATCAACATCATCTTCATCATCATCATCAGTAGCAGCATCATCTTCTTCTTCTTCTTCATGAAAATTTGTCTCAGGAACATCATCCAATAATTGTCGATCGTGATCATCTTCTACTTCTTCGGTATCTTCTTCTTCCATCGCATTATACTTTATCGGCCTTCCTCTCGGTTCATGTCTAACAACAAATGACCAACCCGGTTTATGTGAAACCTCTGAGTAAAATACCTGCTCACATTGGCTTGGAAGAACATAGGGCTCATCCCCAACTGGCTCAAATGACCTTGTATTAACCATTGTAAATCCATTATCATGTTCAATAACAGTTCTATTAGGATCATTTGGATTAAGTCGTAGCCTGTACCATTTGACAACGAAGAGTACTAATTTCAAGGAACTAAAGTCGCACTCAAGTATATCATCCAAAATGCCATAGTATTGATTTTTAGACTCTTGAGGATCTAAGTCATTTCTAGATGAAATATTAGTCACTTGAAAGACTGCAGTTATTCCAGAATCACAAGTTTTCTTCGTGTCATCCAACACTTTGACGCGAAATTTTTGACCATTACAGAACATACCCTTGTGGTGTTTAACCTGCAATAATATGTGAAACATGTCAAAATTATTATATCGTGAGTTGATAAACATACGGGTGATTAATAATTTTGTACGTACCTGGAAATCTCTTAAACCATATGCTAAATCTATTTCCCTTTGCGTAACATTAGAATCTCCATTACGATGAGCTTCTTTAACCAATGAAGATACACCTTCCCATGTTAATGTGTGACCAGAATGTTGACATCGTTCAATACATACCGTCATCTAATCAAGATTGTTTGCAATATACAAATGTAGTGCATCCCACTCTCGAGCAACTGTACAAAAAAAAAATAGACGACTTACAACCGATTTATTTTGAAGATTAAGAAATAATTTATTACAATAACATCTTATAATTTATTACCTGTCACTTTCCTCAATCTACCTTTCCCCATCAAGTACTCCCCTTTGAATTTTTTAAAAGGGTCGAGATCCCAAATGCGATCTACATGGATATTTGAAGCAAACTTAGGAAGATATTCAGTAATGTACACCATAGTCTGGTATACCATGTATCCCTCTACCATAGAACCCTCAGGATGTGCTCTTTATCGAACCAAAGCCTTCAAAGATTTCAAGTGCCTCTCAACCATCCACATTGACCTAGTGTGTGCAGGTCCACACAATTCAATCTCCTCAACTTGGTGTATGAGGTAGTGTTCTTGTGCATTGAAAAAAGTTGGAGGTAGACACTTTTGCATTTCACACAATAAATGAGGAATTCTTCTCTTCCAATAGTTTATATCTTCTTTATGGATTTCTTTAGATGACAACCACCTACATTAAGAGATTCAAGTCACAAAAAATATATAAATACGAGACTTTACAAAATAATATACAATAGATTACATAGCAAGAAAAACAAATCGCGAATATAATAAATATATACAACAAATTGAACAGATATTACTGCTTACCTCATGTATTTTCCAAGATCATATATCACTTGTTTGATGTTATTGTTGAAGTGCTCTGGGAGAGATAGAGGTAGCACGTACTGCAGTAATTATAAAGCAATCATTTCATTATTTTCTAACATAACATAATGAATAGTACACGTAGTTTATGAATATATTGTAAATACAGAAGAACATAACTTACCTTGATGAAAGTATGCCAATCATGCATTTTGAGCCCTGGCCCAAATTCACTTTTCTTTGATATGAGATTGCTTATGTTCCCAGCAAATCCTGTGGGAAATTGAATTTTTCGTATGACTTCTTTTATGGCATCACTTTGCTGCTCCGTTAATAACCAAGGAAGGGCACTTATATTAATTTGATCTCTATTGCTATTTGAGTGAATGAAATTCTTCAGTGCATGATTGGATTCATGAATGTCATTACAAATTTTGACAATTTTTTCTTTGTCACGCCTTCCATCCAGTATTTTCCACAATGTCTCTGTTATATTCTTTCCAACATGCATAAGATCAAACAAATGCACAATTTGTAGGTCCTCGTAGTAGGGCAACCTACTAAATTGTCTGGGATAGCTTTTTAGTCCCTTTGGAAGGTTGTCAGTAGTGCCTTGACGACCTTCACGATCATCAATTACATAATTAGTAAACAAAAATCACAATAGAAATATATAAATTACAAACATAAACCATTAAGTGGAACGACATTACCTCGACGATTAATTCTATTATATTCCAACTTCCATAGGCGAGGTGTCATTCTTCGTGGCTTTGATGTAGTCTCTTCTTTCCCATTGAAAAGATGTTTTTCCATACTTCGATACTTATGATTCCTGTGGAGGAAGTGTCTGTACTCATCAAACACATGCTTTCCTAAACTTTTTGAATGACGAGATTTCATCTTTGGACCACAAACTGGACATGCAAATTTTCCCTTTGTTTGAAGACCTACAAGATAATGATATAATTGGATTATTAAATATGTTGATTTTTATAATTAGAATTATCATGCGCAACTTGAATTCACTATAACATAGCACAAAAATGTGTTAGCCCTGGGGCATCATGTATTGTCCATACAAGTATTGCATGGAATTGAAATTGTCTTTGTCCTATTGGTCTAGACACGTCATACATAGTGACACCGTTCCATAACTCCACCAACTCGTCAATAAGAGGCTCAATATATACATTCATATCTTTAACTTGATATTTACCTACTTGAATGAACAGTAACATTACATAATTATTGGGACCATTTTACTGTAAGATTTGTAAGTACATGTAAATTAATAACTATCAAATGATAAAATACCTGGAACAATCATTGCCAACATAATGTGCTCCCTCTTTATTGACATCCACGGAGGAATGTTATTGTTGATAACAAAAACAGGCCACACTGAGCAAACAGATCTCATCTCTCCAAATGGATTGACACCATCCGCTGCCAATGAAAGCCTGAGATTACGAGGTTCTTCTTTGAAGTGTTGCCACTTTTCCTCTATGTGCATAAATGCCGAACCATCCACAGGGATTTGAATAATGTCATCTCAACTTCTATTGCGTGCATGGTAATCCATAAATTGTGCCAAGCTAGTACACCTGAATAATTGTCGCATCCGTGGAATAATGGGGATGTAACGAAGAACCTTGTGAGGCACCTTTTTTGTTATTCGATCTGTTCGATATCTACTCGTATGACATACAGGGCATTGTGTTGCAAATTCATGTTCTTTATAATATATAATATGATCATTGGGACAAGCATGTATTGCTTGATACTCCATTCCAATATCTTTCATAATAGCAGATAATTCTCGATATGAGCGAGGTAGAATATTTGATGGTGGTAACAAAAACTCGCCTATCAATCTACAGCAAAAAATATAAGTTGTTAATATAAACAATATTAGTGGTACATTATTCACCCTTTGTTAACTATAAAGACATATATGACATACCTTAACATACGTGACATTGTTATGTTGGATAAACCATTCATAACCTTCAAGTTCAACAACAACAATACAACAGAGAGAAGAGTTGTTTGGGAGTCTTTGTATAGGGGCTCGTATGCCTTCTCAAGTAGAGGTACATCGAGGCTATCATCATCATCATGATCAGATCCGCTTGGACTAAATGTGTCATGGATCAATGTATTTATACCATCATCTTCAATTGTGTTTTCTGGCGCATGATCGTCATCTTCCATGGGATCATTATCTTCACCTTGGATATTCGCACCCCCATGTTCCTCCATATCATGTACTTCCCTGGGGAGATTTACCTATATAAAATTGATTAACATAAATAAACCATGATCTTCAACTCATCATCAAGTGATTTCATATCTATATAAATTGTTAAAATGATATAATGAACAACTTACCAGTGGATGATAGTCATGCCCCCCTTCAATGTGACCATTCTCCCTACAATGTCTCTTAACTGTTTTGATTAGCAATCTTCTACGGTTTAAGCCCTTACAAATTTTGCAGGGACAATAACATTTTCCATCACCTTTTCTTTTCAAGTTAGACCACAATCTAGCGATTGTCTCCCTATTTTGTTCTTCACTTATATTATCTGACATGATCGTTCTTCGCAGGAAGCAAAAATTGGGCTATGAAAACTTCGGTCTACAACTTTTAGTGACTAAGCAAAATTGTCAAAAGTACACAAATCTTCTTAGACCTAGTTAAATCCTTTAATATTTTAAAAGTCTAGTTAAAATATACATTAGATTAAAAAATATACAATTTTCATGCCTGAGCGCGCGGCTACGACTAGTGCAATGGTCTTCTTGCTTAGCTCTAGAAGCTCTCTAGCAATCAAAACATATAAGCTACAAGGCCTAACAGCAATTTCAAAACATATAAGCTACAAGGCAAGACATATTACATGACGTGGAAAAAGGATTAAAATATACATTAGATTAAAATATATACAATTTTCAAACCTGAGCGCGCGGCTATAACTCGTGCAATGGTCTTCTTGCTTAGCTCTAGAAGCTCTCCAGCAATCAAAACATATAAGCTATTAGAATTCATTAACTTTCTGTAATTGGAAAACTCTATTTGATATTAGACCGTAAACTACTACTATTCTCTCCATAAGAACTAAGTACAAAATTCTTTCAAGTTCACATCCATGATTCCCTTTAGATTAAAATATACAACAAAAATAAGCTAAAAGTCTAGTTAAAATATACATTAGATTAAAAAATATACAATTTTCAAACCTGAGCGCGCGGCTATAACTCGTGCAATGGTCTTCTTGCTTAGCTTTAGAAGCTCTCCAGCAATCAAAACATATAAGCTACAAGGCCTAATAGCAATTTCAAAACAAGGGTCATCAAAAGAACCAAAAACAATGTGTGCAAACAATACCTTGTGAAGTGGTATAGACAATTAGAAGATGCTACTATGTGCTAGGGAACTTCTTAGAACTGTTGGTATATTCTTACAACTTGTTACACCTGGGATATTCTTCTCTGTAGATGCTACTGTGTGCCGTGGTCCAAATGGGCCCATAAATGTGGTTGAATAGCAATACATTCAAGTGGCTTACACAAGGGACAGTCACTGTGAGATATCCTCATGTGTGACTGTCCTTGTCACAAATGAGGACATCTCACAGTGACTGTCCCTTGTGTAATTGCCACTTGAATGAGGTCAGTCACTGTAAAGACAACATGATAATGTACACATACAATGAGTGTACATTATCATGTTGTCTTTACAGGGGCTGCCCTCATGTTGTATATTCTTCTCTGTAGATGCTACTACGTGCTAGGGAACTTCTTAGAACTGTTGGTATATTCTTACAACTTGTTACACCTGGGATATTCTTCTTTGTAGATGCTACTGTGTGTCGTGGTCCAAACGGGCCCATAAATGTGGTTGAATAGCAATACATTCAAGTGGCAATTACACAAGGGACAGTCACTGTGAGATGTCCTCATGTGTGACTGTCCTTGTCACAAATGAGGACATCTCACCGTGACTGTCCCTTGTGTAATTAAGTATTGTGGGGAAGCATTGTAAATAACCAAAGCCGCTAACAATAAATTCAACACAGATATGTCCTCATTTCTGGGTATTTTAGCTCTCTAACAGCTGAATACCAGATTAAATAATAATGACAAAAGAAAAATAAACCCAACGTACTCAGAAATTGTAGCTGTGATTTTGCGAAGGGAATCTCTCTCGGCGCTGTTGAAAACACAAATGACAACCCGCTTGATTTCGCGGAGGGAATCTCTCTCGGTGCTGTTCAAAACATAAATGACAACCCGCTTTGTTCAAAACACAAATGATAACCCGCTTGATTTCGCGGAGGGAATCTCTCTCGGCGCTGTTGAAAACACAAATGACAACGTTCCTTTTTTTTTTTGCACTTATATCCCGACCAACATAAGGTCCATTTGTAATACAACATGATAATGTACACTTACAGTGAGTGTACATTATCATGTTGTCCTTAGAGTGACTATCCTCATTTGTTGAAGAAGAAAAGCATTAATGTGGCTGAATAGCAATACATTCAAGTGGCAATTACACAAGGGACAGTCACTATGAGATGTCCTCATTTGTGACTGTCCTTACAGTGAGTGTACATTATCATGGTGTCTTTAGAGTGACTGTCCTCATTTGTTGAAGAAGAAAAGCATTAATGTGGTTCAATAGCAATACATTCAAGTGGCAATTACACAAGGGACAATCACTGTGAGATGTCCTCATGTGTGACTGTCCTTGTCACAAATGAGGACATCTCACAATGACTGTCCCTTGTGTAATTCAAGTGGCAATTACACAAGGGACAGTCACTGTGAGATGTCCTCATTTGTGACTGTCCTTACAATGAGTGTACATTATC
Organism: Chamaecyparis obtusa; assembly: GCA_027943335.1. NCBI lineage: Eukaryota > Viridiplantae > Streptophyta > Pinopsida > Cupressales > Cupressaceae > Chamaecyparis > Chamaecyparis obtusa. Next base: position 277,723 of record BSBK01001146.1, on the reverse strand, counting down.
ATGTTGTCTTTAGAGTGACTGTCCTCATTTGTTGAAGAAGAAAAGCATTAATGTGGTTCAATAGCAATACATTCAAGTGGCAATTAAACAAGGGACAATGTCATGAGCCGTGACATATTGAACTTAGTATAATAATAAAATGATTAGATGATATATAATAATCTATTATTAACGGTATATAACAATAATATATAATTATTATCAAAAGATAATAATAATATATAGTTAGCATAATAAGTAATATGTTAATTAAATAATATTAAAATATTAATAAATAATATAATTATGATTATAATTATAATATAAATTAATAATAAATAATTATTAATAAATTATATATATTATATTATAATAATATATTAAGTAATAATATTAAATCAATTATTGATATAATAATTTTAATATATAAATAATATTAATAAACCTCTCAATACAAAACAATATGTTATCACTCTAATAATATTTATTATAATATTATTAATATTACTAACATCATTAATTATAATATTTAATAATAACAATAACATTAATAATAATAATAATAATAATAACGTTTAAAGCAATATCGAATATCTGTAATCGATATACATCTACATTAAACATCTTTATTATCTATCACGATGAGGAATGAAGAAGTGATACAACAATCACTAGTCATTACACATCGATACCATGAGAGGATGATTAATGAACCAAATACTATGAAGTCAAGATCAACATGATATGAATAAGGGATAGGTCGCTATGTGTTTCAGAAGATGTATTGATAAGCAAGAAGGATAACCATTCATATATTATAAATAATCATTAATTGCACAAGTTTAGACAATGACATATCCGATAAAGCAATATCAAACATGAAGACCCGCTAGCAAATATGCACCATCACTTCCTATGTTATCATGACAATAACATAAACTAGATTGAATTCTACTATCTATATCAATAGACACCACATAGGAGGATATCGACTAAAGGATTGAAAGATTATCGATTGTCTGAGATAAACCACATCTTGTAGAAACACAAAAGCATCAGTGATTATATCACAAGCTATTGATGAATGAGGCATCAGTCATGGATAATAAGTACAATGTATCCTTAAGTATTAACAGGAATGGAAGTCAATTTGAAGATCAAACTCCATTACCAGCAATCAACCAATAAATGGACAATTATCAGAAAATGATATCGACTTATATCAGAGTAGAAAGATTGGATATCATCATAACAATATGGGATAAGGCAAGAGTTAATATCGATTGACTAAATACTAATGATAGTTAGACCAAACTAATACAAACACAATGGATGTTAACTACTGGTTGCACTACCAATTAGGGAAGATTACCTTCATAAAAAGATTTGATATTGAGTCAATCTGGGAGTTATCTATGATCAGAAAATAATGAAATAATATTATGTGAACTGTCGGATTATGGAAAGGTGTGATTAACAAAGGGACATGGAGGAAGAAACAAGACACGTCTCATTCATAGCATCTCTTCATTTGTTAAAGACAATATAAGAATGCATTCTCGTCAGTCACTCAAGGCATCATTAGAACTTTATTTACTTATCCATATTTGGATATACTCAATAGAGCATCTGCCTTTGGCAGTTTGGTTTCAAGTTTATCATTGCAGATCAGAGACAACACCATGATTGCACAGATAGAAAGGATAGTCAGAAACAGCATCAATATTTGAAGTTGCAAGCATATAATTCAGAATCTGAAATAGCAACATATCACTCATAGCGATATTACACATTTGCATAATTACATCATCATATCAGACACAACAAATACATTGCTGTAAGCAATACTTATTGATTGTATATCGATATTGTTTATATCAGACATACCATCATTATACTATCACTATAAGTGATAGGAAACATCATATTCATAGCATATTTCATATCATTATATCCGACAGTGCTATTAAACATATTGGTATCAATATCATCTTGCACACATATTGTGATTGAATCTGAAATAGCGGTTGATATCTTAAGTAACCTCCATTACTTAGTTTAATTGTAAGTATCTGATAGAGTAAGTCTGAGAAGTGGAGTAATTGTTCCTGTTTTCCAAGTTAGCCAAAAAGGGGACATTACAGACAATCACTGTGAGATGTCCTCATGTGTGACTGTCCTTGTCACAAATGAGGACATCTCACAATGACTGTCCCTTGTGTAATTCAAGCGGCAATTACACAAGGGACAGTCACTGTGAGATGTCCTCATTTGTGACTGTCCTTACAGTGAGTGTACATTATCATGTTGTCTTTAGAGTGACTGTCCTCATTTGTTGAAGAAGAAAAGCATTAATGTGGTTCAATAGCAATACATTCAAGTGACAATTACACAAGGGACAATCATTGTGAGATGTCCTCATGTGTGACTATCCTTGTCACAAATGAGGACATCTCACAATGACTGTCCCTTATGTAATTCAAGCGGAAATTACACAAGGGACAGTCACTGTGAGATGTCCTCATTTGTGACTGTCCTTACAGTGAGTGTACATTATCATGTTGTCTTTAGAGTGACTGTCCTCATTTGTTGAAGAAGAAAAGCATTAATGTGGTTCAATAGCAATACATTCAAGTGGCAATTACACAAGGGACAATCACTGTGAGATGTCCTCATGTGTGACTGTCCTTGTCACAAATGAGGACATCTCACAATGACTGTCCCTTGTGTAATTCAAGCAGCAATTACACAAGGGACAGTCACTGTGAGATGTCCTCATTTGTGACTATCCTTACAGTGAGTGTACATTATCATGTTGTCTTTAGAGTGACTGTCCTCATTTGTTGAAGAAGAAAAGCATTAATGTGGTTCAATAGCAATACATTCAAGCGGCAATTACACAAGGGACAGTCACTGTGAGATGTCCTCATTTGTGACTGTCCTTACAGTGAGTGTACATTATCATGTTGTCTTTAGAGTGACTGTCCTCATTTGTTGAAGAAGAAAAGCATTAATGTGGTTCAATAGCAATACATTCAAGTGGCAATTACACAAGGGACAATCGATCACTGTGAGATGTCCTCATGTGTGACCTTTGTGAAGGCAAGTGCCAATTTGTACCCAAGTTACCAATATTGTGGCAAAAGTGGGAATGAAGCATTTAGGGGTCAAATTGGGCAAAGAAGTGTAGAAGTGGCCTATGTGAGGTCTAAATAGCCTAACTAAGTCATGGTTAGGGTCTTATGGTGTTTGAACAATAAGTTTTGAACCAAAATCCCAAAGGTTGTAACAAGTTGTCAATGTTGTCATTCACAACATTGACAACATTTGTGCAAGGGAGCATTTTCGAGTAAGATGGTTATGTAACTATATGAAACCATTGAATTAGGCATCAGATCAACTATAAGAGGCCTCCATCGATCTGTGCAAAAGGTTGGGGGGAAAAACATTTGGAATTAAGAAGATTTGTAGAGTAACACGGTTTTAGTGAATTCTTGAGTTTTTTTGTTTCTTTGTTTTCAGTTGATTAATGGATTAGATAGCTCGCAGTGTCTATTGGAAAAGTTAGTACAAGTTGTTTTTTTATTCTGTGTTGTGTTTTTTTTGAGTTTTGAAGCATTCCAACTAGTTTGTTAATTCTTTTGTTAAGTACCCTATCATTGGTTTGAACCAGGCAGGTTGAACAAATGGAGTCTTAGCTCATCATTCCATTGTCAATTTTGTACGGGCTCTTGGAATGGGTGAGGAGACTCCATGTACTATATGTTTGGAAGGAGGGGCCCTGGGAAGCTCATTTTCTATGTTTGCAATGATGTCCTAGGTGAGTCAGTTGAGCACAGTTAGGGATGACAAATCATTACAAGAAGATTACAACAAGTTGAATGCATTGGTTGCTTCAACTAAAATCTCATGGAGAGGTAGACACACATCTAAAGAAGCCCCAAGTCAAATTAGAAGATTGGGTGAGTTTCTTTGGCTGCTAAGAAAACAAACTCTTAGTCAGACTGTCCAAGTTGTGTCAAAATACTTGTTTTCAGGCATGGCTGTAGCAGTTGGTGTACAAAAAATCTAGGAGGAGAAGACCTTAGATATCTTGGAGTTCTCAATAAAGGGCATCTAAATCCTAAGCCCTTTAGGTGGCTTAATATAAACAAAAAGGCTTGACAAAGGCCTAATTGCTAGCAGCCTATTTTTGGGTGCAATTGGCATGGTTTGATGAACCGGATTGAAGTACTGATGAAAAGTATAGGTGAAGGAGTAATATTGAAACCAATAGAGGTCCTAGTGGCCAGCCTCTCCATGGAGTAAAGTTCTAGTTGAATGTGTTTCAATTTGTGAAGACAAGACTAGGAGTGTCCTAGTAGCTAGATTGGTATTGAGCAGAGTTCGTTGTATTTCTTGTTGGTGTGCACTAGTTGAAGGAGTGGGATCTTGGGTAGAGATACCTAAAGAGTGTAGGGATAGTTAAGTACCCTATCAAGTCAAAACATTGGCCTAAAGAGACCCTAGTGAAGGATAGGGAGTGAGCAAGACAAAGTGTTACATCAATTAACAAGATCATTTTTTGGTAATTGTGTACATTATCATGTTGTCTTTACAGTGACTGTCCTCATTTGTTGAAGAAGAAAAGCATTAATGTGGTTCAATAGCAATACATTCAAGTGGAAATTACACAAGGGAATATCACTATGAGATGTCCTAAGTGTGACTGTCCTTGTCACAAATGAGGACATCTCACAGTGACTGTCCCTTGTGTAATTGCCACTTGAATGAGGACAGTCACTGTAAAGACAACATGATAATGTACACAAGTACCGTGAAGGTAGTCGCAAGTTAGGGCTGTTTCATTGCATACCCGAAACAATGAAGACATTACAATCCACAAAACGTTTGTGCTTGAAAGATGAACAAATAAAATTAAACTTCTAAATAACCAAAGCCGCTAACAATAAATTCAACACAGATATGTCCTCATTTCTGGGTATTTTAGCTCTCTAACAGCTGAATACCAGATTACATAATAATGACAAAAGAAAAATAAACCCAACGTACTCAGAAATTGTAGCTGTGATTTCGCGGAGGGAATCTCTCTCGGCGCTGTTGAAAACACAAATGACAACGTTCTTGTTTTTTTTGCCCTTATATCCCGATGTGATTTTGCGGAGGGTTACGGTGCTGTTGAAAACACAAATGACAACGTTCCTTTTTTTTTTTGCCCTTATATCCCGACAACATCGCAATTGCAAGTTAGGGCTGTTTCACTGCATACCCGAAACAATGAAGACGTTACGGTCCACAAAACGTTTGTGCTTGAAAGATGAACAAATAAAATTAAACTTCTAAATAACCAAAGCCGCTAACAATAAATTCAACATAGATATGTCCTCATTTTTGGGTATTTTAGCTCTCTAACAACTGAATACCAGATTACATAATAATGACAAAAGAAAAATAAACCCAACGTACTCAGAAATTGTAGCTGTGATTTCGCGGAGGGTTACGGCGCTGTTGAAAACACAAATGACAACGTTCTTGTTTTTTTTGCCCTTATATCCCGATGTGATTTCGCGGAGGGTTACGGCGCTGTTGAAAACACAAATGACAACGTTCTTATTTTTTTTGCCCTTATATCCTGATGTGATTTCGCGGAGGGTTACGGCACTGTTGAAAACACACATGACAACGTTCCTTTTTAATTTTGCGCTTATATCCCGACGACGTCGCAATTGTGACAGTGCCAAATGTATTGTCGTCGCAAATTGCGACGGTGTCGGGCTATATTTGAAAAAAAAGGCCAAAACCGCATGACATTTGCCTGTCGTCGCAAATTGCCGTCGCAATTTCACCCCAAATGTATTAGTGGTACCTTTCGAGTTAGAAGCTTTCAGGATCTCTTCCTTAGCTTGTTCTGTTGATGTTTGTTATCCAAATGTGATCTGATGTTATCTCCTCAGCACGGTGGGAATGGACCATTTAAGTTCCACGAGGTCGAGTTGTAGTGATTCTTTACCATTTGAGATTTTGACGTTCATGTACCAGTGCTGGATGACCCCTGTAGCAGTTGTTCCTTCTTGTTTTTCATTGATGGAGATGTGTTCTTATCTTCTTATTCTATGTGACCTTGTATCATTGTACCGGTTATTCAAGAGATATCATGTTGTACTTTATTTAGTATTGTATTACATGTCCTGCGACATGTGCAGTGGATGTAGATTATTAAGGATACCTTATGGTACCAGTTGTATTTATGTTATCTTTTATATGATGTTGTATTTATCATTCATTTGTATACATGGGATTTGTAATTATATTTAATCTAAATTAATTAAGTAATGCTTACGTAATCTACGTCAAGGAGCCCTTGAGATTTGTAATCTATGTGAGTTGTATATTATACTGTATTGCTTCCGCATTATAAGACATTGTTGTTGTTGTTTGTTAACACTTAAGAAAAAAAAATTCTGTAAACTTAGATGCATGTTTAGGTAAATTTCTCCTGGGTTCCCTGGCAGTGCATTACACCACACCTCTTCGACGTACCCATTGCACACATAGGTGCAATTGCTAGTTTATAAAAGACAAATATCAAAAAAGAAAAAAAATCTAAATTGGTAGAACAACTTCAACCCCACCTTTTGAACCCCTCAAATCTACACGTCTGCTATTTCGAATTGTCACTGTTACCATCCAGTTTATTTTGAGAGAAAGAAACCATTAAGAGAAAACTTATACAAAAATTGAAGGTATCTATTGTAATGTGGAAGACAGGAAAAAAAACATAAATTAAGTTAGTATTTTAATTCTACTATTAATTCTACTTGAGCAAATTCAAAAGTATGTGTTTCATTCCTAACTTGTTATGCGATTATTTTCCACTTGATATTGTGAAGTTACAAATTACTTGAATAATTCAACATTAAAATAAAATTTAATGTTGAAATAATTTAAATGCAATTGAATAGAATTAATAATATAAATTTTACCGTTGAAATAATGTATATGTGATTGAGAAGAATATAATGATATGTATGTTAAAATATATAATAATTAATTTTAAGGGGAGGTCTCTATAGTGCTGCTTAGCTTATTTTAGCTAGCAGTTGCTGCTCAATTTTTTGAGTAGCAACTTGTGGAGCAGTTCTCCATAGATGATAAAATTTGGTGCTTGTAAATAGTATTTTTATATAAAATTTATAAATTTTGGAAGCAAACTTTAAGCAAATAAAAGGAAAGAATTAAAATGGTGATGCCAAGTGTCATTTTTAACATTTTTTTCTCAATAAGCTGTGCTGCTTATTTTCAGCCCCTCCCTTTTTTCAAAGCTTAATTTTAGCTTATAAGCAACACTTGGGAAGATTCCAATTTATCCTTTTTACCAAATTAAAAATGTACATGGGAACACTCTAACCCCATGTCCCCATGCGGCTGCTTAAGTCTCTTTTGTGCTAAAAAAATAAGCGTTAAAGTGTCTCCATGTAATTTTCAAATAAGCACAAAAAGATAATTCGGAATCTTCTCCTATTTTCATGAAGCACTGCTGCTTAACAATTAGAATTACGCTGTCAAAAAAGGGAGGGGCTGAAATTATGTAGTGACTGCATACTAAAAATAGGACCAAGTGTCTTCAAAATTTTCCTTCCCTCCACTTTCACATTTGTGGCCTTTGAGAGGTTTTGCTGAAACGTGTGGTCTTTTAATATGTATGGATTGTGAAAAGCTTTGAAAACAGAAATTTTAAAAATGTTAGTCCACAATTTTTACCTTGGTCAGTCATCGTATCAATGGTTTCTGTTCATGTTCTTGTCACTTAATAATTAAAAAATAATTTATAATCGAAAAAGAATTAAAATTGACTGCTAAAAAATAAGCAGAATTTCTAATATTCACTGGGTCACCCGCTCCACAACATACTCCTTAAAATGTTGAACAGTGGCTGCTAGCAGCCGCATGAAAACCTGCCCTAACTACTTAAATTTAAGCAGAAATTGTATATAAACAGCCACATAAGAACATGAGATAAGAATCCCCTCCATGGAACTGGAGCCTCAGATCTTGTGGGGAGTGGCTAGACTAGAGAGCAATCCCTTAGAATTTGGATTGGTGACTTCATGGAACCAATGGTAATTGGGTAAAAATATCGATTGAAATATCTTGAGCTGCTCACTTATTTGAATTTTGAATGTGCCCATTTCGATAGCGTCAATGTGCGGCTGAAAATCTAGGACAAAAACTTCTCCTCTTTCTGAGGGAAGGCGAGGGAAGTTAAAAATTGTATATTTAGCTATAATCCTCCCAACGCAAACCTGGGATACTTGTTTTCACAAATGGTCACCAAGGATTCTCTAACTCAGAAAACAAAGCGAAAGGTATGCGATACAATTCAGAAGGAAATCCACAATTACAAAATAAGGAGATCAGAGATGGGAATTCCTGTGCCGTTGTTCTGTTGCTATGCATAACCAAGATAAAGGTAGCAGACAGTACCAACTTCAACTTCCCTAATATGGTTAGTGGCTGCCTCGGTTGCGGGTCTTGTCTTTACAAGTTCGCTGAAATGAATCTTGTCGGATGGCTTGTGACACAAGGAACAATGGTGATTACTACAATAAGCAATATGTAGAAAGGTATCTTTTTAATATAGATAACAAAACAAAATCATAGAAGAAATTTTTGGTTAAATCGGATCTCTTACGAGACTTTCATTTTAAAAAATTACCATTCCCTGACGGAATATTTTAATTTTTAAGAATCCCATTCTCTCAAATATGTTTTTGCCAGCTAGACTTAGTTTTGCATGCTAGTGGTAAGCTTTGCTCAAAAAGGGATACATTGTCCATCAATTATGTTAAATCCAGGAAGCAGGAATTATGCTAAGAATATTAGATAGCTGCAGCAACTTCTTAAACTTCAATTGTCACATTCCAAATGTGTTGCTCGCTGGGTTTTTCCAAAATTAGTGTTACAAGGCCAGAGACAGAATCGTATGAAAAGTCAGTTGGTGAAGAGTCCACAAAGCATTTCCTTGGCTTAATGGATGAATAGCCTCCAAACCGTCCACATCCACGGACTGCCATCTGGATGGTTGCTGTTGGTACCTGGCCACTGTCTTCAGAAGGTTTTACTGGCATACCTAACACTTTAGGAGTCTCCATAAACTCGTTCTGTATGTTTTGATAATGTATTTTATAGTCTAATGAGTTGATGGCACCTCCAGAATTGTACATGTCAATAAGACCAATCGGAGCAAAGGAAACACCTCCTGCTAAATTCTGCAAAATGTAAACCAAGGTGAGGTTTGCACAATAATATTAAATTTTGCAAAATGAAATAAATGAAAATATCAAGCTTTTCTGTGTGACCTCATTAGCTGATGTTGTTTCTATTTAGGGGTCTTCAAAGATAACTAACCTTTATTGGCGTTATAGTGTAAACTACATGCTCCAATACTCTGAGTGTAATAGGTAAAGCAGCATTCCTAGGAAGGTGCACAAGTTCACCTGCCATAAAATCAAACATAAAAAATCAATTGGGCATTTGTGCTAAAGGAAAGCCTGCGTTGAATGAAAATGTTTTGTGGCCATACCTTTGTGAGAATATGCTACACAGTCCCCATTCCAGTCATTTTCAGCTACCTCTTCCAACAAATGTACGTCATGTGCATGAATAGACCCTGATATCTCATTGGGGTTTTTATCATGGAATACATTTTTCTTGTCTAAAAGGCTCCAAGCAGCACCTTGACAATTAAATACCCCTAAAACTCCAGTATATTTGTTTATGTTCCAAATTTTTAACAAACTGCAAGAAACAATCATTGCCCGAATTAGCAGAGTTAAGGTAGCCAGACATTTAAGTCGATAATGGAGTTCAGCATAAAATCATATGGCGAACTGTAATTTATGGTTTAAAGGATTCTTTTTCACCTCTTTCCATCACGAGTAGGATCAGTAAATAAACAATCACATGTAGGCCGGCCAGGCAATTGTGCCCGCAAAATAGAACCATCTGGTAGAACAAGCTTCCTCAGTAAATCAAAATTGTGATAACCAGGCTTGTCACTGCATAAGGTCAGAGATATGCTCATAAATTTCAAACAAACTCTAAAATAAGCAAATTATTTTGGTTGAAATATGTCCCCTTTTTCTCTGATTGCTTGGTAATGTGCCATTTCAGGTATTGCAAATTTAAATCCAATACCAAAATATTCTTCTCACTTGAAAAGTTGTCATCATTACCTAACATACACAGGGCAGCCGCCAACTGCCCTTGCAGCAGCATGGAATTCTCCAGCAGGATGAAGGCTCTGCAAAAGTTGAAATATTTTATCCTTCTTGTTTGCATGAATATACCTCTCAAATGAAAAGCAAGCACTTTCCAGCACAGCTACATCAATTCCTTGAATAGGAAATTTCTTACATGGAACATATCCCAATCTGGTAGCATGAACTCCCCAAGGAAGACACTGTTGTAAGCAACTGAGGCTATGTGGATTGTGTGAGTTACAGGATCCCTTGGAAAGAAATCATCTGAGGCTCTTACAACTGCTGTTTGCTTTGAACTGAAAATAAATAGGTGAAAATTAGACTTCATTTTAAAGCTCTTAAAAGCCAATTTACAGAAAAAAGTAAGAATGAAAATGTTTGGAACCAAGCACATCATTTACCAATAAAGTGCATCTGTGTTGTGGCTCATGCATGCAATGCACCCATTGTCTGGGAAATTCCTAGCAATAGAGGCATCCAATGCTTTGTGGTATTGTGAAGTTAATGCCACTCGTCCACCAAGGCCTGATCCGAGTGTCTCAAGGATGCATTGAACATCAACTTTGACCCCATCAACTCCAGCAGCAGCGAGGTAGCTGTGCAATTCATCATAGAACTCAAAAACCTTTGCAGGATTTACCAAACCAATTCCTTGCATGGTAAGAACATCTGAGTCCATTCCAGGTTCATTGTTCAAGACACCTGGAGAATGTACGGGGTATTTGATAGTAGATTCATAATGTTCCATTCCATAAACACCAGGCTTAACTCCTCCCCAATAGCCTGTGATTGCGTGCCACACATACACATATCTACATGCACAGAGTAAGTTTATAGTTTTATTAACGGGAAGTGAATTAAATTAATTAATCAATACAAGATGGTCAATGTTATCATGGCATCACCATACACTTTAATATTTTTAGAAATCAATTTGGTTTTGTTTAGTCATTGTCCAATATTAATGAATCACGCTGTTGCCAATTTTCCTCTATTAAATTAGCATTTAAGGTTAAAATTTTTAAATATGATACATGTTTCATGCTTTCCACTATGACACAGGTTTCATGCTTACTTTAGATTGTGCTTCTTCTTGGCTATTTCAACCAGATGTTGAATGCCAAGGGCTGGATCTTCTTGCTCTTCACCCACTTTTCCATTTTTTCCAAATTTGTAGTTTTCTTTGATGTGAGTTAAGCGCCTTAATGCCCTGAACAGTCCAAGATGAAAAGGAGGATTGGTTTTCAATTAAGCATTCAGATTTCACACCAGGCCATTAATATTTATGTACCTTTTGGAAATAAAAAAAGAACTGTAAAATACAATGCTTACTCTTTATCGGAAGCATCTTCTGTTTTTTTGTCAGTACCAACAGATTGCCAGCCATCATCAATTATAACAAAACGTGGTGGTGTTCCTCCTTCTGACAGACTGTAAGTTATCATTGTGAGTAACATAAACCAAATTCTATGATATGTATGCTAATCAAAGCCAATGGCCCAATAGCATTCCATACCAGTGCTCACAAATGAAGCAGAAGCACAGAAAAGGAAGGTCCTATATCAATATGTAGACCAATCGATAGAAAAGATAATTTTGAATTTTTTAACCTACCAATGCATTTCACTTTGATTCCAAGGCAAATGTCAAGAATACAATAATAAAGAACACAAGAAGATAAATACTAAAAGACCTTTGTATTCCAGAGTTGCATTAACATTATTGGTCTTACCTCTTTAACCCCTCTTCTACGCCTTTGGCGGAGACGTCGGTGTAAAATGCATCCCAGGTACACCATCCAAACCAATCAATGATTCCAGGCATCTGCTGATTTCACAAGATTGTGAAATTTAATCAATGGGAAATAATTTCACCCATGCTCTGAAATCAAAGATGAAAAAGACATGAATATTTAAATAAGAATCATGAACATCACCTTCTTCTCATCTCTGTGACGGAATGACTGTAAGTGAAGCTCCACAGCCCTGGAATACAAAATGAAAAAATGTTAGATATTTGCATTGCATATAAGATGATTTAATTATTTATCCATCTTAAAATGTATATATTCTCTTGTATAGGTTAATGTGTATGTAGACCTACGCACTTAAACACCGAAAACCTAATAGTTGTCTATAGTTGAATCTATTTGGCTAAAGAACCAAATGAATTCATAAATGAATCTTAATCAAGCTATAAGAATTGGGAGATAATTTCTCAATTCACAGTCCACAAAAAGAAATCATGATAAAAAATTGCACATCAACTCTTTCTAGAGAGAGAGCTAGAGAGAGCTAGAGAGTGTGAGAGAGAGATATAAGCTTACCTAACAGCCTCTGTAATTACTTTATATGGGTCTTTTCCAGCATGAACCAACAGAGAATGTGTGAAAGATGATTCTGTACTGCCAGGATCTCCTGCAATATGGATTTGCAAAGAAAGGAATATCAAATTTCTATGTAATTAACATCTTTGCATTACAGAGAGAATGTTTCTATAAAGTTGAACAGCCACAGTAGAATGTTTTCAAGGATTTCAATCCTCTACTTTGTTTATAGAATGATAAATGAATCCTAACCCTTCAAATGCCAAATACAATTTGTAATTTCAGCTGCCATGTGTTTCAAAAAAGATATACATTAATCTCATTATCATAGAGAATCAATTTAATAAATGCTTCAATGAAATGAGCTCCAAAATCCGCTACAATCATTGGAAATGAGGAATGCATGGTTTGTCTCATTTGAATGGTCTCCTTTCATGTATAAAGCTAATTTTGTAGTAGAATATTTTGCTAATATTTGTGGCATTTAGAGATTCTCTCAAACCTTCCCTTTGAAGTATCAATGATGGAAAGTGCAAGACTAGATGGTCTGTTAAATAAGTTAGATACTACAGGTTTCTCAAATCTATAATTTTCCTCAGGGTTTCTTTACCTTTGTCTGAGTGGCCCCTATGCTGATCTCTGATGAACATCAGCTGTGTGTCTTTGTTTGCTAATGTTTGTGGCATGTAGAGATTCTCTCAAACCTACTCATTGAAGTATCAATGTTGGAAAGTGCAAGACTAAATGGTCTGTTAAATAAGTTAGATACTACAAGTTTCCCACTTCTATATTTTGCATTGGGGGATCCTCTACCTTTGTCCGAGTGCCCTTATGCTGATTTCTGATTAACATCAGCAGTGTGTCTTTGTTTGCTAATGTTTGTGGCATATACAATGTTGATTTTGTAGCAGTATATTTTGCTAATGTTTGTGGCATGTAGGGATTCTCTCCGACCTACTCTTTGAAGTATCAGTGTTGGAAAGTGCAAGACTAGATGGTCTGTTAAATAAGTTAGATACTATAGATTTCCCACTTCTAAACTTCGCCCTGGGGGTTCCTGTACCTTTGTCTGAGTGCCCCTATGCTGATTTCTGATGAACATCAGCAGTGTGTCTTTGCTATGAAGGGAATGTTTGGAGGTATAGTTAGGACTTCCATAATATCCATAGCCATTATTCTTCTAAGCATGGAAGCATTTTGAGGCTGTCGAAGGTTTTTCCACCCAGGCAAACACAAATCCATATCATCCTTTTATCTTTGTTTTCCACCAATGATTTTGTGAAACCCTAAAATCTCTGCTGAGCAGGATGCTGTTTTCTGGGGATACTCTCCTTGTGAATTGATCTTGTTTCTGATACTTTGCCAAATTTAAAACATTTGCTCAAATCTTGTCTTCTAAAAAGTGTGCCTGAGTAGACCCCAGGGAAAAAAAAATATTGAAGAAATTCCATACTTAAATCCCAAATCCATACCCATACTGATACCCAAACCAGAACTGGCAACTTAGCTAAAAATGCAAGAGCCTAGAGGTAATGTGAATCAGTCAAGGACTCAAACTGAGGTTTTTATTTTTTAAAGTTTTTTCAAAAATATTTAGTTCACTTGGTGTGACTGCTAAAACGAGAACATTGGAACTGTTTAAATGCTACAGGAAATGCATCTCGACTATTAATGCTAATCTAGGTGTGGAAGTAAAAGAAGAGTTAAAACTGCTATATTTAAAACACATGGAGTGAATCTGGTGTGGCTCAGATGTGCACAAATGCTGAATCTTGTAAGTTGGTAACTTTGATACCTTAAGAAAGAATTGGGTGAAGGCATCTGGATTCTCTGTAGAGTCCATAGGTAAAAGATGACAACGAAAAATCCCACATTGTGATTTTGTATCAGACAATTTCAAGACAGCATGAAAATGCCACTGTGCAAACCCTTGACAAGTGTTTTTGAGGTTCTATCAGTTTCATGAGTATATAGAACATAATAAAGATATAATACCTAATGATGATCCATGAATTCTAGATGTTTTCCATGACAAATATTGTGGGTGGATCTATGCAAGTTTGTATTAGATGCATACATATTGAACAAGTACTCTTTGTTACTCATGAAAAGGAAACAGAAGTAAAGCTTTGTAAATTGCAGCAGATTTATAAAAACAAAACAGAAATAAAGCTTTGTAAACTGCAGCAGTTAGAAAGAACTACAACAATACCATGTCAATGTATCAATCTGAATCATAATTAGCTTCTTAAAAGACAACCCGTGTGCAAAATTGTCTTTGTAATTAAGAGAGGCCCGTTCAAATGTCTATCATGTATAAAGTACAAATTTCACTTATCAAACCTTCTGGCTGACCATATTATTTTATGAATTTTGAAAACTCCATTAACATATGGAAACAAATTTGAATTCAATGTTGAAACAAAGCAATTCAGCTTGCTGCAGGAACGAGGTCCTTCACTCTCGGTTATCAAGGTAACTAAGGAAAAAAAGGATAAATATGTACAGACATAGAATATCGACCAAGAGAAACAAGACTGATAAAAAGTGCCCAAATCAACCTTAGCTTGAATAAAACACGTGAATTTAGTACATGGAAAAACTAAATAAAGAATTTAAATTTATATACCACTTTCCAAGCAGAGTTCCATCTCATCTTTTTCATTTCCTTGCAAGCACGCTCTAAATGCACCCTCCACTAGAGGCAGGAATACTGTATAAACCATTTGCTCACGCGATCTCCAATGCATGCCCTGGTTTGAAGAGCATCCAGTCTTGGTTTCCATCAGCAAAAATTGAGTTTCGTGTGGAATTTCCCTTCCACAATCCCCAAATTTGTGTGTCATCCACCATAGCTTGAAGCGGAAACAAGAGAGAAATCGAACATCCCTGCATATATTTTTCCCAGATAACAATTCTTATTATCAACTTGTCTACTTAAGAGTTTCAACATCAGTTGGTGATAAATTTTAGCTGCAACATTGCATAATTTTTTCTTTTCTAACAAAAAATATAGCAGTGTCAACTGCTCTGCCAACTTGCAGTGATATCTTGCATGGATGTCTAAAAGGCAAGACAAGGCAAATGGATGTTTAAAATTTAACAGCTAGATTCCAGCATAATGTCTTTGGTTTGTAATATTTGAAAATGGATTCAAATGCTCTCCTGTCAGCAAAATCAGAAAAACTTACTTGAGAGTCCCCAGAGGAATGACGTGGCGGCTGTTCCTCTTCGAAAATAGAGCTCCAACAAATAAACTTTCCTCAAGGCCAATTTCTGAGGCACAAGTAAAGACTGCATTTTCTGGAACACCAGACAGAATACTCTTCTCACCAATAATTATATGATTGTTGGAAATTTTCACAGTTGACATGCTTGCGTTATCCTCTTCTGCTTCTAGGGTAGATTGATGTCTAATTACTACCTTTGAGGTATTCTCCAGCCTCTGTCTTGGGACAAAAAAAAAAGATTTTTTTGGAATAAACACATTGAGAACCAGAAATAAAAGGTTGTCGAAAGAGATACATGTACTAATTTAATCTTACTTAACAATGCACAAGGCATGCAGTTCCAAGAACTACAGTAATGGCAAGGAGGTGCTGTCACATGAGAGTAACCTAATACAAAGACCCACACTACAAAAATGGAGCCCATAACCCATAGGGCATGCTTAGGATCTTATGATTCATGAGTCTAGCAACGAAGCTTTAATAGGAGACAGGAGTGTCCCTTTGGAGTACATGGTGTAGGATGGAGATTTTTTGGCTTTCAAGGGCATTTGGTGTTCTTTGTGGACATTTTGGAAGAGATAATGCTCTTAGGCAGTTCCAAAAACGAAATTATTGGCCAAGCATGGGGAAAGGAGGTAGCCACATGGGTATATATTCTCACTAATTATAAGCAACAAAGTTTGGTTGGCCACAGATTTTGTGTTAAGATTCCCTTGAAATCAGAGCCTAGAGTAAGGCTTTTGTTTTTGTTGTTGCAGATCAATTTTCTTAAAGTGTTCAATTAATACCTTGTAATAATCATGGGGATGCTTTACATTGAAGGATTGTTCTTCATATAAGTGGTAAAGCTGCATGAATTGGTCTTTTATATAACCTGTGATAAAGATGCTAAATTCTTGTCACTATTTTATGTATTCTATTGAAAATGTTGGGCACAAAGCTTAGTTCTACATACCATGCACAAATGAATGGAAAAACAAAAGTAGTAAATCAACTTCATGCAAACATGTTATGCTGATCTATAAGATTGGCCAAAAAAGGGGTTTGGATGCTGCCTTAAGCTGAACTCTCTCTCAACAGTTATGTCAATTGATTAGCAAGGTGTTCTCCATTCAACAAAGCATATGGGTTCTCTCCTGGAAAAGTGGCTGAATTGAGGCCTTTATGTCTGCACTTTATGGAACGGTTGATGGAATTCTTTAAGAAAAACTAAAAGACATAGTAATATGAAGATACGAGGGTATGGGTAACAATACTTGGATTCCATTTGGAATCAGGAGTAAATAAATAAGGGTACAGCGATATTGAACAGCATGAAAAAGCGTACAAGGAGAAGGCGAAATGTAAGAGAAAGGAAAAGAAGTGACACCAAGGAGGAAACTTAGGATAGCAATTTGCATGAAAGCCAGTTTCCCAAATGGCAATATAATGAAATCGACTTTTGCTGGATTTTAAGGAAACTAAGTAGTAAGCTCATCTTTTGGAGGTACCATCAAAGTTGGATGTTCATTGTTGCTGATTTGTATGATTACACCTACAAGACAATTTCAAACTGGATATTGGATTGCTAGAGAAGTCTTCTGAAATAGTTTAAGAAATTATAGAAATGAATTTGACTCGGATATCGTCTTGGTGTGAATCTGCAGAATGGTACTTGGTCAAATGGAAGAACCAGCCATGAGCTAATGCTACCTAGATAAGAGAAGCAGAACTGCAGAGACTTGTAGCTGCTTTGTTGGAAGAATTATGTCAGCAGGATATGCTTATCAAAGAGAATCAAATGAGGTTATGTGCAATTAAACTAGTAAGGTTTGATGTAAGGGGTGCAGAAAGTCAGTCATCCAGTTTAGTTCAGTCATCTGGATTTAGTTTTATACATAAAATATGATTGATTTCACAAATAGTCAAGGCCTTATTTACCATAACATGCATAACTAATTATGACATACTTTTTAACAATTCTATAGTAGTTAAAGCGAAAGTAAGTCTAACTGGATTTTGATGCTAGAACATGCTGATTTAGGAGAGAAGTCTGCAATAAATGAAATTGTTGTTTCTTTGGAAAAAAAATTTAAAAAGGATGAAGAAGCGAGGGTTGGAGAAGAAAGAATGGAATCTAGATTGAAGGACTCTACGCCGTTTTGATTTTTTCTCTTTGCAATTTCATGCTTGTAAATTTGGAGTTGCTTCTGTTTCGTGCTGAAGATTTTGTTAAAATAAAAGAGTAACTTAAAAGGAATTCGAAAACAGAAAATAAAGATTCAAAAACAAGACACAAAACAACAGTTTTATATTGGTTCACTAAAATGGCTACATCCACTCTTCAAGCAGGGCAATATCTTTATTCAGTTCTTAAATATACAATACATCCAATCTGAATTCATAATCATACAATTGTTTAGCTCTTCGAATATGAAGAAACAACAAAGAAATGAACAAACAGAGAGAGGAAAGGTCAGATGACCGTTGGACTTCACATTCTCAACAATCTCCCACTTGAAGTCCAGCCCGACCAACCATGAATAGAGATATCCCCTTGATTTCCATTCTTAATCTTGCAATGTAACCAGTCTCAGCGAAGCCACACAAGACTTAAAGCCTCTCCAAATTCTGTTCAAGAAAACTTCAAATGAGTCTTCTCCATGCCAAGTAAGAGTCAGTAAAACTTAATCTAATATCAACTTCATAAAGATCATTAATTTCCTCCAATTTATCAAACTTCTCTTGTAAACTGATTGAAACATTACTTGCAATGACATCAATGGGATTTGAAGCCATGAGGGCCACAAATCCAGCACTGAAATTGGTCTTCACATGAGTACCAATTCTGCCTGCCATTAAATGATGTGAAAGAATGGTTTCCTTGAATTGGTCATATGATGCCAACTACGAGGCCATCACAATCATAGCCTTTTGCACTGTCAAAGCCGACCTAGTCCAGAGCAAATTGACACCCTCCTGCTTGACCATTTGTGCCACCTCATCCATGACACTTCTGTCATTCCGCCGCTGCTCCAAGGGAAGCCGTTTGTCCACTTGCATTTTCACCGGCGCCACATCTTCGACACTGATGAATAACTCTTTCTACTGTCTGCGAACCTCTTCATAATCAAAATGATCAGGGCAATCCACTTAAGCAATCTCTATGGCACACTCCATCAACGCCGCATCCTCCTCTCCGAAACCATTTCTTCAAGGTACAATCATTATTTGTCTAGCCTAATAATCCTGAGCATCATACTTCTCAATGAACTCATGAAAGTCATTATCTATGATAAGAATCATGTTAGTAGGAACAATATATTCATCATAGCCAATATTATAGTCGGTATCATCTTCATCATCACTCTCAACAAGCAGACAAACACCATGGGCACTATAGTGGGAAAACAACACATCTTTGTGCTCTGCACCTTCCACTTTGTCACCAACAACACCAACGGTACTAGCCCCACTTTACTCCATCCCAGACCTCTGATCAAGGACAATCACTTCTCTCGCCTTTTGCTGCAGATACTCCAAGCCACTGCCTAAAGCTATTGGGCTTCCATTGATTCGAACATGCTAAGGAATTCCTTAATGATTGAATCATCTAAACTGCCCATCTCACATGAAGCCTTAGTGAAGACTTGCCCTAGCTCATTGGCATCAATCTTTGAACTTTCCTTCTTCATCCAATATTGCTCCCACTCAAACTTGAATCTCTCTCACTAACTGATTGAACACTACAACTATGATACCAACTGTTAAAATAAAAGAGCAACTTAAAAGGAGTTCAAAAACAAAAAATATAGATTTGTAAACAAGACAAAAAATAACAGTTTTATAGTGGTTCACCAAAATGGCTACATCCAATCTGCACTCAACACTGCAATAAATTGGCCATAGAGCGGTACTCAGCTTCAGCAATAAGGCAGCCCATAGTCTCAAATGTGCAGAATTTGGTTCGAATTTCAAATAGGCTAAATATGATGAAGTTATTATTATATCACAAAAGCAAACACATTATTCATTATTTTCCTCACTTCAAGGGTGAGGGAAGAAGGATTTTCTTAGGAAATATCAACCACTATAGTAAGCCATAGGTGTATTTTTCAAAGCAGAGGAAAAGCTTTAGAGATCGAAAACGAGGTATGATTTTTAATTTCTTACTGTGATAGAAAGAAAGCAACTGCTTTCCAAAGTGCAGGGAGATTGATATTTCTTTTCTCCTAAGAGAAGGCTCATAATTAAATTGACATGTACAGCTTCAGGCTTCTGCACCCCTTTAATCTTGAAATGCGAAGCTCTTCTTTCGATAACCAACTGCAAAATAAGGATTGACTCTTGGTGGTCAAGAAAATTGATGAAGTGGATTGCACAATGAGCTCCTTAGGCAGGTCACACTTGTACCAGAAAGAAACAAAGAGAAAAAGCTAACTAGTTATTGATTTATTATCCACTCCGTGACAAAAACGATGGGGCAGGCCAAAATTGGGGGAAACCAATTCGCAACAAACAACTAGAATTTTGTTTTTCCAATGTATTCCCGTTCCACCTAATTTTAAGCTATCATCCCTGTTCAAATGGAATAGATGATTCCAAACTCTATTGCCTACGCGAGTGGACATTTCCTATGATCCAGTTATGCATTTTAAGGTTATTTTTAAAAAAAGGATCAAGAGTGAAGTTTACAGAATTACGTACCCGATTTAATAAAGGCCCCGTGAAATGCCGGGAGAAACTAAAACAGTCTGTGTTCCAACTCTTATGAGACCTTCTGCAGTCAATAAGTTATGATTAACAAAAAATAAAACATAACAAAAATTTAACGATTTGGAAGAAATTTCAAGCACTGAAAAAAACATATTTCCTCCAAAACTCAATAAAAAGCATTGCATCGGGTAGAATCAACTAACTTGAACGAAGAAACAGACAATTAAAAAAATAAAATTTCAAAATATCAGACATGAATCTTACCAGGAAGAGAGAGAGGGAGAAGCAACCTTACGGGTGTCATTGATATTATTAAGGCGGGATGTCCATCTGCAAAGCTGGCTTACGCTTACTTTCCCTGCCTCCATGCTGATCTTCCTCCTTAATGTGTGGATATACACAATGTATATATGCTCCGGAGGTTTTCAGTGCGAGTCGTTTTGGGCACACAATCAGCTCCTCAACGGCACCTTGTGGATCGTATCAACATTTACAAACATCGTGTATGGCGTTGGCTCTGACGTGGATTCAAACTAATCTGACACAGGAAATTGACTGGTTGTAATTAAATATATTTATTTTTTCCTTCACGTGTTTCCATGTGTGAGAGATTATATTAATATGGTGTCAATGTCAATATTCTGTTCATCAAGCAAGCGTATGACAGATTCTTACGGCAACTATAACCAAAGTTAAGTATAGTTGGATAACACGTTTTCTTTGCCTTGCCTTTTAAAAAATAATAATTTATATGTAGGATAATTAGGGTGCAGGTTAATGGAGGGGGTGGGTGTTCAATTTTTTTTTTAAGAATACTTTTAAACTAGGAGGTTCTATGATTTTTCTAATGGAGTCTATGCTTAAATATTTAAATTCCATAATTTATGAAGTTGGTGATGATTGGGTGACTAAATAATTTAAAAATAGAAAAAAAATTAATTACAAGAACTTAAATTTTTTAATGATTAATAAGTAGGTGGCTCAAATTTTAGCCCTAGGCCTTTTCAACCTAGTAGGAGATTCTACTTTTGAGAAAAAGATTCAATTCAATCATGTAGCAATATTTTTTAGGTGATGGGACCTATTGCTTCATAAAAATAGATCCCCAAGCCCCTCATGAGACCACACCCTTATTAAGGAGCTATCTATTGTGACACAAAAAGTGACATGATAAACCAAAAAGCATGCTATGTCATATCAAAATACATAGCATGCTTTTCAACCTAGTAGGAGCTACTACTTTTGAGAAAAAAAATCAATTTAATCATGTAACAATATTTTTTTAGGTGATGGGACCTACTGCTTCATAAAAATAGATCCCCAAGCCCCTCATGAGACCACACCCTTATTTTATAGTGGTTCGACAATTGCCTACATCCACTCTCAAGCAGGGAATTAGTCTATTATTAAGCACCCGTATAATACAAGACAGTGCATGACTGCACACATTCATTTATACATTTACATACAGCCTTCAAGCAAAGAGTCATGAGACGCCGAACAAACATGTGACTGTTGGGCTTCACATTCCCAACAATCTCCCGCTTGAAGCCCAACTGACACAACCATGCTCTACGACATTCCTTGCATTTTTAGTTCTTTAGATGGCAATCAGGCCCATTGAAGATTTCAATTTTGCGAAACTTTCTTCACAAACACTTCGAATTAGTCTTCTCCAAAATAAATCAGGACTAATAACACTTGGCAACATAACATCTTCAACCTCAAAACTGAAAACAATCTCCTCTTTTCGCATGAAATCCATGCCATAATCACTAGTTAATGGATTAGATGAGATCGCCAAATCAATGTGCTCCTTATGTAGAGCCTTCAAGTAAAACGCCACCTCTCCATCTTCCTCGGTTGCCACAATTCTGTCATTCCCATCGACATCACACGGTTTCTCACCACTGCCATTATACTTGGCAACCTCAAAGAACATAGGTCCATCACTTGGCCCAATTCTCTTGATAGCTTTACCTTCAATTCCAGCCCCTCCATCTCAGATGGATTCTTCGGTTTCACATTTTTCCTCCTCAATTCCTAACTCAGTAAGAATTATATTGAGCTCAACCAATTCCATCTTCAACTCTTCGTTTCTTCTCTTTTATGAAAACTCCCACTCTTTCACAACTTTCTCATTTTCCTTCTTCATACAAGAAATTCACTCTCTAATCATCAAAACCTCCCTTTTAAGGATCATAATTTCTTTGTTAAGACAATCCTCCCGATTCTTAGCCTCTTTGTTCTCTTCCATCTCTTTGCCAATTGTAGCCACAACTACATCAAGAGTCGAGAAGGAAACAGACCTAGCTTCGTCCTCCAAATCCTTCTCTTTTGTCCATCCATCCCACCAATGGACACGACATCTTGGCACCATCTCCGCTCAATACTTCAGCATAGCTCTGATGCCAATTGTAAATTTTAAAGTGAGTAGAGAAACATAAATGAAAAATAGAAAAATAAGAACAAAAGAGATACAATTTTATAGTGGTTCGACAATTGCTTGCATCCACTCTCAAGCAGGGAATTAGTCTATTATTAAGCACCCGTACAATACAATACAGTGCATGACTGCACACATTCATTTATACATTTACATACAGCCTTCAAGCAAAGAGTCATGAAAAGCCGAACAGACATGTGACTGTTGGGCTTCACATTCCCAACAAGACAACCGCTTCTCTCACCTTTTGCTACAGATACTCCAAGTCACTACCTAAAGCTATTGAGCTTCCATTGATTCGAACATGCTAAGGAATTCCTTAATGATTGAATCATCTAAACTGCCCATCTCACATGAAGCCTTAGTGATGACTTGGTAGTCCATTGGCATGAATCTTTGATTTTTCCTTATTCATCCAATATTGCTCCCACTCAAACTTGAATCTCTCTCACCAACTAATTGAACACCACAACTATGATACCAGTTGTTAAAATAAAAGAACAACTTAAAAGAAGTTCAAAAACAAAAAATAACAGTTTTATAGTGGTTCACCAAAATGACTACATCCACTCTTCAAGCAGAGCTTTATCTTTATTCAATTCTCAGATATACAATACATCCAATCTGCAGTCAACATTGCAATAAATTGGCCATATAGCCGTACTCCGCTTTTGCAATAAGGCAGCCCAAAGTCTCAGATGTACAGAATTTGGTTCGAATTTTAAATAGGCTGAATATAATAAAGTTATTACAATATAAGGAAAGCAAACGCATTATTCATTATTTTCCTCGGTTCAAGGGTGAGGGAAGAAGGATTTTCTTAGGAAACATTAACCGCTATAGTAAGCCATAGGTGTATTTTTCAAAGCAGAGGAAAAGCTTTAGAGATCGAAAATGAGGTATGATTTTTAATTTCTTACTGTGATAGAAAGAAAGCAACTACTTTCCAAAGTGCAGGGAGACTGATATTTCTTTTCTCCTAAGAGAAGGCTCATAATTAAATTGACATCTACAGCTTCAGGATTCTGCACCCCATTAATCTTGAAATGCGAAGCTCTTCTTTCGATAACCAACTGCAAATAAGGATTGACTCTTGGTGGTCAAGAAAATTGATGAAGTGGATTGCACAATGAGCTCCTTAGGCAGGTCACACTCGTATCAGAAAGAAACAAAGAGAAAAAGCTAACTAATTATTGATTAATGAGATGATATTTCTGGATTTGATTGTGTGTATTTTTAGCATCAACATTTCGGATCACACTCTGTGATCCATCATCATGATAGAGAAAGTGCCAAGAAGAATAAAAACAATAGGACAGGCCAAAATTGGGGGAAACCAATTCGCAACAAACAACTAGAATTTTGTTTTTCCAATGTATTCCCGTTCCACTTAATTTTAAGCTATCATCCCTGTTCAAATGGATTAGATGTTTCCAAACTCTATTGCCTACGCGAGTGGACATTTCCTATGATCCAGCTATGCATTTTAAGGTTATTTTAAAAAAAGGATCAAGGGTGAAGTTCACAGAATTACGTACCCGATTTAATAAAGGCCCCGTGAAATGCCGGGACAAACTAAAACAGTCTCTGTTCCAACTCTTATGAGACCTTCTGCAGTCAATAAGTTATGATTAACAAAAAATAAAAAATAACAAAAATTTAACGATTTGGAAGAAATTTCAAGCACTGAACAAAACATATTTCCTCCAAAACTCAATAAAAAGCATTGCATCGGGTAGAATCAACTAATTTGAACGAAGAAACAGACAATTTAAAAAATATAATTTCAAAAAATCAGACATGAATCTTACCAGGAAGAGAGAGAGGGAGAAGCAACCTTACGGGTGTTATTGATAATATTTAGGCGGGATGTCCATCTGCAAAGCTGGCTTACGCTTACTTTCCCCGCCTCCATGCTGATCTTCCTGCCTAATGTGTGGATATACACAATGTATATATGCTCCGGAGGATTTCAGCGAGAGTCGTTTTGGGCACACAATCAGCTCCTCAACGGCACCTTGTGGATCGTATCAACATTTACAAACATCGTGTATGCCGTTGGCTCTGACGTGGATTCAAACCAATCTGACACAGGAAATTGACAGGTTGTAATTAAATATATTTATTTTTTCCCTCACGTGTTTCCATGTGGGAGAGATTATATTAATATAGTGTCAATGTCAATATTCTGTTCATCAAGCAGGCGTATGACAGAATCTTACGGCAACCGTAACTAAAGTTATAGTTGGATAACACGTTTTCTTTGCCTTTTAAAAAATAATTTATATGGAGGATAATTAGCCTAGGGTGCAGGTTCATGGAGGGGGTGGGTGTGCTCAATTTTTTTATAGAATAATTTTAAATTAGGAGTTCTATGATTTTTAGATTCTGTTGTAGGCTATAGAACTATACGCATCGACAAAATTTAACTCGTGATTAAACTAATCGATTTCAATCAATTAAATGCCATATGTTTTTGCCCATTTCATAGTTCACATTTAATTAAAAATTCAATAATTTTTTATTTACAATATAATAAGAACTGTTTTTTTTCCAAAATATTTGCTCATTCCCATAGTCCAAGTTTAATTAAAAATTTAATAGTTTTTTATTTACAATATAAATTTAGATTTTTATATTTGCCCATTCCCATAGTTCATCTTGAATTAAAAATTTAAAAGTTTTTTATTTCACAATTTAAATTTAAATTTTAGATTTCTTTTATTATTTAATTTTAATTTTAATTTTATTTAATTTTATTTATAAACATGATTCAAAATAGTCAATTATATTGAAGAAATTTAAAATAATATTTATTATTTTTAAGATTATTAAATAAATATAATATAGAAACAATTATATATTTAACACTTCTAAAAAAAATATTTGTAGGTGATTAAATAATTAAAAAATAGAAAAAAAATTAATTAGAAGAATGTAAATTTTTTAATGATTAATAAGTAGTAGAAAAAAGTCTAAGCACGGCTCAAATTTTAGCCCCCTACTTTTTCAACCTGCTAAATAAATAGTTCTAAAAGTAGGAGTTGCTACTTTTGAGAAAAAGATTCAATTTAATCTTGTAGCAATATTTAAGCCGATAGGCTTTATGTGAGAGCTTTGCTCCTGGAAATGAATTTTTTCTCCCCAAAAGTTATCAGCCCTCTTTTCAGAAAAGATTTTATTTTTCTGTCATTGAAAAGCACTTTAAATTTTTATAGTAACTTACCTTATTTTTTCCTTAAAATTCTCTAGTTTTTTAAAATTAGTTAAAAATTTTCCTGATTTATAATATTGCATCTCCTTCGAAATTTATTTTCTCTCTGATGTTAAGTAACGATTTTTCTTTTTTTTCGCTTGGATTTGGTTTTGTGTATTTGGCTCAGGTGAGATTTTTTGCTTGAGGCTTATTTTTGGGGAATTTCTGCAACAAGTTTTGTGAAAGAGTTAGTCAGTTGGCTGAAATCTCATAGAGATCATGTAACAGATGTAATAGTGAAAATATATATCAATATGTTTAATTAATGAGATGTGGGTTATGTTGAAGTGAATTCTATGCTACTCATTCTCAATCAAATAGATACAACAGAAGTAAATATAATCTGTTTCTCATTCAAAATTTACATAATGTTCAATTCCTAATTTAACCCATCAAAAAATGATAGATGGATGTCAAGGGCTTGATATTAACAGATCTAATGGCTTGCTACTTTTAGTCAAAGTTTTGTTGTTTTAGGGGGAAGTTGTTTGCTACGGTAAAATAAATGATTTTCAGTAGTTTGATTCGAATGCATCACCCACCATGCGGTTTAATTTAAATAGATGCGTTCTTTGCTGGTTCTCAATCATGGGTGAGGCATTGATTTGATTTGTTTTTCAATTCTTTTTTGGCATACTCTCTTTGCATTTTTTTATAATGTGGTAAATTAAAGAGGTGTTGAGAAGGAAGCAACTGCCATTGTCAATATTTGTGATTTAAGGTTAAGATTGTTCGCTTCACAATGTAATTGATCTTTAATTTGGGTGGACAGTTATATGGGAGTAGATCCACGAGTAATATTGTGTGCATTTTTTACTTTTATTTTATTTCATGATTTGTTACAGGAGACACACAAAACATCTATTTTTTTAGATTCACATTGTACATGTGTACTTTTCATGGCAGTTGCGATTGAAATAGTGAGCTTTTTATATTTCATTTTGCAATCCCTTTGAAAACTCATGTTTTGATGTTGGTTCTGTGATTCGGCTTTGCACTTGCCACATATGTTTTTTTTTCATGTTTTTGAAGTTCATGAGGAAAGATCTCCCATTGAATGGTTCAGCCTATTTTATATTTTAGATGTATTTATATTCACCATCAAATGTGTTGCATAATAAATATTACTCGTGTGACTGACACATTAACACCTCTCACCAATTTAGAATGAGGTAGAATGAGGTCCATTTTTCTATACTTTCTATTTTTTTTGGATTTTTTAACATAGTTTCTTTTAAAGATTAATTAAATTTTTTTTTATGTATGTATTTATTAAGTTGTTTTGTATGTTTTTTTCAAGAATCAACAATTATATAGTCAATTGTATATAAACATCATGCAATTTTCTAACATTCACCTCCAACAAATTTAATTTTTAAATAAAAACCATATAAAAAATTAATGTAAAAATATGTTTATTTTAAAATTTCTTATTTAAATTGAAAAAACAAAACCAACCTATCGGCTCATCATTGGTTTGGGAGCTTTGCTCCAGGAAATGCATTTTTCATACCGGATAGTTGTCAGCCCTCTTACATATAATTTCAAACTATTTACTATTATTTTTTATTATGGAAATCATTAAAAAGAGGTTTCTTTTACTTCATGTAGAGTTTCTTGATTGCTTTAAAAAAAAACTTGGATGATAAGATTCCTTAATAATTTCTTTATTTTATTAATAACTTTCCTCTTTTCATAAAAAAAGTCTTTATATTAGTTTTTTTTAATATTAATATAATATGAAATATTCAATTACTTATATTTATAAAAATTATTTGCAAAAATTATTTTTCTTTCTAATTAATTATTTTAATATAATAATAAACATCTTTATAATTATTATATATTTACTTTAAATAAAATTTTCTTATCTTCAATGGTCATATTGTTTTTTTCTACTTTGTAATATGTACTTTGCATCCTTTGAAATCTTATATTAATTTATTATTGATCCATTTTGTGTGCAAATTCCTATCGGCTCTTTGTTGCATGCACAAAAGCATGCAATTGCTAGTTTTAGTTATGGTACTATTTCATAAAAATAGATCCTGAAACTCCCTCATGAGACCACGCCTTTATTAGGGAGTGCAAAAAATGACATGATAAATGGAAAAACATGCTATGCCATATCAAAATACATAACATACATGCATAATACCATACAAAAGTGGTGCATACCAGCTGGTGTGTGGGAGAAATGGCGGATAACGGAGTTAGAAAATTTTGTTAACTTTTACGACAATGAAAATGGAGGATAATAGATGTAGTTATGACTTTTTTTAAAAGTTATTTTAAAATATGTTTGTGGGCCAAATATGATTTTAATAATTTTTTTAATTTTGATAATAATTTTTGCATATTAAATTTTTTAGTGTTATTTTAATTTATTTTATGTATTATAAATAATTTTGATTATGTATAATTTAATTCTTACTTTTAATATATCATATTTATATAAATATATAGATATTATAATTATACAATATGATATTATTATTTATATTATAATTTAAATTTATATAATTTATTTATTTTTCTTTTGATTAATGATATTTTTAAAAATAAAGTAAAATTACAATTGATATAGACATTTAAAATCATTAATATGTTTTTATTGAGGTAACAACAAATTTTGAAGGGCCCCCAAAACCTTGTACAAAAGAAAAGATAAAGATTGATCAATAAAAGCTCCCAACACACATTCGACTAGCCAGAAGGACCATTCACCCCAAGTGACACCCACAGGAGAACACTGCCCCAAAAAGAAAAAGGCAGCCCAAAGAACAAAACACCCACATTGCTGCAAAAGAAAAAATAAAGAAGAAACACAACGGAAGGAAAGGAGACTAAGATCTCATTCCTTTCTTATGGGACCAAAGAGTCATATTGAGAGAAGGGGAGGACTTCTTTGCAATTTTTCCTTTTATTGTGATCCAACCCTCTTCAACTCTAGCAGCCTCATCCTACCAGCACAACGAATCCAAATGTGAAGAACCAACAGCCAAATGAGGAGAAAATTCTGCCAGCGAAGCTGTCAGCACAGGGCAATAATAATCCCCTCCAAAAGAGGATCAGAAAGACCAGAAGCACCAAGAGTACCAACAAAACTAGCATCCGCTGAATCACCTACAAGGAGCCTGGCACTATCCAAAGGCAGAGAAAGGTTAGAGAAAACAGAAGAGTGCAAAGGACTGGAACCCATTGTAACAATAGAATCTACAACAACTGGAGGCAGAACAGGGGTCGAACCTTCCACCATCTCATTATATACTTGAGAACTTATAGTAGGACTAGACTCCAAATTAGGTTGAGAGGAGTTTTTCAAAACTGTACAATGCTGGGTGGAGGCACCCTTCCACGTCTAGGATCATGGTGCATATTTTTTTTTTATAGTTACAAGCCACATTGGGAGGAAGTGTGACTAATCTTAAAGCGTTTCTGACACCTTAAGGGAATACCTTTATAGTCAAGTTTTTGTAACCAAGATCCCAAAGAGGATTCAATTTGATTTCAGTTGGGAGCCCCTTCGAAGAATCAAGATCAACCAAAATGCAAGAAAAAGTGGAATGATAGATATTAAAAGAATAATGATCCGACATCAGAAAATCCCCTAGGGTCTCACCCACTTCCTCAAGGATGGAGTCATGCCAAAGATGAAGAGGGAGATTAGGGAGTCTGACCCAAATAGGGATCTTGCTAAAGGTTTCAGAAGAAGGGATCAAGAAATCAGGATGTCAAGGCTTCATCATCAGTATAAATTTATCCCCCTCCCAATTAAATTTTTTTTCACATAGGATCTTATCTCTATCCTTAGCTTTATCAAACTTTTTTATGAAGAAACCCTTTTCCATAGGAAATATATGAACAAAACTAGATAAAATAGGTTCTCATCTTCTAGTCACCCAACCATGCAGTTGGGGAAGACTAGGTCATAAACCCTGAAAATGACAAATAAGGTCATGAGCCTTAAAGAGGTTTGTGTTGTGCACCAATTCCCCTTTAGCATTCGAAGAAAGCTTAATAGAGATAGGCCAACACACAGGTGTTAGAGAAATGGGAGACACCATGCTAGCAGGAGCCTTACCTTTGGATACAACCTTAGCAAAAGATACCTTCTCTGGGGATCAAAGAAAACCAAAATCCCTAGGTCCATCCACAACAGAGGAATGAGCTTGATAAGAAGGAAGCTTTGCAACCTTGCCAGAGTCTACCTCAAGAATAGGAAGAGCAGACTGGTCATTCCTAGATAGAGAAACCAAGTTAATCGAGGGACGAGCTCCACCACATAGGTTTGCCCCATCGTAAGCATGAGATAGAGAGGCCCAAACCACAGGAGTAGGAGAAACAGTTTGGGTAAGCCTAGATGAGGCCTCCAAGCCTGCATGCGAACGCCCATAAATGTCATTAGGGAAAAAAACCCTAGCCGCAACAGAGAAGACCATCATGCAGTTGAGAAAAAAATCATTAATATGTTAACTCTTCATATAATAAATTAATTATAGTAAATGAAATAAGGTTTCTAGTTAAATGATATAACTCAAAAAATATATATTATAATTTTATGATATAATTATTATAATAATGATATATAAATATAATATTAATAATTAATAAATATATTATTATGTTTAAAATATATTATAATATTATATAATAATTATATTGATATAATTATTATAACTATTATAATAATGATATATAATCTATTAATATTAATATTTAGATTAAATTATTGACTATAAATTCTATTATGTGTGTGTGTTATCTATTAGAGCCATGTGGTTTTATTCATTTTAGACCTCTTGTATGTTGTAGAAGGATAACTCTTACACATTCTCTTCTTTTCTTTCTCTTTTTCCATTTTAAATCTTTCTAATGATGCAATCATCCAAATTTCTCTATCTTTTAATTTAGGGGTTCATAATTTTTTCTTATTGTCCACTTGATCAATAGAAGAGATATACTATTTATTTTCTCTACCATCAAAGTAAAGATTGAATTTCACAATCTTCCTCTCTAGGTAACAAAGATTCATATGCACTTAAAAAAAACTACTTTCCTCATTTTATGTTGTTATAGGTTGAATTACATAGTGTTTTTTCAACCTACACAAAACTTATTTAATAGTTTTTTAAGGTTCTTTTTAATGCTCATTTGATATTATCTCAAATGGGTGGTTGGATTTAGTGTTTTGGAACTAGTTTAGGGTTGAGGGCTTAGGACTTTGAGCTTAGAGAGGGATAGAGTGAGAGGAGGAGAGAGGGAAAGGGGGAAGGAATACATAGGGAGGGAGAGTGCTTAGGGTTAAGGACATATGGAGTAGGGTTTAGAGTTAGAAAGAGAGATGGGGGAGAGGGTTAATGGTTTAAGATTTAGGAACTAGTATACAGTTTAGGGTAGAGGGCTTACGACTCTGAGATTTGAGATTGATAGAGTGAGAGGAGGAGATTGGGGAATGGAGAAGGGGGAGGGAGGAGAGGAGACCTATTAGGATTAAGGCATAGGGCTTAGGGTTTAGAGTTTAAGAGAGGGAGGGAGATGGGGGAGATGGTTAAGGGCTTAGGGATTTGAGATTAGAGAAGAATAGACTGAGAGGAGGAGACATGGAAAGGGGGAAGGGAGAGGGAGGAAGAGACAATGTTGATGAAACAACCAAAGATTTGAACACTAGAAGATCATGAAGCGAAGAATGAAAAGAAAAGGGAAAGAATGAGGAAAATTCATGAAGGAAGAAAATTGGATACCATACAAGAGGAAATGCCTTTAGAAGGGGAACATGATACATCAATGCAAAGTAAGAGAGAATTGGAATTGGTAGAAAGAGGAAATGGATGAGAAACCTTTGTGCAATGAGAGAATTGACTTATAAAGTTGTAAGCATGTCATCTATGACATCTAAATTTGAAGGTACACCATCACCTCATGTTGAAGGTACACCATGTTCTACATCTCAAGGTGAAGGCACACCATCGTATCAAGTTGAAGGCATGCTACTTACAACATTGGAAGTTGAAGGCATACCATTAATGACATCTCAAGTTGGTGAGAGTCCATCTTCAACACCTCAAGTTGAAGGTACACCAACTTTAACATCTTAATCTAAAGGTACATCATCTCTATTTGAAGATATGCAATCCATCCCTAATGTTTTTGATGCTCCCAATGCTAAGACCGCTCAACATTTGAGAACACCTCCTAGAGTTTGTATAGAAAGCCTAAGTATGTGATTGATATTGATATTAATATTTTGAAACCAATGGTTCATAAGATTCCCAATCACACTTTTCAAAGATATGGTAACCCCCACATTCACTCGCCATAGTCAAGGAAGTTTTTGCAACTAATGTTAACAACACATATTTTGTATATCTCACATTCCCTCACTAGTCTAAGGACAAAGGCACAAGAAACTATAGGATGTCGGGGAGAGAAGAAATAAGATGAGGGATGTAATAGGCCCCACACTCCCTCAAGCTCATGGATAAAAGGATTAATTGAATAATAATAGATTAGTTGGTTAAATTTGTGAAAATTTATTTATTAAAAACATTAAATTGAAAACATAGAATGTAACCCAAATCTATGTTAATCAAAATAAAATAGATAAGATAAAAATGAAAGTTAAATGGTTAAATAGAATTCACAATTTGTGTTGTATAAAAATGTTTTGGAACTAAATGTTGGAAGATTGTTCAACATGTTAGAGTTTTGGATTTGGGTGTGTTGACATTAATGTTTTGTCATTGATGTCAACATACTAGTTGTTGTTTCAAACTGTGTGTTCAATGCATTTGGTATGAATGATTTTAGTTGGTCAAGTGCTATGTTGAAGATCTTGAGTTGCGATCATGAGGTATTGTTCAAAGGTGTCTATAGATCATGTATAGAGGTTCACAGAGGTTGGTATGAAAACTTGAGTAAGGAATGATTAGTTGCCGATTGTTGGTGTCACAATGTTTCTATGAACAATGGATGAGTATTTGATTCGGTATGACTACGATTTGATGTTTTTAGAGGTTTAAAATCTAGTGATTTCATGTTTTCTTATCACTATGTTTACAATTAGTGGTGTTCATGATTCAAAGTACAATAAGCTATCTTTTGTTATAACATAGTTCGGTATTTTAGTGTTCCTGTTGATCAGAGATAAAGATAAGTCTGGATTTCATACTGGAGATGATGCAAATGTTTTGAATGGTAGTCATGTTGATTATTTGTGTTCTTGGATTGTGTGATGATCATGTTGTTGGTCCACACGGATTGAAGTGATTGGATTTGTTATTTTGGTAGCATTTTAGTGTTTCTTCATTTGGGTAATAGTTGACTTGATGGAGTAATGTGTTGTGATTCTTGGTGCTGCATCGATGATGGCATAGCATGTTCAACATTGAATATTTGGGTCCTATATAAGTCTTATATGACTTGATTTGGATTGCATTGGTGATTGAGCATATTTCTTATATCTTTTATTATAATAGGTATTAGCCGACCTACTGGAGGAATATTCTTTGTAATTGGTATAAATGAAAGATCATTTTGTAATTGAGATGAGGTATGCGAGAGAGAGGTGTATTTATATGTGTGTTCTTCAATTTTAAGGAAGAGTTTGTACTTCATTGGAACTATTTTTGCATAGGAGATGCCATTTGTTAGTTCAGTTGTAATGGACTATATGTCCACCCTATTGTAAATTAAAGATAGATCGATAAACCCAACTAAGGGCTAGATCTGAGATTGTATTGTGAGTAGTGAGCTTTGGGTAGTGAGCCTGTAGATTGGGTTGTAAGCCTGTGGGTGCAAGTGAATCCTTTGTTCTCTATTTTTATCTTAACGAGCAATACTTTTAATAGAGTACACTCATCTAGTGGGTTTGACTCCCATCGGGGTTTTCCCTTAATTGGGTTTCCTTGAGAACAAATCTTGGTGTTTTGTGTTATATGTTGTAGATTGTGCATTACTATTTATCTTTCAAATCTAAGTGGCTAAAGTGGAAATAAAGTAATTAGGTACACACAACTGATTCATCCTCCACTTCTCAATTGTGTTTGCCTCCTTTTGGGCCTAAGAATTGGTATCAAATCTAAGTCATTTTGAAGAAGTTTGACCACTTGAAGGAGATCTGCCATGACAAGTATGAGAAAAGAGAGTTTGATGTTTGATGGAAGAAACTACCTAATTTGGAAGGACCAGATGACCAACTACCTGATATGCATGGGAATAGGAGATGATACTAGCAGATTACTAAGAAGTCTTATACTATTTCGAATGAATTAACAAATGCTACTGTAAATGAGAATTTTTTTTTAAGGAGAACGTCTTAGAAATGGAAGCTTTGATCAACACCTTATCTGATTCAGAATATTCACACATTTATGGATTGAGGACTCCACATGAGGTATGGACAAAATTAGAAACTATTTATGAAGGTGATACTTATGTTAAACAAGCTAAGTTGCAGGGACTAAAAGCAAGATATGAAGATATGAAGATGAGTGAAGGATAAAATGTCTTAGTTTAGTTGCAGAGAGTGAATGATCTGGTCTATGAAATTAGATGTGTTGGTGGTACCTTGATAGACAATGAATTTGTTGACAAGATTATGAGATCTTTGTCTGCATGTTATAGTGAGAAAGTTGCTTCTATTGAAGAATTGAGAACTATGAGACCTATTTCAAGAGATGCTTTGGCATGAAGACTCTATGCCTATGAGAAAACTACACTTAGTAAGGAACTTTCAAAGCTTGAGACTACATTCAAAGAAATTATGACCAAGTATGACCATGGAGAAAGCTCTACAAAGATTAAATTCAAACACTATGCTAAGGATTGGGAAGAAATCATGGAAGAAGAAAGGAAGATTGATGGACTTGAAGCCTTGATTGTAAGAAGACTACCTAAAGGCTCCAGTAAGTATGAAGGAAGATTACCTTTGAAATGTTTTCTAAGATATTATCTGCACATGTTCTTTTAAATTTACTTGAAATATGGGTGAAAATGCACTTGCTTTATTGCTACACATTTTTTTTTCTGCATTGTAACTCTTCAACTCACTCAATAGCTTGTAAAAAATATTCCACTAGGGGAAAAAAAATTGCCCTGCAATTTTTTTAAAGCATATTACTTATGACTCTATTTTAGTACCTTGCCCACACAATGATTTCTCCTATCATTTGTCATTATAAATTGTCTTGATATTTATGATCCCTTTGTTAGCACTTGAAAGAATTTCCATGGTTTTTTGTCTTTTATCTGGTCTTTCCCTGCGAAATTTCATGGCTATAGCACTTTCCTTCGATCCTTGCAGTCAATTTTATTTCCCTGGCTTTGAAACCCTTGCAAAAATTTCAAAAAAACTAGCCATTGTGTTAAAACCCTTTGGAATGCCTTGGCCCTGTTCTAATTTATCTTTACCTTTTTGGGTCACTTAAGTCTTGTTAAATGCATGTGTGCATTTCTTTCCCAACTTGTCGCTTATTAGTTTAATCCTCGGGCGGTTAGTCTTTCTATTCAACGATTTAGCGAATACTTGCTTGTCACTAGTTCGCTTGGTTTCCCAATGGTTAACTTTTTCTTCCAGCGATTGGGCGAACACAATGTTTGTGTATTTTCCTATTTTCAGGTGGTTTTCTCTTAACAATTAGCGACTTGGCATGGCGGTTTCTTTTCTTTAGTTGTGTGTTCGCATGGTTTCCTGGGTCTGGCCTTCTGACACCATCCTGATCCAACGGTTGTCGCGAAAGCACAAGGGTTTTGTCAGAGGCTTGCACTTTTGCGACAACCGTTGATTTTATTGTATGACATAGCTTTTCTTTACAGGTGGGTCTATTAACACGTAAGCATAGTTGGTGACATTTTATTGGTCCATGTATTAACACATTGGGAGTTGTCAGTGGGACCTAGTTTTCGGATGCGTCAGAGGGTCCTGACACTGTCAGTCAATCGACAATGGGTGCATGATCTTATGGGATTTGTCAGAGGCTTAAGATCATGTGTCAACCGTCGATTCAATCTTTCTCAGAGGGGATAAAGTGTGGCGGGTCCACATGCCAGGTGTCTTGATATGGCAAGTTGTGATTGGTCCATGTTTTGTGACTGGATATTGTGTCAGCAGGGCTAGATTTTTTGAGGCTTAGTGGGTTCTAACAGTGGCAGAGTATCAATGGTCAGCGTGTAATCTGATAGGTTTTTTCTAACACTTGCGATCTTAAGATGGCCATTGATTTCATCTAAGGCGGGCCTAAGTTTGGTCTAATGGTTTGGCAGTCCTGATAAATTTGGTTCCCGGCTCGATAAATTTTAATTCTTTTCGCTCATTCGCGAAATGAGATGGCGGTATTCTAAAATGGCTGGTGATTCAATGAGTGTGTATTCGTGTAATTGCTAAACTATTTGTTAGACAGATAAAATTCTTTGTGAATTGATGAAAGCCTTTGGTTGCCAGTTCGCCAGATGTAGCTGGGATGAGTTAATTCCTTTGGTCACCAGTTCATGGGGTTAAGTGGTGGTTAAGTTTTTTACTTTGCGAATAAGAAATGCTTTGTCACATGTTCGCTAAGAGTTAACTCGAGGGTGGCAGTTGAGTTGAGGACTTAAAGCCCATGAAATAAATGGATCAACTGTTTGTGATATAAAGTTGGTTCAAATTTGAATGAGGACTACCGATTTGCTGCAAGCGCCATAAAGTAGCGATTTATTTTCAAATTCAAATTTGTAGAGGGTTTCTCAGTGACAAAAAGGACCAAAATTGAATGCTTTCATGGCCGTATTTGATTTGTTTGGTGGCGCTTTCTATTGCAGTGTGGTCCAGGGTGTTCTTTGATCATCTACAAGGGTTTGTACCATGTTTTTTGTGCTCGAGGTGTGCTGCAGGTGGCCGAACAGGTTGACAAATTTGAATTTTCATGATTTGTAGTACTTTCCTAGAGATCTATCATAAGTGCAAATCTTTCTCAGGCATGGCCGACTAGTTTTCATCCCCTACATTAAAATTAATGACCGTTTCTAATGGGTTTAGTGGGTGAAACCCTAACCCTAGTCATCTGTAGCTTGTTGCAACTTGTTTTGGGTTTCCAAGATGACTAGGGGGTATATATTGTAGCTTTTTTGACTTAGTGCGGGTTCCAAAACTTCTTTTTGGTCCCTGGTTGTTGTTGATGGTATTATACTGAGTAAGGAGAGTCTGGATTGTGGGTTTGTTTCTCTCTACATTTTGTTGTCTTGGTAATGTATTGATTCTAAAAATTAATGAGAATACACTTGAATTCCTGTCTCAGATCTTTGATTGTCTTCTTTTTCTGATTGTGGATTCATATATGTTAAGGTCACAAAGTGGATTAGCATATGGTAAACAAAGAGTATTGTGAGATCAGCTTGGAGTTCCTAACAAAGTTAGGATCAAAGCCTTTAGGGTGATTTCAGTGAGTTCATTGTTAGATTGGAATTTGATGATCATGTTTGGGAGTGAGGGGAGTAATAGGCAAAGCACTTACTCTAAGTTCATGTGTATCTGAGTTAAGGTTTTAGGTTGATATATGTTATTTAGTGACTCTTTGCCCTAGGATAAGGCACTGATCTGTTCTTTGGAAGCAGTCCATCATCATCAATCACACACACATTCAAATGATAAAATCTTCAATCAATTAGTAAGGGGTATAGTTGTATATAATTTTATGATTCCTTTGAAGAAGTGAATCAAGGGTACACCCGCCTGAGCTTTAAGGCTCAAAGTGTAGGAGGATAGCTTTTGATCCTTGTTAATTGGCCCTCTTCCTTGTAGACTTTGGAGTGGTAATAGAGTTAAGGTTATATTAAAATTATCCATCAAAGTATAAATCTACAAGTTGAAGATCAAAGGGAACTCCCAACACCCTTTTCTGTTTAACCCCTTATCCATTCCTTCAAAAACAACTAAGTGATATATATGCAATTTTAACTACATTCAAGTGACTATTTTACAACCCTTTTGTTTCACACTATTTATCTTGGAGTGACAATGAACATTCATACTTTGACATTATTTTCAATAATGAAATTAACAATCCTTTAATTTTTCGAAGAAACCATTCTTCATTCTTCCATATTTGATATTTAAGATTCATTTCCTTGTGGTTTTCATTTGTAGTAACTTCATGAATGAATGACATAATCTTTTCTAAAAAAATTGCTTGTCCTTGAAATCACTGTATCCTTGACAAGCACCAATCTAAACACCCAAATCTGCCATACTCCATAGTGTTCCATTAATATGAAAGATTTGGCTTAAAAAAATCAAACTCCATCATTATGCTTGGACGAATGTCGATTCCCTGATCCAAACTCTCTCAATGCCCATATAAATGGGAACTTTTACACTCTTGGACCAAAAACTGAGTGAAAACTTGAGAAGTAGTGTTAAATTGTGACTCCACATTTTTCCTGTTTATTTGTCTTAGCATTTCCAACTATATATTTTATTCCATTTACAAGTAAACTTCACATATTTTACCCAAATTTTTTTATACAAACTCCTTACCACTACATTCCATGAGGTGAGACTTTTGTGAAGCAACCTATCAAACACTTGATGTGTTTCTTTTGTGCAATCACTTTTTTTTACAAGAATCTCCACTAGACCATTTCCTATTAAACTATACAACAAAAACCCCTTTTTTGCTTTGTCTTGAAAGGAGTCGACACACTATTTGGAAGCTTCCATCACACACATGTTAAAAGAAAACTTGTAAAACCATTAGTTTCACCAATTTGACTTGCATGTCTGAGTTTGTCCTATGCAAGGAAGATGCTAGCACAGGCTGAAGAATTTGGAATCACATCTGATTGAAGATTTCTAAAACCGTTTCACCATATTTATTTTGTAGGCCTTGTCATCATTTTAGAATTATTTCAAATTTTAATGATACCCTAATCATTTCTTTTTGTATAAATGTAGTGTGCAATATGTGTTGCACAGGCAACTGCCATAGTGCTATGTAGTGATTCTCTTGTAGTAACTTATTATAGCCACTATGATGATCATTTTCACTCTTATAACAGAGGAGATTGATTAAAAAAGAACAATTGGTGATCACTATAATCTGCGGACATTTTAAGCTTTAAGGGATGTTTGTATCCTATTTTGAAGCTCTATGCTATAATGGATGTATGGACTCTATTTCATGTCCGCTTTGGCACTGAAAAAGATGATGCTACCAAAGGTTGTAGGATCTGGTTTCAAACTTGTTGATTGCATTTCTTCTAAGTCTCTAAACCCTTTTACCAAATGGATTTCGACACCACATCAAAGAGGGGCAAAATGTAGATACCTAAAATTGTCAGGTTTGCATTCCAATATTAATTTTTATTAATATTATCCTTTAAAATTATGGTTGATTTTAATTAATTAACTATATTATTATATTCTTCTATTTATTTAATTTATTTTTTTTTAATTAAATAAATTTATTTTCCCTTTATATTTAAATTTTATTTAAATACTATCTTTAATATATTAAATTTTATTTAATATATTATCCCCTCATCTCTTAATGTAAAATAAATTTTATTTATTTTATTTCTTCACTAGCCTGAAGTTCTTCTAAACCTTGATTAAATTAAAATTATTTTAATTTAATCCTCTTTTCCCTTTTTTTCCATAATCTTATTTTTTCCTAACATTCCTCTAATCTTAATTAAAAAGTGGATTACCTCTAATCATGTGCACAATCACCTTTTCCAAGGTATCCATCTCTTCATCTTTTTTCTCCACTGATCATTTTGAATTCTCCTCTTTTGGACCTCTAATATGGAGTTTGACTTTTGCATTGCCTCTTAATCCTAGCCACTCATTTCTTTTGCCTCTTAATCTTAGCCACTCCCCTTTTGTCTCTTAATCTTGACCATCCATTCTTTTACCTCTTAATTTCCTGCATCCAATCCTATTCAATTTCTATAAAAGAAGACATCTTTTTCATTTGTAGGCTAATAATCAAGCATTCTAGAACACTTGAGCACATAACATTCTAGCATTATAACATTTTTAGCATTTCCATTTCTTAGGAAAGTTGTTGCATTGTCATTTTTAGCTTAGATTTCATTTTTTGCATAGTAGCATAGTTTCATTCTCATAGATTTGTT
Organism: Chamaecyparis obtusa; assembly: GCA_027943335.1. NCBI lineage: Eukaryota > Viridiplantae > Streptophyta > Pinopsida > Cupressales > Cupressaceae > Chamaecyparis > Chamaecyparis obtusa. The sequence goes on along the minus strand of BSBK01001146.1, from coordinate 237,417 downwards.
AATCTTGCATCTTGCATCTACATTGTTAGAATAAATTTTGCATGTCAATCTAAAATGTTTAATCACTTTATTTTTCAAAAAGAATAGTCGGTGATCATTATAATCTATAGACATTTTAATCTTTAAGGGATGTTTGTATCCTATTTTGAAGCTCTTGCTTTAATGGATGTCTAGACTCTATTCCATGTCCGCTTTGGAACTGGTAGAGAGGATGCCTCCAAAGGTTGTAGAATTTGGCTTCAAAATTCTTGATTGCATTGCTTCTACGTCTTTAAACCAAATCCATTTTGAGAAAATCACACGAACAAGGCAATCACATTAACCACATTTCTCTATGGCATTTGTAGAGAAATACACAACTTGCCCATGCTTCTACATTTTGCATCGAACAAGCATAATGATTATGTGAAAGGTTGTAGGTCATGGTTTTACACATATTTGATTACATTACCTTGAATGTTTATATGCCTTTTTCCATTCCACCTTGCGTAGACCTTGAGACCCCATTTCCTTGAGGGATTCAATCAAACAGTTAATGTGCCATGTTTATGCTCCATATTCTACTCTGAGATGCACACATATTAGTTTGTGTGTGATTCAAAATGACATGAAAAAAAATCAAAACTTGACAGGGGTGACGGGTTACTCCGTTGCCCCATAGTCTTTTCACCTTTTCTCCCATTTTCTGTGAGGGATTCTGGGGTGCCCATTACTCTTTATCCTGCATTACCCCCATCAAACTTCATTTTCCATCATTTTTTCAGTGGGGGAGTGTGGGGATTAAAACCTTTGTTATAGCTTTAAAGATCTTTTTTTGGCTTAAACTTCATCTCTGCTCAAATCATGGGGCCCATATAGATGTTTTATTACTAATGAACTTAATAACACTTTAAACCATTATTAAACAATGATTTACTAAAAATTCCATCTTTACAACTTCTTGGTCCCATTAGAGACTTATCGATGCATAACCCGATGAAATATATTATAATCATATGCAAATTTGAAACTACATTATGATCTCCTTGTTTATGTATTAAATTATATTATTATTTAAATCATAATAATGGTTTAAATAATAAAACATTAAAGCCAATCATGAGACAAGTTGTGTTCCCATGTGGGTTTGACTAATTATTTGTTTTCCTTTTGAAACAAACAGGCTCATGGAACTAACTTCAAGCAACTTCATTGTGCACCTCAACCAAAAAGATGGCACATTAAATCACCGAGAAATATTTTTTTACCCTTATGTGCACTCGCTCAAAACAAACTCAGAGCCTTCAAAACTTCTCTCAAAAACTAATCAAACACTGTCATAAGACCATGGCATTGAATAGGTATATAAACTTCCATGCTTACAATCACCTTATAAAATGGATTTTCTTGATGATTCATGAGGTGGGAGATTTTCATCATTAAAGTTGACCTTTTCATACTTTTTTCACATGAACTTGCCAGAACCCTGTAAATTACATTTAATTTGGGCCTCGAAAAATAGCAAACTTCATCCCGAGACTTTTCAACTAAGCACAAAAACACATTTATATGTGGACAATACAAGGAAATAATTTTTTATCTCTTTCCTATCTCTTGGATGCATAAATTTAAAACTCAAACTAAGCCTTTTGATAAACATTTCCCTATGCAAACTGTAGAACACTGTGAATTGTAATTGTAATGGGCTTAGGAAAGATACCAAAATGATCTCTTGAGATCCTAAAATTTTGCACATAAGTACTCTAAGATACTGAAAATATAGGGTAATAATTGGGTTCTCTTGAAAATATTATAGTCAAAAGTTACAACTCTTTGAAAATGGTTACTCGATGGATATAACATTCTACACATTGAAAATATGAATAAATTATATTTTTTTCAAGCTTGTAAAACATATCAAATGGGGTCACTAGGGCTTGAAACCGAATATGAGGGTTCATAAATATGTCTACAATATATTGGAATTACTGGGTTATCATGGAAGTCAATTGGATGTAAAATGCGAGCCACCAAAGTAGGTCACTTCAACTTTTCTGAAAATGTGCAAACTACACATTTGTGTTAACTCCTCAAATCAAGTGCTTGAAATTTTTTCCAAAACAAACCATATGAGGTTTGTCAAAAACACTTAATGGTAGGAGGTGAACACATGCGTAAAACCATTTTACATGACAATTATCAAGGATCAAACTTATTGGCTCTCAAACTAGGCCTTAAACAAATTTTCAAGGGTGTACTTAAATGCCTTACCAAAATTTTCAACATGTGCACTTAAGATTTATTCAAAATTTGGAGGTGCCAACAATACATAGATAATAGGTTCTAGGAAAAGAGAGAAAAAACTATTGTTATGAGAGAGAGTGGTTTTATTGACAAGAACTAGGCAAGAAAGGAAAAAAAAACACAGGAGTAGTAGGAATTTCATTTTCTCACAAAGTTTTCTTCCCCAGTCTCTTCAATTTTCACACCTCTAGCAAGGGCCAAGTGAGGGTACACCATGTACTAGAACTTATTCCACCATTTGATACAAGAAAAGGGTTTCACGCCCATCAAATTCTTCTTAATTGACATCATTAGTGTAGAGCATTTGTAGTGCTCATATACTATAGTAGTCTTAAAACTTGATAGCGATAATAACTATGGCGTGACTACATCTTAGTCCATGAAACCTCTCAACTCTGTGACATTGGGAATGCCAACCCGATATTGGGTTACCTCTAGCACCTCGTCAAGCCCACTGGTGTAGCTATTTTCAATGTTATCACTATTCTTAGCTCGGTGATAGTGAGACTCTCTTTATCCACATCCATTAGCAATACCAAATTCCTAGATGCAATGTTATTATTCACCCTATAGAATCTTTTTGAAGTGAGAAAGTATACTCCTAGACTTGAGAGTTAATAGCAATGATCACTAAGTTATTTTTATGCTTGGTTAGACTCTCTAAATACTTATTTGTGATCGAACCTAAGAAATATTATTGATCTTTATGAGAGCCATTTATGACCAATTTTTGTGCCATATTTTAATCCATTTCATGTACCTTCATACTCACTTCCATATTTTATCTCCATTCCATTTCATCCTATTTTACCATGTTATGTTGCATGCGATTTAATATATATGAGTAGTATTTAATATAGTTTTGGGATTAAAATATGGAAATTAAATATTGTTTTCTTTTACTAATCTTTATTATTTTATGCCATGGAACATATAGCTTGCAACATGTTGATTTGTGGGTGCAGATATTCCCATCGCCTACTTTATGAGAACTTCCTGTCGCATTTGAGACATGAATTTTTTTGTATGATGTTGACCTACAACTTATTCATGTCATCATTTTATAATATTATTACAACTTCCATGGTGGCATTTAGTTACCTCTTCAGAATAAGAACAAGAGTTTCAAGTAAATATTTAATACATTGTTGAATGGAGATGGAGTTGTTAGCTATGAGAAACTGAAAAATCTTCTATTTTCACCATTTTCTATAACAATCAAGAACTGAATAGAGAGATACATTACCAACCAAGGTTCCACATGTATTTTTTTATGGTTATTTAAATAGATAAACCCGTGCTGGAGATACAAAGGAAACCCGTGTTGCATATTTTTGAAATGGAAAAAATTGTGATCCTCTCCACCTTAGATCTGATGAAGGATTTCATATGTGGAGGGGACCACAACCATCATTTCCTATTTTCTGGTGTAACTACCTACAACCTGTAAACAAGGCTATACGTAACCTATTATTTTATTTGTTACAAGAAATATCTATTATAGTCCATACTTGTTATAAGCTATGTATATATAAGCAACATAAAGAAGACTCAAGGGAGACACTTCTACATATTATTTATGAGAATAAAATAATGATTGTGCTGATTAGTCTAGTGTAGCCAACATTTTTCATCTCACCACCTTATAGACTAAGGAGGGGGCCTACTTCTTGGGATGTCTGGTGTGTTTTCTATAAATTGTTATGTCAGTATGGAGTGCATTGATTTTTCATAGCATAATGTTTCATTTTGAATTAATAGTTGAATTTGATTATTATTTACTTATTAGTTTTTCAATCTGATTAGCAATAAAATTCTATCATATTTTCACTCATTAAATAGAAATAATTCATATTGTTAATTTGTGACATGGAATTTACACAGGAAATCATTGCTACTTTTATGTAGATCGTTATTAGTTCCTGTCGCTAGGATTTCTTTAGTTTATAATAGGTTCATTTATGTCTATTATAGCTGCATACATAATCACTCAACTCACAACTAGCACCCCTTGATGGCATATTGCCCGGACACCTTTCACAAGCTTACACCCTCAGATTGACACATATAGACCATACTGAATTCATTATAAGTTATTAATATTTCTTATTATTTGCCCCAATGTTGGCTTGTTAGATGTTTATTCATAGTGAGCCTAATATTCACATCCATGATTCTAATAAGAGATTATTACAATAAAAAAAGTTAAAATTTTAATGTCTTGTTTAGTGTAAATGCTTGAATTTATAGAAAAAACATATCTTCTCACATGAAACACAATTATGTGATTAAAAGTTAAGGCTTACAATCTCCTCAGAAATTGATTATCAAAATTCCAGTCATTTACATGGCCTCATCATACTAGGAAAGCATTTATAACATGCTGTTGTTGGATGACAACATGGACCACACAAGGCATGATTAACTCTTTAACCAAGCTAAGAATTAATGGAGTAATTTTTGGGATTTGTGGCATTTTGCTTAAAGTTTTATAGAGATTTAGTTTTAATTCACGTACAACACTACTCTGGATGTCACAAAATATCATGTGATGTTTTTTTATAGAATTCAAAATAATAATAGCTTTAAATGTCTTTTTTTTGAAAGAACCTAGGAGTGGCTTGTGTTCATGTTAGGTGAAAAATCTAAAGGTTGCGTCAGCTACCATTTTGAGGTCTAAATGCCTATTATGCAGCTTGGTCCTAGCAACCTATTTTTTCTCCCCCACCTCTTTTCATCCATCCTAACATCCCGCTCAAATTTGGGCTTATTTCCCATAGTATCGAATTCCAATGACATTCAGTCCCAAGCATTGAGGCTCAAACTTTGCCCAACGCCCAATGTTAGGGTGTTAGCATGATTTTTGAATTTTTTTTATCAATCTAGATCAATTTTGTATCGTGAAATGATGGAGTAAAGTATAAAAATACCTTATCTCTCCTTATTTTTAAATACATTCATGCTCAACAACTTTTTGCAATCAAGCAATTGAATTTTCAAGTAATCAAGTGTAAATTGAGCATTTAGATTCAAGATTTGAAGGCAAGCATCCAAATTCAAGATCTCCAAGTCTATATTTCTTCAAGATCTATCAAGTCAAAGGAAATCTTCTCCAATTGAAGCAAGTTTCTCTCCCATGATGGCCAAGTAGAGGAATTCTTAATCAAGAAAAAAGATTCATCATTTTTTCATTCTTCTCTCTCCTTTGCAAGTGGTTTTTAAGTATATCAACATTCAAGATCTAGGAGTGGCATTCATAGATCCATGTATTTGTGAGGGCATCCTTAATTATGCATTACAATCCAAGGTTAAATCTCTGGATTCCAAGCTCATTCAATCATTTTCATGGCTATGAGCGATTTCTACATCCGTCCATGAGGGTTTATGCATGGTAAATCTACCATTTTCCTTTTTACATAATTTTCTTTATGTAATTTCTTTCCATTTTCAAGGTTGATTTCTAAACAGGGGTTTGACCAAGGCAAACCCCTTTAGACCACCTTTTCCCCCATTTCTCTGTGTTAAGGAACAGGTTACAAAGCCACTAGATTGGGATCGTATAGATCAAGTATAATCATAGGTCCTAAAAAAAAATTAGTCAAAAATTGCCAAGTACATAATGCCATTCATGATTTGTGCCTTACTACAGGATGAGTTTTGGCCTTTCACTACCAATTTCAGCTCAAATTCTACCTACACATCAATTTTGAGCTCTATTTTCCAGATCGGTACTTTTATGCTCAATATCGGTTTGTTTCAATCTATTATTTCTAGTTTTCTATATCTTATCTAATTAATCACCTTAATCATGTAGTAGTATATCATTTCCATTTCATCAATCACATTATTTTAGGAAGGAATCCATTGTCCCACTTAGCGCTTGAGTCTCCTCTTGGACCTAGTGGAACATATTCCTTCCAAATGTGTAATTGTTGAAAAGGGAGGTGATTTATCCAGATTTTTCATTTCTTCCCTTTTCCCATTATACCACACACACGTGAGTATGTGTGTGTGTGTGTGTGTATAGACACACACATGTACATGTACATATACATATACATGTGCAACACACACACACACACACACACACACACATACATAGTTGTGTGTGTTTATGCACACACATCTATGTATGTGTGTATGTGTGTTTATATTGACTTAGTGTTATTTTTGTTTACATGGGAAAAATACATTTTTCCAAGTCAAGAGTATTTGTGAAAAGTGTTATTGAAATTTTTTTGTTGATGAGAAGCAATTCATTTCAGCACAACTTTTATTGGATGCAACTACAATCAAGCTTTCATACTTTCACTGGTAGCTTTAGGACACAACTTGGTTTGCATTAAGTTACTATCTTGTGTCAATGCATTCAGGTAATTTGGAATGCAATCTTGGCAATGCTATTTCTTGGTATTTTTTTTGATGTGTCAATGGATTACACATTTTTTACTTCTACTAATCACTATAAAAGCTTCTATTATATCATGATTTATGTATTTGCACATTCCTAACACACTAATATTGTTTCTACAAGAGAATCAAATTGTTTAATAGCTTTCAAGCATTTTCGTAGAAAGTTGATATCCCTAATGCTAAGGGAATCTTCACTATTTTACTTAATTGTTCAATACACTTAATTCTACACATTTTATTCATATACGTCACATCATTGTTAACTAAATTAAGTAATACTACAACACAGTCAACCACAGTCTTAACAAATAATAAATTCATCCTTTTAAAGAAAACATCTGAAATATTATAAACAATCTAGTGACAAATATATGTTTCATATTTATATTTATATGACATGTTTCTTCTTGTGTGCAAATGTGTCTTTAGGATCATTACTTTTGTTTCTTTATACATGTATCTTTATGGGAAGCTTCAAAGCACTACATTCATAGATCATGTCACAATACAATGTTCAACTAAAGCTTGCATTAATATAGCTTGATAAATATGAATATAGTTTTCTGTCTGTTTGCTTCACCTTTTGGTTTAAAATACCATATATTGCTTTGAAAAATTGAAAAACATTTAGGTTTGAGTTTTCTAAATTTCCATGAATGCTCTTGCATTAACATAAAGGGCTCTGTAAACATTCAAAACTAATCCATTATATGATTCAATTGCTCCATTTCTTTATACTGCATTCTTCCATACCTATAGATGTTTCTAGACATATTAATCAAATATAATAAATATATGCTTTAACTATTTATCACATAATGAAGGCTTCAAATTAGTAGTGAAAGCTTCAAATATCATGATATAAATCTATATTTCTTGGAATGATGCACTTCTCAATTTACATGACTCAAGGAGATCAATTGATCTATAAATAATATATATTTAAAAGTTTTGGTTATGGATTTTCTCTATGACTTACATATTTAACAAATTTATCACTACCACATCTCTAAATGAAGTCAAACTGTATTAATGAACTATTGTACACTCTTCCTTACGTTAACTTCATAACCTTAATCTAACATTATAAATTTTTCTGAGGGGCATTTCCTACCCCATTCTAAGATGGTTAAGTGTAATGTTAAACTATATTTGTATGGTTAATAAATCATAGGTATAATTATTTTAGTCTTCAAGGCTAAAAGCCAATTTTTTTAATCAAATCACTTACTAATGTTCGACAAAACTTAATGTATCTCAAGGATGTGAATTAAAACCTAAAAATGTAATGAAAATAGTTCAACATATAATTAACACTACACTAAGCTAGTTTCTACTTCAAGATCCAATATTAATTAACAAGCTGAAATGAAATTATTTTTTAATATTAGTTTAATAAATGTATTAAAGAAATCTTATTTAATAAAGATACTATGACGTTGATACATGTTTTATTGTATGGAGTGTTACAACTAGTGGTTGTTGTTGCACCAAAAGATTGACCTATTAATATTCGATGCAACCACTAGACTTCTAGAAGACACTGGAGGCTGGTAAACCATGTCATGAACCATCCCTGCATTGGAAACACCAAGGAGACCAAGGATGCAATCAGTCTTACTCACCATTGTAACAACCCCCCTAGTGTCAGCACGAGGTTCGAACCTATGACCAAACTCTTATACCACTTGTTACAACTAGTGGTTGTCGTTGCACCAAAAGATCAACCTATTAATTCTTGATACAACCACTAGACTTATAGAAGACCCATGAGGCTGTTAAACCATGTCACAAACCACCGTTTCGCTGAAATTGCCAAGGAGACCAAGGGCACAATCAGTCTTGCTCACCATTGTAACATGGAGGTCATGAACAAAGAATGATTGGATAAATAATTTTTCCAACTGCCTTTAATCTAAAGTTAAATGTGTAATTCTACCTAGTGTTAGCTAAGTCTTCTAATTATGGGAGTAATTTGGTAATTGATAATAAAGAAAATAGATAATTATTAAAACATAAAGTTAGAGGTTATTCAAATAGACTCACGTAATAATCTCAATTATTCACGTACTTCATTTGATCATCAAGTTATGATGTAAATTAACTTAAGAAGATCATTTGGCCTAATTATTACATGATATTTAAAATTTTTGGCTATGCTTGTACACTTTTAGTTGTATCGTTAAGAGCTGTATCACTATCATATTGTTAAGTTAACTTAAAATTTAATTTTTCTTTAATCTATTGATGTTACTTTTTTTTTTGAGATAATAAATCTTTCTCATAAATTTAACATTAACTTTTTTTCATTTGATATTTCAATATTTATATTGCTACATAAAATTAAACTTTTCACAAAATGCATTTAAGACTTTGAACTAGTAGGAGAAATCAAGTTACCCACTTCCAAATGTGTCAAAACTATAACATCAATAGAAGATTTAATACCACTTCTCACTTGATAAAATAATCCTCGCTCAAGTGACATGTCTACACCATTCACGCGTATCATATAACTCAACTTAACCATGTTCTTTTATAACAAAAAATACTCAAAGAACTCGATTATTTGACATCACACTCTAAAAAACAAGTAAATATGATAATACTCCTATTTAAGATATATAAGTAAATATAAATATATACATCTTCTAACTAATCAGTTTTAGTCTTGTGATAACTACTTCTCGAATTAGCTTCACATTATTCAAAGATTTTTCTTATCTTCAAACTTTACATATTGTCCTTTCCCTTGAAACACTTCGAACAAAGTACACGATGACAAGAACTAGACACTACGCATCTTGTTTTCTTCTCATTGCCATTAAATGTAAATGCAATTATATAAAATAAAAAAAATGAAATAATTTATATAACCTAGATTTTTTAAATTATCAAACTTGACCTAAAACATGAAAAGTAACTTGTCTGCCACGGACCGCGTATCTGAACTTGTCTACCACGGACCGTGTATCTGAACTGCAAATTGAATTGCCTGCGTTCGAATTAACTTCGAAATACAAGACAAGAGAGCCAAAGTTTGACCCTCGATTTTGTTTTGGCTTAAATACAATATAGCAGCCTCTTGGAAACATATTAACAGCAGAGGGACTTTGGCGATGGGAAAATTATTTTTAAGACTGTTTTTTGTTGTTGTGGTGTTTATTCAACTCAGGAGTAATGGTGGCGCAGTTAAGCATGGAGATACTCTTTCGTTTGGTGCCTCGCTTACCGGAAATCAGACAATAATTTCAAAGAATGGCACCTTTGAGTTGGGATTCTTCAGCCCAAATGGAAGCAACTGGTATATTGGCATCTGGTATGCCCAAATACCAGAGAAGACATATGTTTGGGTGGCCAACAGGGAGACTCCCGCCAGAAACAGGTCTGCCGCTTTGAAGCTGTCAAGTGAAGGTAATCTGGTACTCTTCGATGCAGAGGGAACGTCTATTTGGTCAGTCAAGACAACAAAAAAGGCCTCTCGAGCTGTGCTATTGGGTTCTGGTAATTTCTTAATGCTGAGCGATGACAATGAATCTGAAACTGTTTGGCAGAGTTTCGAGAATCCCGTCGATACCTGGTTGCCCGGGATGCGTTTAGGTTGCAAGCAAAAGCTGGTCTCTTGGAAAAACTCATTAGACCCTTCCCCAGGGCTTTTTTCCTTCGGCATGGATCCGTCTGCTGCAAGACAATTAGTGGTGACATGGAACAACTCTGTACGGTATTGGAAGACCGGAACTTGGGACGGCAAAATTTTCAGCAGACTTCCAGACGTGGACAGGTTATTCCATTTGAGAGCTGAAACTAGTAGCTCTGGTTTGTATTTCAGTTATACAGTGATGCCTGAAACCACTGTGCCCACACGTCTGGTCCTAACTAAGTTTGGAGGACTGCAACTAAAATGCCTTATTGATGGCAGTAAATGGATTACTGGCTGGTCTCAGCCCGTAGATGCATGCGCCATATATGGTCTCTGTGGTGCTTACGGAATCTGCAATTCTAACAATCTTCAATTCTGTAGCTGCGTGGAAGGCTTCCTGCCTACAGACAATGACGCCTGGGATTCAGAAGATTGGGGATCCAGTGGCTGTGTTCGACAGAGCCCATTAAACTGCGATCCCAAAAATGGCAGCAGTGACAGATTCGCCGAGCTGAGTGTGACATTGCCTAATGACTACGCTTCCTCATACTCTGTACCAACAAAGAAAGATTGCCAGAAGCTCTGCCTCCGCAACTGCTCGTGCACTGCGTTTACTTTCAATGCGCCTTCAGGGCCCTGTCAAATCTGGTCCGGAGATTTGCTAAACATGCGCAACTCTCCTCTCTCAGAAAGAAATTCAAATGTCTCCATTCGGGTAAGTGCCTCTCAACTTCCAACAAAACTCAAAAACCCTAGTATTATTCCTGCAGTGCTCGGTGGTGTTGGTGTTGTCACCGTTGTTTTGGGTATCTTTTCAGTTTTCATATGGCGAAGGCGTCAGCTGCGACTGATGGACAGGTATGCATATTCCTCCAGTCCTTTTGTTAGAATGTTTAGTTACAAAGAGTTAAAGATTGCAACAAGGAATTTCAAGTCTAAGTTGGGAAGCGGAGGATTCGGTTCGGTGTTCAAAGGATCTCTACCAGACAGTACGCTTGTGGCAGTAAAGAAAATGAGGGGTTCACGACAAGATGAGAAGCAATTCAGAGCAGAAATTAGCTCTCTAGGGAACATACAGCATGTGAATTTGGTCAGGCTTCAAGGGTTTTGTGCAGAAGGATCCAAGCGGTTACTAGTTTATGATTACATGTCCAACGGCTCTCTGAATTCCCTGCTATTCACAAGTAATTCCAAAAGGAAGGGGAAGGTAGCCGACTGGAAAACCCGATTTGAGATCGCACTAGGCACTGCAAGAGCGTTACTTTATCTCCATGAAGAATGCAGAGATTGCATCATTCACGGCGATGTCAAGCCCGAGAACATTCTGGTGGACAGTAATCTGTCACCAAAGTTGGCGGATTTTGGGTTGGCAAAGCTTGTGGGTAGAGATTTTAGCCGTGTGTTGACTACTACAAGAGGAACGAGAGGGTATTTGGCTCCGGAGTGGATTTCTGGTCTTCCCATTACTTCCAAGGTTGACGTATACAGTTTTGGTATGACGCTCTTGGAAATCATTTCGGGGCGAAGAAACTTGGATTTAGACGTGCAAGATTCAAGTAAGTTTTACTTCCCCCCATGGGCTGCAATTCAAGTTCAGCAGGGCAACACGATTAATATTGTAGAGGAGGATGTTGCAGAGGAGGCAGATATGGAAGAGGTGAGAAGAGTATGTGTTGTAGCGTTGTTATGCATTCAGCAGGACGAGGAAGTGAGGCCAAGCATGAGACAAGTGGTGCAGATGCTAGAAGGGAATATAGAATCTCAAACTCTGCAAGTTCCGAGCTCTGCTCTCATGGACAACCATGGACAACGAAATGACACTGACAGCTATAGCAGTGGAAAATAAACTTGCCTTTATTTAATAGTTTGCCTATGTATTTATTATTGTTTTTATGGTAAAGTCATTAGAGATATAGTTGTTTGTTAATATTGTTATTAGCGTTTAGAATCTCCCACTTTAATTCTGGGAAGTGATCTAATATAGATAAAAGCAAATATGGATTATTGTACACATTGTTTGGAGTATTTGTAAAAATTTACTAAAAATTTCTTTTTACAACTTCTTGGTCCTATTGGAGACATGTGGATACATAACCCCTTGAAATAATATGTATAATTTATTGCAACTTTGAAACTACATTATGATTCCCTTGTTTATGTATTTTATATTATTATTTAAATCATAAAAATAATTTAAATAATTTAAATAATAAAACCAATTATTAGACAATTGCAATTGATGAGGCAAGTTGGGTCCCCATGTGGGTTTGATTGATTTTTTTTTTCTTTTGAAACAAAAAGGCCCATGGAACTAACTCTAAGAAACTTCATTGTGCACCTCAATCAAAAGGATGGCGCATTAAATTACTGAGAAACATTTTTTTGCCCTTCCGTGTACTCGCTCAAAACAAACTTGAAGCCTTCAAAACTGTTCTCGAAAACTAATCAAACACTGTGACAAGACCATGTCACTGAACATGTATATAGATTTTCATGCTAACAAACACCTCATAAAATGGTTTTTCTTGACAATGCATGAGGTGAGAGATTTTAATCATCAAAGTTTACCTTTTCATACTTTTTGCACATGAACTTGCCAAAACCTTGTAAATTACATTTCATTTGGGCCTCAAAAAAATAGCAAACTTCATCTTGAGAGTTTGCAACTAAGCACACAAGCACATTTATATATGGATAATACAAGGAACTATTTTTTGCCTCTTGACTATCTCTTGGATGCATAAATTCAGAAAGCCTTTTGATAAACACCTCCCTGTACAAATTGCATAACAATATGAACTATAAATGAAATGGGCTCAGAAAAAATATCAAATAACCTCCCAAGATCCTGCAATTTTGCACATAAGTACTCTAAGATACTAAAAATACAAGGTAATGACTGAATTCTCTTGAAAATCAATGGTCAAAAGATATAACTATCTGAAAATGGTTACTCGATAGGTGTAACACTATGCAAATTGAAAATCTAAATAAACTATGTTTTCTTTGAGCTTGGAAAATATATCAAATGAGGTCACTGGGGCTTGAAAATGGATACGAGGGTTCATAAATATGTCTTAAACATAGTGGAATAATTGGGTTATCATGGAGGTCAATTGGATGTAAAATGCAAGCCACCAAAGTAGCTTCTTGAAATAATCATCAAAACTGATCACATGAGGCTGTAACTTTTCAGACACACTTAATGATATGAGGTGAACACATGTCCAAAACCATTTTCCATGACAATTATTAGGGATCGAACTTATTGGTTCTCAAGCTAGGCCTTGCATTGAGACAAATTTTCAAGGGTGTACTTATATGCCTTAGCAAAAATTTCAACATGCGCACTTAAGATTTCTTCAAAATATGAAGGTGCCAACAATACCTAGATAATGGGTTAGGAAAATAGGGAAAAAAACTATTATCATGAGAGAATGTTTTTTTTACAAAGACTAGGCAAAAAAGAAAAGAAAAACATAGGAGTAGGAGGAATTTCATTTTCTCACGGAGGTTTCTTCCTTAGTCTCTTCAATTTTCACACCTCTTGCAAGGGCCAAGTAAGGGCATACCACGTACTAGAACTCATTCATCTATTTGATGCAAGAAAAGGGTTTCACACCCATAAAATTCTTCTTAATTGGCGTCATAAGTGTAGAGTGTTTGTAGTGCTTATCTACTATAATAGTCTTGAAATTTGACAGCGATGATAACCATGGCATGACCCCATCTTGGTCAATGAAACCTCTCAAGTCTATGGCATTGGGATTGCAAACCCCATATTCGGTTACCTCTAGCACCTTGTCAAGCCCACTGGTGTATCTATTTTCAAACATCACTTTTCTTAGCTTGGTGATAGTGGGCTTTTCTTTATTCATATCCATAAACAACACCAAATTCCTAGATGAAATTTTAATATTCATCCTATACATATTTTTTGATATGAGAAAGTGTTCTCCTAGGACCCATTTAATAGTGATGATCACTAAGTTGTTCTTATGATTGGTTAGAATCTCTAAATACTTATTTGTGATTGAACCTAAGAACTATTGTTGGCATTTTTTCATAGTGAGCCTAATATTCACATCTGTGATTCTACTATGAGATTATTACACTGAAAAAGATAAATTTTGAATGCCTTGTTTAGTGTAAATGCTTGAATTTATAGAAAAAAAATGCCTTCTCACATGAGAAAGTAATTATGTGATTATAAGTTAAGGCATATAGTCTCCTTTGACATTGAACATCAAAATTCCAAATGATTTACATGACCTCATCATACTAGGAAAGTGTTTAGAATGTTGCCCTTGTTGGATGACAACATGGATCACACAATGCATCATTAGCTCTTTAACCAAGCTAAGAAATAATGGATTAATTTTTGGGATTTATGGAATTTTGCTTAAAGTTTTCTAGAGATCTGGTTTTAATTCTTATATGAAACTACTTTGGCTGTCACAACATATCATGTGATATATATTTTTTTAATCTGTAATATTCACTTATGACAGGAGCTAAGAAGCAGTGAGGCCACAAATCTAGGGGACCTCATCTCCATTGACTTCAACAACTGAAACTCATGGGCAAGAAAGCCCAGTCGGGACATCAAGCCTGATGGGCACAAGAATACACACCCAATGTGGGAGTGGCATAGGGACTGCAAGCACTTCAAGTCCAAGTGAGGGTCAGATAGCTGGATCAATATTCATCTCCATCTCCACTTTCAATCTCCATCTCCATTTGCGATTCTTTCTGACTCCCACAAAAAATTGTGATAAAAGATGATTCATTCTAACTCCCATCCCATTCGAACCATATACTTATGTTGAGCAATGATTCCTTCTAACTCTTGTACCTAGCATACATCATCATACAATTCTTGGGATTTGAACTTTTCAACTCTTGATTACAAGGGTTCATAATAACCATTGCGTTATGAGCTCATGCTCATCACATGTGATATTTTTTTATAGTATTAGCTTTAAATGTCTTTTTTTGGGAAGAACCCAGGTGTGTCTTATGTTTGCATTAGGTGAAAAATCTAAAGGTTTCATTAGCTACCACTTTAGTTTCCAACTTGGCTAGGTGACTTTATTGTCAACAAAATATATAAAATTCAAAGGATTTGAAGAGATATAATTCATAATTTATCTTCAACTAGGCAGTATAGACAACTCTATTGGGCCTATGAACACTTGGCTGGTAGTAAAGCAATGCCGAGTGGAAATCAAAGCAATAACCTTATCAAGGATATGGACATTTTGCTGGAAGCAAGGCTCTATCTTGATCAAATTTGGAGGGTTAACACCCTACATAGGTTGATGTGAATGAAATCCTTCTATGGTTTCACCTTGAAGAGGGAAGGAAAATAAATTGAAACGTACAAACTAAAGATTAAAAACCTTCTATAATATGAAATACCATTGGGTTGGTAGGAATAATGAAGCTTTATCTCTATAATTTTTTTTTTGAAAAACCTTCTTTCATAAAATAAAAAATGAACATTTTTTCCTCCCCTACTATTAGAATAAATGAGAGGGGGGTGAATAAGTTAGATCAGTTATCCTACAGTCTCAAAACAATTTCAATAAATTCTCCAGCTCGGTAACATCAACTATTAAACTGTCTGTGCCTTTTACCAATTACCAGTTAATTAACTCACTGTGATTACCGACCAAATCAAATATGTATTATGTAAAGTATGAGAATAAAAAAATCATCACAGAAACACATAACATAGTGATTTAACATGGAAACCCTACTAAGGGAAAAACCACCTAGGACCGGTAACCCAAAATAATTTTCACTCTTCTAAAGTGAGCTCGGTGAAGAGCCAACCCTGTTAAAGGTTACAAACACATTGTTAGGTGTGACCTTGTTAGAGGATTTAAGACTAATAGTTAACTTTCGACCAACATTCACTATGGGGTCAATAAGATAACAATGCACATTCCTTGAATGACATAAGGGCATAACATAAGATGGTTAAGTCCACTCGGTTAGGAGATTTTATGTATCAATGGTTAAACTGAAATAGTAGTTGATCTGATTACAATACAACTTAATTTGCAGATGTTCAGATCTATTCTAAGCCCATACAAATCCTCTAATCAATATTTCAATTCACTTCCTCAACTTACTTTCACTCGGTAATAGCTCTTTGACGCTTGGTACTGTTCTTTAGTTCGGTTCTCCTTCAACTAGTCTGATCAAGAATGCATGAAACTGTATTCACATGAAATATCTGCAGTCTTATTTCTTTGGGCATAGTTTCAATAATGAAACTCATGTCTCTTATATAGACAGATAAACTATTTTCATATCAACCATCAGATTTTGCCACTTACTCTTCTTTGTTGATTTTGCCTCTTAAACCTTCCTTAGCAGTTGTGTCAATAACACATTTCAATTCCATCTTTTAGATCTTCTGCAAATTTTGTCATCCATGGATCTCATAACAAACTTTATCCTGAATCTTGAAATCATAAGAATTTCCAGCTCATCATTTTCTGTCAGCTAAACTAAGCATTTAACACTTTCATCCATACTCGGTTAACAAAGAAATGCGTCGGTGAATACAAGCTCGGTTAATACTATCACTCGATATACACTACACTGGCTCGGTGTATACTGAAGTCTTCATTTACCGACCACATTGCCTTGTACAATTTTGCTTCCTTCTTCATAATAGATTAATGCAACATAATCAAGTCAACAATATGAGATCATAGACTCATCAATAAGTTACCCAAAGTATTCCTTATCCTCATCTATCATATCCATCTTTCTCCATGTAGATATCTCAGTTCTTTATCTTTTCTCTCTTTTTACAGATGTTTAGATGTTTGTAACTAACATGATAAGTACTATCAAAACTAGTTGACATCAATGACAACATAATGATTGATTTAATTATCTTACATATCATTTTAGTAACTTAGTGATCTCTAATCATCGATCTTCAAGTCATTTAGGTATTCAATCAGTTGTAGTTCATCAATCTCTCCTTTTGGCATTGATGGCAACACAAGCAATATGAAAATATGCCATACACATACCAAACATGTATTCTACAACTATGTAAGTAAATGCTATAGTTCGGTAAGCTCTTCCTAGCTTGATATTTAATATTTTCAATCACTACATTACATAACAAGATTACAAGTGCAGACTCTCCTCTGCGGATTTGATCTTTTCAGCTCTCAGATTCCTTCTGTTCTTAGCAACAAGTATTCAAATCTCTCCTTGACTTTCTCAGATTATCTCTCCCTTAGATAGATATTTCATTATGTATCTCTCTTACTGTTTATCTCTCCCTTTGACAACAATGCCAAAGAAAAACATAAAACATACAGCTCTGTAATAGGCAAGTAACTCTTTGTTGTTCGGTGTAGACAATGTATCTCTATATATTGATATGCAAATTCTCTGTTGATCTAGCTCCTCAAATCTTTCACAACCTTAGACATAATCCAAAGTGTGAGCTATGTTGCATCAACATGAATGATCTTCTGATAAGAATAGGCTGATGCAACCTCCAGATCACATTAGTGACCAGAGACAGGGGACAGACCCCAAGTCTAGTCCTCAAGTATTCAAAAGTGTCCTTTGGTAGAGGCTTGGTAAAAATATCAGCAAGTTGCTCCTTTGATGTAACATATTCCAGTTTGACTTGCTTCTCCTGTACTTGTTCTCTTAAGTAGTGATACTTAATTAATATATGCTTTGTCTTTGAATGCATTACAGGATTCTTAGAAATATTTATAGCACTAGTGTTGTCACAATATATAATCACTGGCTCAGTGATTACCCCATTCATCCCTTCCAACACTTGTTTGATATAAGAAATGTTTGAATAGTTTGTAGCAGTAGCAACATACTCTGCTTTGGCAGTAGACTGAGAAATACATGGTTGTTTCTTACTTGTCCAAGTTACAAGTCTTTCACCAAAGAAAAATGCTCCTCCGGTTTTGCTCTTTCTATCATCTATATTTCTAGCCCAATTTGCATCGGTGTAAATTCTTAGTTCAAATTTTCCTTTCTTAGGATACCATAAACCATAATCCTCTATTTTCTTTAGGTATCTCAAGATTCTTTTCACTGCAACCATATGTGAATCCTTTGGATTGGCAGAAAATCTAGCCACATTAATCCCCATTGCATGTGCAATATCAGGCCTACTGTGTACTACATACATCAGTTTACCAATCATAGATCGGTACAATGTTTGATTTACCTCTATAGATTCATCATCTTTTGTCAGTTTTCAGCCTGTAACCATCAGTGTTCCTACTGGTTTAGCATCTACCATGCCAAATGTTCTCAATACTTCCTTAATGTACTTTGATTGTGTGATGAAAATTCCATCATTCTACTGAATAACCTGAAAGCCTAGAAAGAATTTAATCTCTCCAAACATTGACATTTCAAATGCCTTTATCATCTCATCAGCAAATGATTTAAAAATATGATCTTGTCCTCCAAAAATTATATCATCCACAAATATTTCAGCAATCAAAATAGTATCATTAGATCCTCCTTTCATGTACAAATTATTGTTTTCAATAGTTCTTACAAAACCAATACTTAAAAGATAAGTATGTATCCTTTCATACCATTCTCTCAATGCTTTCTTTAATCCATTTAAAGCTTTGTGTAGTCTACATACCATGTCTTTCTGATTCGGATCCACAAACCCTTCTGGTTGTTTTATGTAGACCTCCTCTTCTAGTATTCCATTCAGAAAAGCTGACTTAACATCCATTTGATAGACCTTGAATTTCTTATGTGCAACATATGCAAGTAACATGCAGACTCCTTCTAGTCTAGCAACAGGTGCATAAGTTTCACCATAATCAATACCTTCTTCTTCTGCATATCCCTTGCAAACAAGTCTAGCTTTATGCCTTGTAACCTCTCCATTTTCATTTAGCTTATTTCTAAAAATCCATTTAGTACCAATAAAAATTTTATCTTTCGGCCTAGGTGCTAAAGTCCATATCTAATTTTTCTCAATTTTTTCAATCTCTTCATTTATAGCATTGATCCATCCATCATTCTCAAGTGCAACCTTAACATTCTTTGGTTCAAACTCATAAACTAAGAATACATTTTGTCTTAACTTACTTCTTGTCAGCATGCCAACATGCTTGTCCCCAGTGATTTGGTTCTCAAGATGATGTCTTCAAACAAATCTTGCTAGCCCTTGATCTCTTCTTTGTTCTTCATTCTATTTAGGTTCATTTCCTTGCTCGACAGCTTCTTCCTGATCCTCGGTTTCCCTTTGTTGTTCCTCAGTGCTATTTTCCCGATGCTCAGCCGACTCAGCTTGTGGCTTAATTAGGTACTCTGGATATTCAACATAAGAAAATCTACCATAGTCTTCTGGCTCCTCAGTGTTTTCTTCATCATTTTAATAAACAAATTAATCAACTCTAACATTAGCACTTTCAATCATCTTATTAGTAACTTTATTCAAACACTTGTAAGCTTTACTTTTAGTAGAATATCCAAGGAATATTCCCTCATCACCTTTAGAGTCAAATTTCCCATTTCTATCATCTTTTAGAATAAAACATTTTCTACCAAAAATTTTGAAGTAACTCACACTCGGTGTGTATCCAAACCATAACTCCTAGGGTGTCTTGTATGTGTCTTTCTTTAATTGAATTCAGTTCAGTACATATACAATTGTGCTAACTACTTCTCTCCAATACATCTGTGCAACATTTTTCTCTATCATCAGTGTTCTTACACAATCAACAATAGATCTATTTCTCCTTTCAGCAATCCCATTCTACTGCGGTGTTCTACATGTAGAAACCTGTCTTTTGATTCCATGCTCATTACAATAGTTAGTGAATTCATCATAAATAAAATCACCACCTCTATCAGACCTCAAGCATTTTAGTTCTTTTTCAATTTCTTTTTCTAATTTAGCTTTGTACCATTGAAACATCTTAAATGCCTTAGATTTCTCTCTTAAAAACTTGACAGTCATCAATCTAGTATAATCATCAACAAATAGAATAAAGTATCTATAACCATAGTAGCTCTGAGTTCTCATGGGACCACATAGGTTGGTGTGAACTAACTCCAAGATTCTTTTTTTTGAATAGTCTTTACTTTTAAAACTAGATTTTGTCATCTTCCCTTTCTGATATTGATGACACATAACATGATCGGGTTTAGTTAGGCTAGGTAGTCCTCTAACTTTTCTCTTTCTATTGATCTTAATCATGTTATCAAAATTTACATGAAATAACCTTTTATGCCACAACATGCATCTTCATTTTTCACCAATAAACAAGAAGTCTCAGCATTGTCAAGATAGAATAAGTTACCTTTTGATTGTCCTTCTTTTCCGACAAGCTTCCACCTTCATCATAGATTCTCACCTTCTTGCTTTCAAATGCCACTCGGTGACCTGAGTTGTTAAGCTGTGCTACACTTATAAAATTGTAATTCAGTCCTTTTACCCAATAAGCATTATCACATCTGATTTTATCATTTATCAATAAAGATCCTTTTCCTTTAACCATGCAAGGTGTATCATTACCCATTTTTACTAATCCTCCATTATAATTTTCTCAAGATGATCAAAATTATCTTCATCACCAATCATGTGATGTGTACATCCACTATCAATGATCCAAGTATCATTTTTACTAACTTTAGAAATGAGTGTTGTTTCTACATACCTTTCCTCCTCTTCAGAATCATCTTTCATTGCAACAAACACTACCTCAACATCATCAATAGTTTCAGTGTCGGTGTCCTCATCTTCAACCAAGTAACATGCCTTTTTTCCCTTTTCTTTGTGATCTTGATTATTGCTGTTGTAGTGTTGGTAACCTCTATTGTTTCTTCTTCCATAGATTCCTTCACCAGATCGGTCTTGGTCTTTATCTTCCTCTTTCCTGTTGGGACATCTAGTAGCAATATGGTCAACTTCTTTACAATTAAAACAAGCTAAAGGTAACTTTCCCTTATATCTACCTTTACCTTTAGGCAGTCTTCGGGCCATAAGAGCATCAAGTTCATCAAGCTCATCATCAGTATTACTATCACTATCATTCTTTATATTATGTCTACTGCTAGATTTATCGATCTTCAGGGAAGACATAAAAGCAGACTCAACAAACGGTGCAACAATATTATCAAAATTGTTCAACTCAAAGGTTATTAACTTACCAATTAGACTATCAAGAGTAAGAGTGCTGCCAGGTGCAAACCTCATTACATGTATAGAAGGTATTCTGATTGCATAAGAAGGAAACAAGGTTCTTAGAATCTTATTTACCACTATATCTTCATCAATGACACCACTAGATCCTCTGATAGCATTGACTACCTCTTTGATTTGGTTTGTATATTGTGTAATGTCACTAGTACATTTTGCACCATTTTTTGACATAATATTGGTCGAAGTTTCTACTCAACATGGTCAAACAATCGAGCAACTAGTTCATCGCTATTATCTGCATCGAAATATCGACCCATACCTGAAACCGTTGAATAATCGACTCTATTATTGGTTGAAAAAGAGGGCAATCTAGGTTGAAAATAACATTGGCATGTGTTCGTGTATTAGTCGATCTTTCGACCAATATAAATGATGCTTTGACCAAGATGCCAAACTCATGACGGTCATATTTCAACCATAGTTGGTCGAAATATTTAGTGGCTCCAACTAGGATGCCAAACCCGCGATGCCACATTTTGAAATAGAATGGTCAATTTTAGGCTAGAGTTTCAATGCAGGTGGGTCAAAATTTTGACGAAAGGTGCAATTTTTAAAAAAAAATTAAAGATAAATATCCTGACTAATCACCAACGACATCCTGATCGGTGATTAGTCTAGATATTTATCTTTAGGTGTCCACACTCGTTCTACTACTTGTTGCCAATGGGTCCCTGCTCATTTTATTTTCCAGACTGCTTTGGGCTCTAGCAATCCATCTGCTCTGCTCTGCTCTGCGTGAAACTGTGAGTTTTTTCATTTTATTTGAACTATTTGAGAGATAGGCTCCGACTGGTGATCCATGAATTGGTAGAGATTCCTCTTAGACACCCACAACTCTTCAAATCTATTCGTGTGAAGCCCCCAAAGGGTATTTTTCTCTATGTGCCTCCTGGTTCTGGGAAAACTTTAATTGCTAAGGCAGTGGAAAATGAAACCGGTGCCTTCTTTTTTTGTATCAATGGACCTGAGATCATGTCAAAGTTGGCTAGAGAAAGTGAAAGCAATCTCTAGAAGGCTTTTGAGGAGGCTGAGAAGAATGCCCCATCCATTATATTTATTGATGAGATATTACAAAGATTTGTCAGTGGGCTTGCAAGTATGCCTTTGCACAAACACTACAACAATCTCGAGGCTTTGGTTCTGAATTTTGATTTCCTGGTGCTTTTGTTGGTGCTTTGAATGTATTTGCTACAATAGATAATAAAGATGATGATGACTTATATAGTTAGGAAACTTAGCACACAATTGTCATCTTAATGAAGTGACAAATGTGTCTGTTCTAGCAGGGACCTTCCGCTGACAAATAGCTAATGCATAATTGGTTTGCATGTTTGTAGCATGGAAGCAGTGTTGGGGATGCTGGTGGTGCTGCAGACAGAGTCCTTAACCAGTTGTTGACGAAGATGGAGGGTATGACAACCAAGAAAATAGTTTTCATTATACCTAATGGCATTGGCCTGTTATACCCAAGGATTCAATGGAGCCAGTATTAAAGAGATTTGTCAGCGGGCTTGCAAGTATGCTATTAGAGAAAATATTGAGAAGGTGTGTTTCAATTGCGATGACTTTTGCAAACTATATTTGGTTATGAATTTCTTAATGGTTTTTTTTGAACTAGTTTGTTAGAATTTTACATTTTTTAATTCAATTTTCCTCAACTTGTATCTTATTATTTCAATTTGTCATGTTCTCTTTCCTCTGCACTTTTATAGGATATTGAATGTAAAAGAAAAAGAAGTGAGAACCCCGAGGCAATGGATGAGGATGATAGTGATGAGGTAGCTAAAATAAAGGCTGCTCATTTTGAGGAGTCAATGAAATATGCCCAAAGAAGTGTCAGTGATGTATTTGCTGCTGCTGCTACTGCTTCTGCTGCTACTACTTCTGTTGCTACTTCGGATGTATTTGCTAAGATGATTTCCCCCGCCAAGATGATGTGCATCCATTTTACAGAGATTTGCAAAATGTTTTATATGATAAAGATCACTGCAAGTTGGCCCTTGGCCAGATCAATATTTCTCACAATCTCATTACCAAAGTGGCCAAAGACTATGTTAGGTTGATAAAATATGGGGATTCTCTTTACCGCTGCAAATATTTGAAGGTTACTACACTTGGATGGATATGTACCATTGTTAAGAGAATTGGATTGAGTTTGGCTTACCTCAAATAGGTGAGGCAACATATGGATATGTTCTTTTTTCTATCTATCTAGTTTTCACTACATGTTGTTCCTTGGGATATCTTGCAAGGGTTCTATAAATTGATGTGTATATTTTGGTGGGTGTCTTGTATGGGCCTATGAACTTTTTTATCTTGTCTTTGTTTTCAATCCTACAACTATATTTTGATACGTGGATTGCTGTCAGGAACTTTTAAACCGCCATTTCAGTAGTTCTTCATATGATAGTTTTCTATGCGGCCCCCAGTCTAGGCTTTATTTGTAGATTTTTTATCTCAATATTAAAAGAATTAATTTAGTTAAATAAAGCTTTATGTCCCAAACACAATGACAACTAGGATGTGAATTTAATCTTTCTAGCAACTAAAGAGTCAAAAAATATAACAGATGGTTCAATATAACCTACAACTTTGTTCATGTAAGAGTTGAACTCAAAAATTTATGGTATGAAGACCTGCAACTTGCAGCTAAGAATATGATATTGAATAATTATGACTCATTTTAAAAATTTAGGAAAACTTAACGATTTCTATAGTGATTACTTAAAAAAAAGTATACCTGATCAATGACTCAATATTTGTAACCTCTCATAAACTTTTCCTTTCCACTTCAATATCTTTCCTTGATAATTCTTGATCTCCTCAGAACCACTAGAAAAAAAACAATGACAATAGAAAATTGCATCAATACTTAACTTAAACATTACAGTCATGAAGGGTGTAACAAAATATGATATGTTAATAGACAAACTCATTTTGCACAAAATGTCATTAAGCATGGATTTTGGTTTACATGTGGTACATCAATTCCTTCATCGAAGACATTATCTATTACATTTATAATTGTTTATTTAGGTTCCATAGCACTAGCATATACACAAAAAGAATCTGTATTAAAAAAAAACATGGACACTACATATATATAAAAATACCTGTTAAAAAAAAAGAGGCCATTGAGGACAATTGCATAGGTCTCCAGAAACAACATTACCCAACTCTTTCTCTCAAGCCAAAGACTTAGTGTGTTCAATTGCCCAAACTAGCAGTCAATTCTATGTTGAGTATATTTGTTAGGCCCTCCTATAGTTTGAACAAATTAAGAATAGAAGATAGGAACTGATTTAACACTTCACCTACTCAAAAACAAAAACCAATGAAATAATCCACATTAGGCCAAGAGAGGTTGACGCATTCAATATGAGAATACTTACACAAAATGAAGCTAAATCATGCCAGACAATGACAATGAGAAGTTGACTATTGGCCCTTCTAGTTTTTTATTTGATAGCTACCTGGCAATGACACATTCAAAATGCACTTATGAGCAAAGACCTAGAACAAATGAAATTGATTAAATAATGAAGGTATGTTAGTTTGAGCTTCACTTGGTTTCAAGAATACTTTAATATTCTCTACTTAACAAGGCCAACAACATGAAGATGGAAGCTCATTTGGCCTCACCCCCCTCCCCCTAACATAAATTTAAATTCCCCATTAACATCTAATTACACACTTCATTCATCCATTTATGAACTATAACATTCAATCAATACAATCACATAACATCCATTAATATGATATAAAATTAATTAATATGCAACACTAATCAAGAATTCATTAACACATAACAATATTCATTAACATGACATATAATATAATTAACTGATGAGGATATCCCATAAATCCCTAATATAATAAATATGGCAAAGAAAAAACTAAAGAAGAGTCATTGCAGAAATTATTACTATTTTGCATGATGCTACTACTGGCCTCACCGTGATGTCCATGACTAGGTAATTGATCTATCCTCTTCAGCATCTCCTTGGTTGGATTTGCATCTTCCAAAATAGTAATAATTTCTACATTACTCTTTTTAGTTTTTTCTTCACTATATTTCATATATTAGGGATTTCTGGGATATCCTCATCTGTATCTACAACTATTGCCTCTGTTGTTGTAGGTGCTTTTCCCCTATATGATATTTATCTTCAGGTGTCCACACTCTTTCTATTGCTTGTTTCCAATGGGTCACAGTCAATGATTGGGAGAGCCCTATTTTGGCACTAGTCATGTAGTACAAGCACTAGAATTGAGTTTTTTGGCATGGGCTGGGAAATTTTTGTATATCAACATGCAATAGAGTTTGGGAATTTTTTAGTATTTAAATACATCTGTGGGATGTATTTCAGAGTTTAGATATATGGGAAGAATGGCCATGAAAAAGATATTTTTATTTTTCATTCTCAGAAGATCTAGAGTGATTTTGATTCATAGAGGAAATGTCATAATCCTTCAAAAAGTGCTATTTCGACGAGTTTTGATCACTTGAGGGAAAAAAAATTATGTATTGAGTTGAAAAGAAAATCAAGTGATCAACAAATAATTTTCTATCCCTCAAGTTATCATAACTCAACGAAATAGCACTTTTTGAAGGATTAGGGCATTTCCTCTGTGACTCAAAATCACTTTGGATCTTCTCAGAATGAAAAATAGAAATATCTTTTCACAACCATTCTTCCCATATATCCGAACTCTGAAATACATCCCACACATGTATTTAAATACTAAAAAATCCCCAAACTCTATCACATGTTGATATACAAAAATTTCCCATCCTATGCCAAAAAACTCAATTCTAGTGCTTATACTACATGACTGGTGCCAAAACATGGCTCTCCAAAAACTCTTTTGTTGCTTCAACTTCTTCTCCACCATATAATGATGGTGTGAGATGTCTTTCCACTAGGATGCCCTATCTGAATACACCTCCCACACCAGAATGGAATCCCTTCATAATCCCTTTATTAAATTGTTGAGCTTCTCTTTGTTTCAAGAATAGTTTAACATTCTCTACTTAACAGGACCAACCACGTGAGGGTGGAAGCTGATCTGGCCCCTCCTAGGAACCTCTTATGACCCTTTACGACATTTTAAGACCTCTAAGATGTATTCTTAGGGATCGTAAATGGTTGTAAAGGGTCATAAGGTGTCTTGGGACACAATAGTTGAGAAACATAATTGTAGGCATCATGGTCACAATTTTTTGGAGACAACGTAATTGAGTTGTATACCCAGACGATGCAGAGAAACTCCTACACCTCCATTTCCAAGTTGACTACATCTATTGCTCATGAATACAAGGTCCTCCAATAGATGTATTCAACTTAGAATCTGAGGTGCAGAAGTTGCTTTGCATCACTTGGGTACACAACTCAATTATGTTGTCTTCAAAAAATTGTGACCATGATGCCTACAATTATGCTTCTCAGCTATTGTGTCCCAAGACCCCTTATGACCCTTTACAACCATTTACAATCCCTAAGAATACATCTTAGAGGTCTTAAAATGTCGTAAAGATAAGAGGCTCCTAGGAGGGGCCAGATGAGCTTCCACCCTTATGCCTCGCTCAAGCTATTATGTCCCAGGACCCCTTATGCCTCGCTCAAGCTTAAAAATGATAGTCAATCCATAGTCAAGGTCAAGGAACAAATGGAATAACCAAGAAAACACTATACATTAAATCATGTGATTGACAACAGATTGGGGCTCACCTGAGCCATAAACATGAAGAATTATTCTAAAAAAAGATGTAAACCATATAAATGTGCACTTGAGACAAAGAGAAGTTACATCATATCCATATTAAAATATTAGTTACAATATGAAAATACTAAACTAACTAATTGGGTACGAGAAAGATCATGAGGGGCCAAACTATGCCCTTAAGCGGCAATGAAAAATCAGCAAATCAGGGTTAGTCAACTTGACATGAAAATTTCAACTAGTTATGAACCTAATATCAAAAAGTTGTAAGAATAGAATCTATAGAAAATTGAATGTAGTTTCTAAACTACTAGGCCTTTTTTGAGAAAAAGTTAGTATGATTGGTGAAAAGTATAGATTTCAATGCAATAGTACAAAAATTTCAGGAAAAAAATAAGAAGTAGGTGTATGTCTGACCACCTTAATCATAATCAAATGATAATATTTTATTATAAGATTTTATATATAAGAAGTAGACTCATGCCCGAATGTGACACATATTTTTTTATAATTTTATTCCAAAAAAATAATTAATTATGAATTTTATGCTACAACATTTTCAGAATAAAAAACTCTCGTGTCTGACCACCTTAACTCGTTCAAAACTTTACAAAATTCAATTTTATTTTTTTTCCTTATAGTAGGTGAAGCATAGAATGTGACACATTTTTTGGATTTCAAAAATGTTATACCATTTGAAAGTTATAGTCGTTGTTCAATCAGTATATAAATCAACACTTTAGAGGTAGCTCAATTAGAAAATAGCTAATACTTACTTACCGAATTCAAAATTTGACAGCAATTATATCGATAGAAAGCTGATAATCTCCTTAAGATACCCTTTTTGTTTTATCAAATTTGCGGGAAAAAAAAGTCGTCAGCTACATTGTCAAAGTCTAGAACTCAAAGAAACAGGGGAAAAACATGTATTTGAGACATTCCAATAGTTGACCATGTAGGTTTGGTGCACAAAGCAATACCAAGCCTAATCAGGTACTCGATATTTTTAGGTACCCAATATTTACCCAAATATGATGTAGAATTTTGAATTTTCACTTTGCCTCCACTTTCTCCCTCCCATTTCTCCATCCTTCATAAACTATATATTAGTTATATATTAGATATATTAAATATTATATAATATCAGTTATATATTAAATGTTATATAATATATATTTTACATTAAATATTATTTAATATATATTAATATTAAAAACTATATATTAGATTATATATTATATATATTAAATATTATATAATATACATGTTACATTAAATATGATTTAATTATATATTAATATCAAAAACTATATATTAGATTATATATTATATATTAAATATTATATAATATACATTTTACATTTTAAATATTATTTAATATGATTTTGAGCACGAGCATGAGTCCCTACAGGGGCATAGTTGTGCCTTTTATAGGCCTCGAAAACCCTAGCTACGCAGAAATGGAGGCTTTCAAGAATAGTTCACTGGAGGTGGATTATAGAAGTAGAGGGCAAGAGAATCACTCTGTTTCCACCGCCTGTGGCTGTGAAATGGTATCTTTCCCTAATTTTTCAACTGAAATGCTAAATTGCAAAGGTTCTCGAAATAGATTCTAGTCACCGGACAATTGTACCATGCCAGTTGATAATTCGGTAGCTCAACAAAGTCATTGGGAGGTTAAACAAGAACAATTGGACGGACCTTTGAACCAGTCAAAGATTATGGAGAGTAGGGAAGGGTTTGGTAAAATGAGCAGTTGTACTGGAAATTATGCAGGTGTCATAGAACTGACCGCATTAATAAATTTAAAGAAGAGATCAACGGTGGTGTGACATTATGAGGAAAGCCTTGTTGTTTCGATGGTGCTACCTTCATATTACAAAGAATGTCTTACCGCTTCAATGCCAACGCCGCCTCTGTCTCAAACTTTCACCATTACTTCTCATCAGTACTCTGAGATATGGCAAGGATTGCAGGCTTTTGCACAGCATAGTCCATCATAAATTCTCTATAAATCATCATGCGTTACAATATTCTATGCATTTTTGAATGAATTACTTGAAGAAATTAATTTTTACCATAATTTTGGATCCATGGATTCTCATTTTGCGCTCGGAGAGAAGTTGCGGATTGCAAGAATTTGATAAATTTGGTTTATCTCATTTTCTTTCTCTGCCATTTCTAAGTAATACAATTTTGTTTTTGTTCGTCTTAAATGATTTCGCCTAAAGTTAATGAATTTTTTTAGCTGATTTTGTCTGAAGTTTTAATGAAATTTCTTCCATGGATGCTAATGAAATCTATTCCACGAATGCTGATAAGATGTTTAAATTCAGAGTTAATAAATTCTATAGCTTGAATGTTCTTTGTTGTAGAAGGTTATTTTCATGGTTTGTGATTCATGCAATTCCTTAATAGTTTCATTCTCAACAGAATTCATAACTAGATTTTCCATGGCCAATTTTCTTCTTGATCATTGCAATATTTTCTCCTCCACTAAACATTATGTAATTAGTTGATATACAATCACATTTTTCTCTTGGCCAATTTTGTGGGCTCACAATTGAGCCTGTAGATCCACAAAAGGGTTGAAATCTGGATTTGGTGGAAGAGTAGTATTAGCAAGAAGTCATTCACTATCATCTCATTTAGGTCATGGGGACTCCCTAGGGGTCCTAGTACACCTTATCATGCGTTAGGACCCCTAGGGAGTCCCCATGACCCCTTTTGACACATTGGAACGCTCAATAGTGTCTTAAGGGGTCTCCCATGACCCCTTTTGACACATTGGAACACTCAAGTGTGTCTTAAGGGGTCTTAGGACTTCTTAAGACACACTTGAGCATTCCAATGTGTCAAAAGGGGTAATGGGGACTCCCTAGGGGTCCTAGTATGCCTTATCACCCATCAGGACCCCTAGGAAGTCCCCATGACCCCTTTTGACACATTGGAATGCCCAAGTGTGTCTTAAGGGGTCCTAGGACCCCTTCGAACACACTTGAGCATTCCAATGTGTCAAAAGGGGTCATGAGGACTCCCTAAGGGTCCTAGTATGCCTTATCACACATTAGGACCCCTAAGAAGTCCCGATGATCCCTTTTGACACATTGGAATGCTCAAGTGTGTTTTAAGGGGTCCTACAACCCCTTCGGACACACTTGAGCATTCCAATGTGTCAAAAGGGGTCATGGGCACTCCCTAGGGGTCCTAACATGTGATAAGGCATACTAGGACCCCTAGGGAGTCCCCATGACCCCTTTTGAGACATTGGAATGCTCAAGTGTGGCTTGAGGGGTCCTACCCCTTAAGACACACTTGAGTGTTCCAATGTGTCAAAAGGGGTCACGGGGACTCCCTAGGGGTCCTAGTATGACTTATCACATGTTAGGACCCCTAGGGAGTCCCCATGACCTCGCTTGACACATTGGAATGCTCAAGTGTGTCTTAAGGGGTCTGACAACCCCTTAAGACACACTTGAGTGTTCTAATGTGTCAAGCAGGGTCATGGGGACTCCCTAGGGGTCCTAGTATGCCTTATCATGTGGTAGGAACTGTAGGGAGTCCCCATGACCCCTTTTGACACATTGGAATGCTTAAGTGTGTCTTAAGAGGTCTTAAGACCCCATAAGACACATTGGACCTCTTAAGAAGCACTTGAGCATTCCAATGTGTCAAAAGAAATCATGGGGACTCCCTAGGGGTCCTAACGCGTGATAAGGCATACTAGGACCCCTAGGGAGTCCCCATGACCCCGTTTGACACATTGGATTGCTCAAGTGTGTCTTAAGGGGTTGTAGGACCCCTTAAGACACACTTGAGCATTCTAATGTGTCAAACGGGGTCATGGGGACTCCCTAGGGGTCCTAGTATGCCTTATCATGTGTTAGGACCCCTAGGGAGTCCCCATAACCCCTTTTGACACATTGGGATGCTCAAGTGTGTCTTAAGAGGTCTTAGGACCTCTTAAGACACACTTGAGCATTCCAATGTGTCAAAAGGGGTCATGGGGACTCCCTAGGGGTCCTAGTACACCTCATCACGTGTTAGGACCCCTAGGGAGTCCCCATGACCTTGTTTGACACATTGGAAGGTTCAAGAGTGTCTTAAGGGGTCTTAGGACCCCTTAAGACACTCTTGAGCCTTCCAATGTGTCAAACAGGGTCATGGGGACACCCTAGAGGTCCTAGTATGCCTTATCATGTGTTAGGACCCCTAGGGAGTCCCCATGACCCCTTTTGACACATTGGAATGCTCAAGTGTGTCTTAAGGGGTCTGAAGGCCCCTTAAGACACACTTTAGCATTCCAATGTGTCAAAAGGGGTCATGGGGAATCCTTAGGGGTCCTAGTACACCTTATCACGTATTAGGACATTCCAATGTGTCAAAAGGGGTCATGGGGACTCCCTTGGGGTCCTAGTACACCTTATCATGCTTTAGGAGCCCTAGGGAGTCCCCATGACCCTTTTTGACACATTGGAATGCTCAAGTGTGTCTTAAGGGGTGTTAGGACCCCTTAAGACACACTTGAGTGTTCCACTATGTCAGAAGGGGTCATAGGGACTCCCTAGGGGTCCTAGTACACCTTATCATGCGTTAGGAGCCCTAGGGAGTCCCCCTGACCCTTTTTGACACATTGGAATGCTCAAGTGTGTCTTAAGGGGTCGTAGAACCCCTTAAGACACACTTGAGCATTCCAATGTGTCAAACGGGGTCATGGGGACTCCATAGGCATCCTAGTATGCCTTAACACGCATTAGGACCCCTAGGGTGTCCCCATGACCCCTTTTGACACATTAGAACCCTCAAGTTTGTCTTAAGGGGTCCTATGAACCCTTATGACCAGCTTGAGCATTCCAATGTGTCAAAAGGGGTCATCGGGACTCCCTAGGGGTCCTAGTATGCCTTATCACATGTTAGGACCCCTAGGGAGTCCCCATGACCCCTTATAACACATTAGAATGCTCAAGTGTGTCTTTAGGGGTCGTAAGACCCCTTAAGACACTTGAACATTCCAATGTGTCAAATGGGGGCATGGGGACTCCCTAGGTGTCCTAGTACACCTTGTCACACATTAGGACCCCTAGGGAGTCCCCATGACCTATTTTGATGCATTGGAATGCTCAAGTGTGTCATAAGGGGTATTAGGACACCTTATGACACACTTGAGCATTCTAATGTGTCAAAAGGGGTCATGGGTATTCCCTAGGGGTCCTAGTATGCTTTATCATGCATTAGGACCCCTAGGAAGTCCCCATGACCAACACATTGGAATGTTCAAGTGTATCTTGATGTGTCACCGGACCTGTTAACACACACTTGAGTGTTCCAATGTGCCAAAAGGGGTCATGGGGACTCCCTAGGGGTCCTAGTACACCTTATCACGTGTTAGGACCCTAAGGGAGTCCCCATGACCCCTTTTGACACATTAGAATGCTCAAGTGTGTCTTAAGGGGTATTAGGACTCCTTAAGACACACTTGAGCATTCCAATGTGTCAAAAGGGGTCATGGGGACTCCCTAGGGGTCCTACTATGCCTTATCACGCATTATGACTGCTAGGGAGTCCCCTTGACCCCTTTTGACACATTGGAATGCTCAAGTGTGTCTTAAGGGGTTGTAGGACCCCTTAAGACACACTTGAGCATTCTAATGTGTCAAAGGGTGTCACGATGACTCCCTAGGGGTCCTAGTATGCCTTATCACATGTTAGGACCCCTGGGGAGTCATTATGACCCCTTTTGACACATTGGAATGCTCAATTGTGTCTTAAGGGGTTGTAGGACCCCTTAAGACACACTTGAGCATTCCAATGTGTCAAAAGGGGTCACAGAGACTCCCTAGGGGTACTAGTATGCCTTATCACACGTTAGGACCCCTAGGGAGTCCGCCTGACCCCTTTTGACACATTAGAATTCTCAAGTACATCTTAGGGGGTCGTAGGACTCCTTAAGACACACTTGAGCATTCCAATGTGTCAAACGGGGTCACGGGGACACCCTAGGGGTCCTAGTACTCCTTACCACACGTTAGGACCCCTAGGGAGTCCCCTTGACCCCTTTTGACACATTCAAATGCTCAAGTGTGTCTTAAGGGGTTGTAGGACTCCTTAAGACACAATTGGGCATTCCAATGTGTCAAACGGGGTCACGGGGACTCCCTAGGGGTCCTAGTATGCCTTATCACATGTTAGGACCCCTAGGGAGTCTCTGTGACCCCGTTTGACACATTGGATTGCTCAAGTGTTTCTTAAGGGGTTGTAGGACTCTTTAAGACACACTTGAGCATTCCAATGTGTCAAACGGGGCCACGGGGACTCCCTAGGGGTCCTAGTACACCTTATCACCCATTAGGACCCTTAGGGAGTCCCGATGACCCCTTTTGACACATTGGAACACTCAAGTGTGTCTTAAGGGGTCCTAAAACCCCTTACAACACACTTGAGCATTCCAATGTGTCAAAAAGGGGTCATTGGGACTCTTTAGGGGTCCTAGTATGCCTTATCACGCGTTAGGACCCCTAGGGAGTCCCCATGACCTTTTTGACATATTGGAATTCTCAAGTGTGTCTTAAGGGGTCGTATGACCCCTTAAGACACACTTGAGTGTTCCAATGTGTCAAAAGGGGTCATGGGGACTCCCTTGGGGTCGTAGTACACCTTATCATGCGTTAGGAGCCCTAAGAAGTCCCCATGACTGCTTTTGTCATATTGGAATGCTCAAGTGTGTCTTGAGGGGTCCTAGGACCCCTTAACACACACTTGAATGTTCCAATGTGTCAAAAGGGGTCATGGGGACTCCCTATGGGTCCTAGTACAACTTATCATGTGTTGGGACCCCTAGGGAGTCCCCATGACCCCTTTTGACACATTGGAAAGCTCAAGTGTGTCTTAAGGGGTCTTAGGACCCCTTAAGACACACTTGAGCATTCCAATGTGTCAAAAGGGGTCACGGGGACTTCCTAGGGGTCTTAGTACACCTTATCATGCGTTATGACCCGTAGGGAGTCCCCGTGACCCCTTTTGACACATTGAAAAGCTCAAGTGTGTCTTAAGGGGTCCTAAAGTGTGTCGTAAGACCCCTTAAGACACACTTGAGCATTCCAATGTGTCAAAAGGGGTCACGGGGACTCCCTAGGGGTCCTAGTATACCTTATCATGCATTAGGACTGTTAGGGTGTCCCCATGACCCCCTTTGACCCATTGGAATACTCAAGTTTTTCTTAAGGGGTCCTAAGACCCCATAAGATACACTTGAGGCATTCCAATGTG
Organism: Chamaecyparis obtusa; assembly: GCA_027943335.1. NCBI lineage: Eukaryota > Viridiplantae > Streptophyta > Pinopsida > Cupressales > Cupressaceae > Chamaecyparis > Chamaecyparis obtusa. The sequence continues at coordinate 202,846 of BSBK01001146.1, read as the reverse complement.
TCAAAAGGGGTCATCGGGAGTCCCTAGGTGTCCTAGTATGCCTTATCACGTGTTAGGACCCCTAGGGAGTCCCCGTGACCCATTTTGACACATTGGAATGCTCAAGTGTGTCTTAAGTGGTCCATACTAGGATCCCTAGCGAGTCCCCATTACCCCTAGGGAGTCTCTCTCTTTGCCTCCAGTGAACTATTCTTTAAAGCCTCCATTTCTGTGTAGCTAGGGTTTACTACACCTGTAAAAGGCACATTTAATACAAAGATTTAGCCCACCACCTTTAAATACCTAAAAGAAACGAGAAAAAAATTTAAGCCAAAAATACATACCGCATTTCTATATTTAGTACCGTAAGCTTAAACAATCTAGTTGGCTTCCTCTGCTAAGGCACGAAGAGCTTCATTAATGTATGCTCTAGGAGGAAGATTATAATTTCCATATTTCTACAAGAGATTCTCCAAAATTTGTAATATTATATATAATATATTAGTATATGTATTATATATATATATTATATACTTGTTAGTATATATAATACATTATTATATATATAATATATTATATATATTAGTATATTTATTACATTAGTACATATAATACATTAGTCTATTATAATACATTAGTATATATATAATATACATTATAAATATCATATGCATCTTTTCTATATATATATTATATACATCAATATATGTAAAAGTTCAATTTTTTTCATTTGCTCCCGCCCTTTTTTCATCAGCCTGGGAATATCGGGTACCCGATATGGAATTAGATACCCGATTTTTGCCAGGTAATATTTGACCAAAATATTCCCTGTCCCCACAGACGAGACAATCATGGGATTTTATACTTTTTTCATGTTTTGCAAAACAAAAAACATGATTTGGGGCCCATTGTTTGATTTTTGTTGACTTGTGGTCTCACCATGGGAAGCAACAGTCGTCGAAAGGCTAAACGCAAGAGGAAGTTGACAGATGATGAAATTCAATCATATAGGGAAAAAGATAAGGAAAATCACTGAAGAAGGAGAGAAGGTATGTTAAACATTAATCAAGGTGACCCCGTAAATGTAGTTGTAAGTGAAGAGGATATTCAATTTGAAAATGCACAGCTGGAGATTGAAAATGTAGACTTTGGGAACGGAAATGTTGCACAAGAACCACATGAACATTATACATCTCCAAATTATATGTGAAATGAAGTCCCTTGCAATAAAGATAATCAATCTTGAAATTTGAGGCTTTCAAGAACACCTAAATGGTTAATTGAAATTGAGGAGAAAATTATGAATAATTGGGAAGGAAAGAGGTCACATAGAACCGTTAGGTTGTGGGCTTCAAGACTTTATGATCAATTTTTTCGAAACAAGACATTGGTTGAGAAATGTCAAATTTTTGTGCAGTTGTTAAAGATGCAAAAGATGAGACCTGTGCTTGTGAAATTGAAGATTCGTGTGAACAAGAAAATGGAGAGAAATGCCATTGTTGTGAAGAATCTTTTCAATGCTCTCAATAGCATTGGGAAGACTAGTAGAGAAAAAGACAAGAGAGTTGCTACAGGGTTATTACAACCTCCTTAGTAAGTCATCAGTTGAGAAAGGGTTGTTTGATGAGACAAACTTGTGTTGACTTCAATATAGACCGTAAAACTTTGGGTAGAGCACTTGCAAGAAGAGAAAGACTTGATGATCAGCTTCAAATTGATACATGGGCTTATGGCGGGAGACTTCCACGTTTCGAGAAGAAGCTAACAGATGTTGTCAAGGATGAAATTCAACAATTTTGGGATGCTAACTCAAGAGTGTCACCAAATGTGAAGGATGTCTTGAAGTTGAGAGTTGGCAATCGAGACCACACTCCACATCCTAAACATTATGTGGAGGTAAGTCAAACAATGTTGTATAAAAAATTTTGTGAGACACATCCAACATTGAAAATATCACAAAGGTCTTTTGAATCCGTGAAGCCATTTTATTGTGTACCCCTTAAGATTTGAAATACATGTTGTTGCAAATATCATGTTGAGTTTTCAATGCATCATGAATTATTACGGTCCATTTGTTCTACTTTTCATACTAATGAAATGCTAGAGGATTTTGGTGCAAGTGGTCTTCCCAAATCATCAAGAGACTTGCTAGATGAATTTTTATGTCATAGAGATGATGGTTGTTTATTTTATAAAAAAGATTGCTTAAATGCCAAGTGCTCAGAATGTGGTGGCTTGTCCAAGTTTAGAACATGTTTTCATGAGGGTTTGGAACACAATTTTGGAAAGACATTCATCCAAAAAAAGGTATATGAAATAGTGAAATATACATTGAAGAGTGGAGGTGAAGGCTCTAGATGTGAGTTAGTTGCAAAAGAATACAATGTTGCTGATTTTATCTCAGATTTCAAGACAAATATTTTTTACAAGTATGCAAGGCATAGCCATAGGTCTCAATGGTTGGATCAACTATTCAGGACATGTAAGGACACTTTTCCCATTGGAACTATTATATCCATTGTAGACTTTGCGGAGAACTATACATTGCAGGCCCAAAATGAGACTCAAGCTCAATATTACAATTCCATTCAAGTTACTATTTTTGTACACATCACATATAGACATTCCCCTGATAGCACAAAAGATGAGTGAAAGATAATCAGAGAGTACGATTTTTATATGAGTGATGACAGGTCTCACTCTCATGAGTTTGTTCAACATTGTTTCCAAAACTATTTTGACTTCTTGTAGGAAAATGGTATTGCTATGGATAGGCATCTCATTTGGTCGGATAATTGCATCGGTCAATTTAAGAATGCTAGAATGTTTTATTGGTTGTGTAGAATGCATATGGAGAGAGGTGTACCTCATATTTGGAGTTTTTTTGAGTTAGGGCATGGGAAAGGGGAGCATGACAGAGCAGGTGCGTGTGTGAAGAGAGCTCTAGTTAAGGAGCACTTGAGGATTTTAGGTGTTGTACTTCTTGATGCTCACTCTATTGTTGATTGGTGTACTTTAGCATTGTCACAAGGGGGGAATCTTGATTCTACAGTGCGTAGATTCTTTTGGTTGGTTGAGGAGGGAACTATAGGAGATAGATTGGATTGTCAAATAGTGAAATACTATTCAAAAATGAATTCATTCCGAAGCTCCAATAGTAGTACATGGACCATTTGGACATGAGAGTTGGCTTGTTTTTTCCCCATGTGTTTTCAATATGATTGGGATCATTGCAAGTCAAGTGAGTGGGTTGATACATGGGTTCCATAGTATCTGACTCCTTTATCTTTGACACTCTCTATAAGAAATGATAACATGGACACTTCAGTTGACTATGACCATCTTTTAGATCTTCTAAAGCTAGGAGATGTTTTTGCATTGGTTGCACCACAGGGGAATGATGAGAGGTCAGATTATTGGTTAGCACGTTGTGTACAAGGTAAATAGAAGCTTGTACAATCGATGAAAGATGGTGATGGGTTCACATATCCTACTGGTTCAATTTTTGTTGCGGGAACATTGCTGAGAACATACATGATTAGAAAGAATGGAGTTCCCACATTTGAAGACTATGAGAAGCACAAAACTATTATCATGCATTCACACCTTGTTATATCAACAAATGTCAAGTTGTCAAAGCATCAAGGAAGACCAAAGACAAAAGAACTTTGGACTATTACTACTATTGATCATGAAGCACTATTGGAGACCTTGAAGCAAAGAGATGACCCTTCAGGAACACTTGACTAGGTAATAAGTTAACTTAGTGCATTATTTTCTAAGTTTGTTAAGCTTAATTTCAATACATTAATTTGACCTTTCTTAGATTATATTTTGAGTCAATAAACTTGGTTTTGTATGTGGATTGTAACTTGTACAGGAGCACCTATGAAGATGCCTACAGTCACCATGGATCCAATCAGAGATAGAAGGACAAAAGGATCCTTAATGGTTAATTGAGATCTTTTGAAGCCTATAATGGCAATTTGTAACAATCAATTTGATTTAAAATTTAAATGTCCTAAAACTCTTCATAAGGACTTATGACCAAAATCATTTATGGGTGGCCAATAGTGCCAAGAAGGGATCTTACATGTCATATACTTATGTCAATTGCATGGTTTGAATTCGTACATGTTTGATTGTTGTTTCTAATGCTTTAAGGATATTATATTTTATCATTTCAAACAATCTATAAAAGTTAAACCTCAAACATAATAAGCTCCATAATTCAAATTTCACAAGCTTAATCATGATTAATTTCATAGTTGAAATTTCAAACATACCACTAACAGTCAGTTGAAAGTGGCTCAACAATGTATCTTTCAAATTGGCAATGATCATCCATGACTCTTATCTTGGACCTCATGATAGGTATCAACAAACTATTAGATGCTACAGGATCATGTTTTTGAGGTCTACAATAACCTCTCTCAGTTTTGGGTGATTCAACTTCGTTTGCATTTGGCAAGGTGATCTCAGTCCATGCCAAAATTTGTAGTGAGGGTTAGTTGAAAGTGGCTCAGCAACATTTCTTTCAAACCATCTGACTTGACATTGAACCATCTACTCCATCAGCTCTGGTTGGCCAAGTAAATGCTAATGACAACCCCATTCTACCCATAGAGTCACTGGAATGCTCGTGACCATGCTCAACCCAAGTGACCCCAAGGTGCACTAAGCATGATTGGGAAGCAATCTTCCCAGGCTTGTATCTCAGACCTCGTGAGAGGTATTGATAAACCATTAGGTTCTATGGAATCATGTTTTTGAGGTCTACAATAACCTCTCTCGATTTTGGGCGATTTGACTTCATTTGCATTTGGCAAGGCGATCTTAGTTGATGCCAAAACTTGCAGTGAGGGTCAATTGAAAGTGGCTTAGCAGCATATCTTTCAAACCGTCTGACCTAGCATTGAACTGTCTACTCCATCAGCTCTGGTTGGCTAGCTAAACACCAGTGACAACCTTGTTTTTCCCACAGAGTCACCGGAACGCTCGCAACCACGCTTGACCCAAGTGACCCCAAGGTGCACTAAACATGATTGGGTAGCGATCTTCTGGGTCTTGTATCTTGAACCTCATGAGAGGTATTAACAAACCATTAGGTGCTATAGGATCATGTTTTTGAGGTCTACAATAACCTCTCTTAGTTTTGGGTGATTCGATTTTGTTTGCATTTGACAAGGCAATCTCAATCGATGCCAAAAATTGCAGTGAGGGTCAGTTGAAAGTGGCTCAGCAGCGTATATTTCAAACCATCTGACCTGACATCAAACCATCTGCTCCATCAACTTTGGTTGGCTGGGTAAATTCTAGTGACAACCTCGTTCTACCCACAGAGTCACTGGAACACTCGTGACCATGCTCGACCCAAGTGACCCGAAGGTGCACTAAGCACAATTGGGCAACAATCTTTTGAGGCTTGTATCTCAGACCTCATGAGAGGTCTCAATAAACCATTAGGTGCTATGAGATTGGTTTTTTGAGGTCTACAATAACCTCTCTTAGTTTTGGGCGATTCGACTTCATTTGCATTTGGCAAGGCGATCTCAGTTGATGCCAAAACTTGCAGTAAGTGTCAGTTGAAAGTGGCTCAGCAACGTATCTTTCAAACCGTCTAACCTGGCATTGAACTGTCTACTCCATTGGCTCTAGTTGGCTGGGTAAATGCTAGTGACAACCCTATTCTACCCACAGAGTCACTGGAATGCTTGCGTCCACGCTCGACCCAAGTGACCCCAAGGTGCACTAAGCATGATTGGGTAGTGATCTTGCAGGGGTCGTATCTTAGACCTTGTGAGAGGTATTGACAAACCATTAGGTGCTACATGATCATGTTTTTGAGGTTTACAATAACCTCTCTTTATTTTGGGTGATTCAACTTCATTTGCATTTGGCAAGGTGATCTTAGTCGATGCCAAAACTTGTAGTGAAGGTTAGTTGAAAGTGGCTCAACATCGTATCTTTCAAACCGTCTGACCTGGCATCAAACTATCTACTCCATTAGCTCTAGTTGGCTGGGTAAATTCTAGTGACAACCCCATTCTACCATTAGAGTCACCGGAATGCTCGTGACCACGCTCGACCCAAGGTGCACTAAGCATGATTGGTTAGCGATCTTGCGGGGCTTGTATCTCAGACCTCATGAGAGGTATCAAAAAAATGGTAGGTGCTACAAGATCATTTTTTCAAGGTCTACAATAACCTCTCTTAGTTTTTGGTGATTTGAGTTCGTTTGCATTTGGAAAGGTGATCTTAGTCGATTCCAAAACTTGCAGTGAGGGTCAGTTGAAAGTGGCTTAGCAGCGTATCTTTTAAACCATCCAACCTAGCATCGAACCATCTTCTCCATCAGCTCTGATTGGCTAGGTAAATGCTAGTGACAACCCCATTCTACCCATAGAGTCATCGAAATGCTCGTGACCACGCTCGACCCAAGTGACCCCAAGGTGCACTAAGCACGATTGGTCAGCAATCTTCTAGGGCTCATATCTCAGACCTCATAAGAGGTATTGAAAAATCATTAGGTGCTATGGGATCATGTTTTTGAGGTCGACAATAACCTCTCTCAATTTTGTGTGATTCAACTTTGTTTTCATTTGGTAAGGCAATCTCAGTCGATGCCAAAACTTGTAGTGAGGGTCAATTGAAAGTTGCTCAGCAGTGTATCTTTCAAATCATCCAACCTGGCATCGAACCATCTATTCCATCAGCGCCAATTGGCCAGGTAAACACTAGTGACAACCCCATTCTGCCCACAGAGTCACTAGAACACTCGCGACCACGCTCGACCCAAGTGACCCTAAGGTGCACTAAGCACGATTGGGCAACAATCTGATGGAGCCTTAATTTTTTACAAAAATTAGGGCCTCCATTTGAGAAATAATGTTGGATATTTGATAAGGTTTTCATTGAATGTTTTTTGGTTGCTCACAAGATATACAAACACATACTATTAAATGGAGATAAAAACTAGGACATATAGCAAATACTATTGAATAAATAGCGTCGACAACTATGAAACTTGGCAACGTTGGAACATTAAGCATCATATCAGCATTCGAATGGAGTGAAGTATACACACCATCAATTAATGATCAAAGTCAACCCAAATAAATTTCATTTCCTCATAGATGTTAATAGCTACAGCATATTACAAAGATGACAAACATATTATTTGGAAGAATATTACAAGAGGCGGTAAAGTAAAACTCATCATGAATGTCTAGTCAGTAATAATCAAACCATGAAGCAATAACTTCATCAAATGAAGTGAACACAACATGAGTTAAAGATTGATTAAACATATGTGTATGAAGACATTCGAAGGAGCCATGCAGTAATAAAAAATAAATATACACAGTGCTGAGCATAGTTCGAAGGCAGTATTAAAATCATTCAATGAACATTTGAGAGATGATATATTCGAGAGATGTGTTTTTGTAAGTCTGAGGGATATCATGTTGTGCAAGAAATCATATATTATACACAATGGAAAAGTCAATAGTCACATGTAATATCTATCAATGGTAATATCGAAGATTGGAAATGAAGACCATAAGCTTATACAATAATGGAGTTTTTTTATAGCATGAAATGAAGGCTCCTGCATACATGAAGATATTGAAACATTATTGCCGATAGTTAAAATTATTATAAGTGCGAACAAAAAGCATTGAAAATGATAATATATGAAATTAGAAATGCAAGTATGAGACTGAATGTGCACACAATGAAAAATAGCAACATAATTGATGGTATAGAATTTGTATATGAAAATTCATAGAAGTGGTAAACGAAACTCTCATATTAGTAGCGATTGAAGTTTTAATTTAGTGATGAAGAGAAGATGGCATGGTTTTTGTTTTGTAGAGAAATGATCTTTAGTATCGGTACTGATGGCCTCATCATCGTCTCAGGCACAGGGAAAGTTAAGCACTAGGAATCTAGGAAATCTATAGAAGTTAAACCTCAAACATAATAAGCTCCATGAACAAGCTATTCCAGAGTAAAGAAAAACAAATGTAACTTCAACAAGATATAATTTAAATCATAATGATAATCATAGTCAAGATATAACTTCACCATTCAATTCCATAAACATGAATAATAAATATGTATATACAAAAGATGATTCAAATATAACATATAAATGAACATGTTCTATATATGTATCAAATGTATCAAAAGTATGTCCATATACAAATATGGCACATGCCATTTCAAAATGTCTGCAAAATCAATGTTTTAAGGTGTACAATGTGGCATATATGCCATCTCAAAATGTGCCAAGTGTCATCTCTAAATGACCACAAAACTAAAACTACATCCTATACTGTAGGGGGATCATCAAAATGTAGCCTCTTTGAAGAAGTGTTGGGCTCTGATTGATCCTGCTTAAAAAATGAGTTAAAACCAAAGTTAGATTGCTTACTTTATATGATTTGTACATATATATATAATTCATAATTCAAACACTAATTTAATTAAAATTATAATTGAATACAAATATTTGTACCTAGTCTCTCGATCACCTACCACGATCAGGTGTCCTAGCATAAGTCCTGGGTAGCGAAGGGACCATGCGAGCAATACCAACTCTGACCTATAAATATATATTTGCAATAATGAGATTAGTAGAGTGGTGCAACATAGAGTAATAAATCTACAAAATAGGATGATAGCATAATAAAATTACAAATTGATTGAACTAAAATTAAAACTTACATCTGGTGATCCCTCCTCTGGAATAGTGGGCTGGGTCAACAAAGAAATGAAAGATTCTCATGGGCCCTCCCTCACAGTCGGAGTAACCTATGAGAGTAAAAATATTGTTAATTATATATCAATGTACTTCATTATAACAACCCTGGTTATAAAATACAAATAACAATACGTAAAAGTCTATGTACAATCGGGCTATCACTCTGAATTGAGATGCTTGTAACCTTACGCCGCCAAACCAGTGTCGGGACATCATCAATAGCCACACCCTATACAATAAAGTGCAAGTAAAATATTTATTACTACACACAAGTGGCATACATATGCATGCATAATTAATCTTAAACAATTAACTACCTTTCCTTTGTCGACACCTGATGAAGAAACCCCCTCACGCCCCCCACTGAAATCGGCTGTAACCAGCAAGAACACAATAAGATGACAATATATATTAGTAAATTTTTATTGCTCTAATTGATAGAGATTTAAGCATGTACACCAAATGATATAAAAAAAACCTAATGGGTACATAATTTATAATATACTGTATAGTCATCAAGGCCAAATGAAATGGCTGAAAGTGTGGACTCATCCACCTATCTCACCTCCTTCTGTGTCATCGACTAAACATAAATGGAAAAAATAGATATACATAAGTGCATGCAATCATTAAAACTAATCTAAATAAATAAATTATTTTTAAATTAAATAAGTCATGTGACAAATTTATTTATAATTTTACTCTTACCGTATCAACAAGAGTCAATGGCTCTATGTGCACCTCCTGAGCACTCTCATGAGATGTAGATGCTCCATGAGGTGTTGCAGCCTCTGCAGTAGCCTCTCCTGTATCCCCCTCATCAATATCATGAAACTGATATATATTAGAATCAGTAAGCGGTCTGAGGCACATATGCCTGCACATAATGCACATATGGGGCTCACATACATGTGAACTTCGATGAGATGTCGATGTGCCAGCAACATCCACAGGAGGCAACAGTGACCTGGTCTGTGTGATCAACTGATCACTCAGTAAATGAATGGCCCTAATAGTCTATTCAACAATCTCTCCAATGATATTGGGATGTTGCATTGGAGGAGGAGGTGCGACATCAGTGGGGGGGACAAAGGTAGTGGCCTTTTAGCACTGGGAAGATGGCCTAGTCTGAGGAGCTCCTCTGCCTATGCCCATGTTGGGCCTCATACTCCAATAATCAACATGGTGACCAAGCACAAACTCAGCATACAATTTTTTAAGGAAATAAAATGGGACCTCCAAATTGCTATGTGGTGGTTTATCAAAAACCATCCACCAGCGATCCCAAAAGTTTGTGTGCATTGCTTCATTTGTGCACCATTTTATTGATAATTTGGGCTTTTTGGGGTCAACTGGTATTCCAGTTTTAGGATCGACAAAAAGGGTGGCTATATCTTCCTTACTTATATTAAGGGCTGCAATCCCATCATGGTCAAGCCCGTCATCAAACTGGGCATGCATATCATCACGCCAATGAAGAGAAACATTATGTTGCTGTGTGAGTGTGTCAATATTTCCAACAATTGTATTTAGTGTGGCAAGCATGGGACCTAATGTAGGTATATTTTGATACGTGTTTTGGAAATCTCATATTGTGTTCAAATTTTCTTCTATCAAATCTTGTAAAGATTTAAGGTTTAGATATGGGGGATTGTTTTCGGGATTGTTATTTGGAGGGTTATTTTCTTCATTGTTGTCAGCCATGCCTGATTAAATAAAAAACAAATCTAAATTTCAAATATTATTACAAATATAAATACAAAACCCTATTTAAAAAAAAATGCTACATTTAGAATGAAAATGAAATAAATTAATAAAAATATACAAATAACTACTTACTGAATATGCTCAGAGTTGAATTTGTTGTTTCCAATATCAGGTACCTGAAAATATATAAGGTATGATAAAATCACAGATAGAAACTTGAAAAAAATCGCGCAAGGAAATGAAGAAAAGGGCTCGCAGGTGTCGGATTTATGCCACAGTTATCGGGTACCTGATATGATATTGGGTACCTGATATTTTTGGGTACCCAATTAGGCCTCTACTTTGGTGGTAGGTTTGCCCAAGTGTACTGACACCCAAGCCTACTAAAAAGTCAACAAGCACTTTCATGCACTTTTGGACGAGTGAAAAGTGAATATTTTTCACATCGCCACTTTTTGGCTCCTTATCTTCTTGCACATACCCTGGAATAGTTAGATATTGATCCTAGACCACATCTATGCATTTGTGAGGTTTGTATTTGTATTTTTACTCATTTAATTCTAACTAGCAGAGTAGTTTCAACCATTCCTTTGACAATTTTGTGAGTTTCCAATTGAATATGGTCATTCCATGACCTCTAACCACTGTAACACATGGAATGTGGTGCAGGGGCACCACCTTCACCTTCAAATTTCACATCATTTAAGTCATGTCAAGAAAGGATATATTCATTAAAGTGTTAGAACCATGGTATATTTGTTAAATACTTAAATTACATTATAATGATTTGACAAAGAGAATATGGGATATTTGTAAGCAAAATTCCGAATAGGAATATGAATTGTCATGGAAGACAAACCATTTTGTAATGGTCCAATATGGTCTTAAATAGACTACACTATGTAATAGAGAGGAGGATAGTTAGAGAGAGTCGACAGATAATAGAACAGGCAAGAGAGTAATAATTGTGGAAAAGTATCAGGCTCTCTGGCCTTTAGCCAAAGAGCCACGAACATTTCTTCTGCCTTGAGTATGAATGAAATGTATTTTAATTAAGCTTTATGTATTCCCTATTGGTGGTTTTTTATCTTTGTTACGAAGAACATAACAGTGTTAATGAATGGACTTCTCTTTATTGTTATTGTGCAAAGAAATATAAATGATCTATTTTGTTTCATGACAGTCCCATAAGGAATGGTTTTTGGGTTATTAGTCTCTTTATGATAGTCTTGTAGGAGAGGATACTAATCAATTTTGTTGATAGAGAAATGTTTTGAAACCATTTGGTAAGCCAAGAAAGCATTGATGTCTACAACAGTTTAAAAAAAATATTTTTCAAGAACTCATTATTAATTGAGTTTATATATATTCCTGCTATCAGTTTTTGATATCTTTTGTGAATAACATAACAGTGAATGATATTGGTTTTGGTTGAAAGAGTTTCATAGTGGAATGTATTGGGTTCCTTAAAGGATTGAATAGTGTAACGAATGGGTGTTTGAGGCATTGAAAATTCATGGTCACATTTTTGTTTATGAGTTTTGGTTTGCAAACAGTCTCAATTTAGGATATATCCAGATTATTCCTAGGACGCTGCTGGAAGCATTTTCTTACTTTGCTGGTTAAACAAATAGCATATATCTAACTAGGGCATCAATCTTGAAGCAGCATAGCCACTTCCCCCAGATTTGAGTACTTGGGTTATTAAAATTCATTTCCTTGGCTTGCTTCTCACCCAATGGCATTGGAGACCAATAGAGAAATCACAAGTCAAGGTACACTCTCCATGACAAAGCCAACTAAGGAGTTTGTTGGTGTTCTTTTTCCCCAAAGGTCAGATTGACATAAGGATTGACAAGGCTAATGTCACATTCACTCAACACTCCAAATTTGATAAGGAAAAAAGCCAACTGATAAGGATCAAAGAGAGACCCTTCTACACTTTGAGCTCCACATCACTTAGGTAGGTATACCTCATCTACACACTCATACAACTTCTGTCACACTACAGGCCTGTAGGTAACTAACTATGGAATAGTTTTCAAACCCCTATAGGTATCCTGTACCTCAAATAAAACCAATATCTCATGCAATAGCCCTACTTGCATGGAGTGAGTATGAAAACCAGAGACCTAACCTAACATGGAAGGGAAAGGATGAAACTCAATGATTTAATGTTGAGCTGAAGAGACCCTTGAGATACCCTTAGTCTCTCATAGACCAGTGCCTTATCCAATGGGTAGCAGAGTCAAATACCTCACTGCAACAGAGCTATGAAACAAGAAGACAACACATTCAAATATGTTAGTACCTTACACCAAGCATATACCACTAATCAGACCATACTTCAACTATCCACCTGTGTACCCAGATATGCTATCACCTATTAAAGGATTTTAACCCTCCCCTTAGAAGAGACCTATAAATAGATAATGCATTGATCAACATCCACTGAAAGACAAGCATGAGACATCTTTGATTCTCCAGCTCATACATATCTGAAAATGAGTCATGAATTTAGTTGCTTCTGTGAAAATAACTCTATTGCAGACACTCACTGGAAATGCGAATAGAAAGACTACAACACCCTTGATGCTATAATCAATAAACTCAAAACTCAAATGGAGACAATCTGATAGAAGTATAAATGTATTGCAATCTCATACATAAGACATCTATTACAATCTGTATTCTATTCTAAACTAGCAAGTGAAAGAAGAACACCCTATATGCAGAGAAAATGAAATATCTATAGGAAAAGGACCCTTCCTTGGAACCAGAAAGGAACTCTAAGCTGAAACTTTTACAAAGTAAAAAATTCAACTATTTATACCACTGGTTACCTTGGAATCCCAAACAAGTTAGGATACAACAAGCTATGGGTAACCATGGTAAGGGTTAGGGTTTCACCCACCTAACCAACTGGAATACATCAAAATTCAATGTAGGGGCAGGAAACATAGGCAACCTAGAGAAAACAAATCTCAGGCAGATCTGCAATCATGAAAATCTGCGAGCTCAGTATAGAACACCAAGGATAACCATGAAAACCAATACAAATCACCACATGCCAAAAGTTTCTTGAGCTCAAAAACATATAGTACAAACCCTTGCAAATGATCAAAGAACACCTTGGACCACATTGCAATAGCAAATGCCACCAAACAAATCCAATCAGGTCGTTAAAACCATCAATTTTGGTACTTCCTGTTGCAAAAACCATCTGCAAATTTAAAATTGAAAGACAATGGTCATATCTTGGTGCCTGCAGGGAATCGACGACCCATATTCAAACTAAGACTAGCTTTAAGTCCCGACCATAGATCCTCTTATCTTTCTCGAGCTTCAGGACTTAACCTTTATCTTTAGTCATGCAACTGCGATCACAAACCCACTTAGAAGTCTTTGGCCACATCACCAATCAGTAGCCAGCCAAAAATGAGCAACTCAGCAACACTGGCACTATGGAACTGCCTTAACTCTGCAACGGTGACATTCAATAGTTGTCACATGATCGCATAGCTAGGAAATGGACTATGTAAACATGCGACACACCTCCACATCACCCCTCTACCTTGCCGCATAACCACCACCGCTAACACATAGGGTTTGTCGCATGATCGCATAGCATGAAACTGGCTCATGCGAACATGCGACAAACTGTCAGCACTTGCCATCGTCAACCTCTAACCAGGAACCACCATGTCAATGAGACCGAACAACTAGTGCCACATCAAACACATTACAACCTCAGCTCTACTGACAACTTTCCACATCACGGCTCCCTGACCAATGAAAATCATGCACATCAGCATCTCCATAGCATGTTGGACCCACTAAAAATAAGCCCCTTTAATCAGATGATCGACGTATGATTTTAAGGGGGGACAATATTCCTTGAGATCATATGCCATTTTTAGATCTTGTTACATGCTGGCCAACCCGCAAACCCCTCTGACAACGGCCCCATTAAGAACTTCCATGTCACTGCCACATCGACCAATCAAAAAATGCCACATCACCACCTACCACCGGGCTTAGGAACAGGTGTCAGCCAGTCACATGATCGCATGAGAAAACTCTGACATGCGATCATGCGATAGCCAACCACAGGATGCCACATAACCGCCAGCGGGACCACTGCCCTCCCTGCCAACAGGCCCAGCACAAGAAGTAACCAATCGCATGGTCACATGTCAAAATTTCTAACATGTGATCATGCGACAACCAATCATTTTAAAACCCTTGAAGACCTGGGCCCACCATCCGATCGCACTTGTGTAGTTAGGACCGACGAACAAGGAGTGCCGACAAAAGGGAAGAAATGCGAGGTCAAAAACACATAGGGTTTTCGAAAAAAGATGAAAAAGGGATGTGAAAACATCGAGGGTTTTCATGTAGGCCAAAAAGGTAGAAAACATCATGAGTTTTCAAAAACATTGTGGGTTTTTGACACTTTGACAAATTCTGAAACTATTTCCTACAGACCTTAAAACTTGGATATCTCCTTGATTTTGTGAATTAGGAGATGTGATCTAAACTGGAGAAAGGTGATACATTAAAGAGCATGGGGAAAAGAGTGCAAACCATGAAACATTATGGATTTTCTTCGCACATTAAAACTAGTTTGCAGTAGGGTAGGACAACTTTTACAAAACTTGCAGGGAAGTGGTCATTTTCAAAAGATTTTTTCTATGGCTGGAAAATGACCCAACAGTGGCTCTAGTTGGGGACATGTATCTCCTATAGATACAATGAGGACCTCAGATCTCTGGGAAGAAACAGACCACCCACTGGAAAAACACAGAGACCTCAAAAAACATAGGGAATAGATAGGAAAGGGAAACTATTTATAGATATTTACAAAATTTACAAATTTACAAAGATGGCCCCAGGCCACCAAAAGAAAACCAGTGACTCTCCTAAATCAAAAATCTAATTTTCATCCACATACGTGACCAACCACCTAAAAATTTCTTGACCATCTTGCAGCCAACATATATGAATATTCATGGGCTGAAAAACAAACTTGCACTGATCACCACCCATGTTCTTCCAGTCATGACTATTGTATTCACACTCATATTTATACTCCAAGAAGTAGGGAACATCATCTTCTTCTTCTTGATGACTGGAAACAAAAATTTGATCTAGTAATGCACTAGAAAATGTAGCATATGGAGCATCATGCATTACTATACAGTTACCTGGCTGAGAAGGACTTGAATCCTCTGATTTACCTTCATGCATTGCTTCAGCCACTAAGTAACTTGGTTCATCACCGACATCTTCATGAACTGGATAATGAACCAAGTGAAGGTTTATCTCAAAATTCTGGTGACAAGGGAAGAACCGATCTGCATCATCATTTTCAGCAAAAGAAACTCTGTCCCAACTATTGAAGACTAGGTCCTCAACACTATCACATTCAATATCATATTTAGCAAAAATAGGAAAGGGGTTTGAACAAGAAATTTGTTCATCATTGTAATCTTGATGACAAGAAAACACACTGTCATGTCCTTCTACTTCTCTTTCTGCAAAGTCACTACCAGAGAGGGAACCTAATATACATGAATCTTCATGGTCACTTTGAACACTGGCCTCATTATTAGTGTCAAAGTGTATATCATAGGGGAGCTACAAATCAAAGCCCATACAAGGTGCATACCTTTGGAATTCATCAGCCAAGAGTGCTGATATCTTTTCACTGCTCAATGGACTTTGGGATTCATCTTCATCTTCATCAGTTTCATCCCTGTCAGGAACAAGAACTGAGAACTTGGCCTCAAATCATCTTGTGTGAAGCAGCCTATGTAGGAATCATCATCTACATCATATTCAATATTTTTCTCTTCACACAAAACATCATTAAACCAGGACAAGAAGCAAGAACTCTGACACTAAAAAGAAAAAAAATGTGCAGATAAAATGGAAGTATTGTCATCCTTAGATTCATCTTCAGCACTCTCATTTGCAGTGACCTCAATGTCGGCTTCATAGTTCACACTTCTTACATAATGAGACTCAACATAAAAAACAATGACCTCCTCATGATCACCATAGGGAACCACCAGTCTTCTCAATCTTCTGTCCTCCTCTAACTGCCATATGTCAATTTTTCTCTTTGCAATCTTCATCTTGAGAGAAGCAACCTCATCAAAATGTTCAATAAACTTTTCTCTCAATTCATCCCAAGAAGGGATTGAATATGAAGGCAAGGACAAGAACCAATTCCTTGCACCATCAAAAAATGTATGCACAAAAAGCTTCATAGCAACATCTTCATGCTCAATATCCATTTCACCAAAAAGATCCATGACATCATCAACATGCTAGCTTGCAGAAACAGACCCACCAGCAAAGAATTTAGGCAAGCACTCCCCATCCTTAGCATACAAATCATTAGGTGCACCTTCTATGCCATCAAAACAAAAGGGCCTATATTCCTCCATGAGGAACCACCCACTACAACTCATCCCTTTCTGTTGGTGCTAAACACTTGGTAGGGAAACATTTTCAAGAAGAGAATACCTGAAAGTTTTGTAGTAGAAACTCTACTTGTTGATTGGAAAGCAGGGCTGATCTAGAGCTCACCTAGAAGCTTCATCAGATTCTTTCAAAATAGAGTTGCCACCTCCTTGAAGAGGAAAAATTTGTACTTGTTCTTGTTTCTTCGTCCAATCAACACAAAACTATGCCAAAATTTGTACACTGTCTATCAAAAATTGCACTGATCAAATAGAGACTTCAGAGTCACCACTTAGCACGCAGTGAGAAGATGTTACTAATGTGTTTTTTCTATCAGACTCTGTGATCATTTAACCAGACTCTGAGATGATCTAGCCAAGTAGGAAAACTTGCTATCTTTTACTTCTTCCCCAGTAGAGTTGCCATTTTGCTGGTGACTCAGATGGGCAAATCAATTTGGTCAATAAGATTTTGACTTTGCAATGTAACCACAACCAAAGATTCTCAACAGGTATATCTCCTTTTATGTTCTCCCCAACAGAGTCACCATTTTGTTGGTGTTCTTTTTCCCCAAAGGTCAGATTGACATAAAGATTGACAGGGCTAATGTCACATTCACTCAACACTCCAAATCTAACAAGGAAAAAGACCAATTGACAAGGATCAAAGAGAGACCCTTCTACACTTTGAGCTCCACATCACCCAGGTGAGTATACCTCATTTGCACACTCATACAACTTGTGTCACACTACAGGCTTGCAGGTAACTGACCGTGGAATGGTTTTCAAACCCCTATAGGTATCTTGTACCTCAAATAAAACCAATATCTCATGCAATAGCCCTACTTGCATGGAGTGAGTATGAAAACCAGAGACCTAACCTAACAACATGGAAGAGAAAGGGTGGAATTGAAAGATTTAATGTTGAGCTGAAGAGACCCCTAAGATACCCTTAGTCTCTCATAGACCAGTGCCTTATCCAATGGGTAGTAGAGTCAAATACCTCACTACAATAGAGCTATGAAACAAGAAGATAACACATTCAAATATGTTAGTGCCTTACACCAAGCATATACCACTAATCAGACCATACTTCAACTATCCACCTGTGTACCCAGATATGCTATCACCTATTAAAGAATTTTAACCCTCCCCTTAGGAGAGACCTATAAATAGATAAGACATTGATCAACATCCAATAAAAGACAAGCGTGAGACATCTTTGATTCCATAACTCATACATATTTGAAAACTAGTCACGAATTTAGTTGCTTCTGCGAAAACAACTCTATTGCAGACACTCACTAGAAATGCGAATGGAAAGACTACACCCTTGATGCTATAATCAATAAATTTAAAACTCAAATGGAGACAATCTGATAGAAGCATAAATGTATTGCAATCTCATACATAAGACATCTGTTACAATCTGTATTCTATTTTGAACCAGCAAGGGAAAGAAGAACACCCTATATGCAGAGAAAAGGAAATATCTATAGGAAAAGGACCCTTCCTTGGAACCAGAAAGGAACTTTAAGTTGGAACTTTTACAAAGTAAAAAATTTAACTATTTATACCACTGGTTACCTTAGAATCCCAAACAAGTTAGGATGCAACAAGCTACGGGTAACCATGGTAAGGGTTAGGGTTTCACCCACCTAACCAACTGGAATACATCAAAATTTAATGCAGGGGTAGGAAACATAGGCAAGCTGGAGAAAACAAATCTCAGGCAGATCTGCAATCATGAAAATCTGCAAGCTCAGTACAGAACACCAGGGATAGCCATGAAAACCAGTACAAATCACCACCTGCAAAAAGTTTTTCGAGATAAAAAACATACAATACAGACCCCTGCAAATGATCAAAGAACACCCTGGACCACACTACAACAGAAAATGCCACCAAACAAATCCAATCAGGCCACTGAAACCATCAATTTTGGTACTTCCTGTCGCAAAAACCATCTGCAAATTTAAAATTGAAAGACAACGGTCATATCTTGGTGCCTGCAGGGAATCGATGACCCATATTCAAACTAAGACCAGCTTTAAGACCTGACTGTAGATCATCTTATCTTTCCCAAGCTTCATGACTTAACCTTTATCTTTAGTGACACAACTGCGATCACAAATCCACTCAGAAGTCTTCGGCCACATCACCAGTCAGCAGCCAACTAGAAATGAGCAACTTGGCAACACTGGCACCGTTGACCCACCTTAACTCCGTAACGACGACATTCAACAGTTGTTGCATGATCACATAGCTAGGAAATGGGCTATGCGAACATGCGACACACCTCCATGTCACCCCTCTACCTTGCTGCATAAATGCCACCGCTAACACACGGGGTTTGTCGCATGATCGCATAGCATGAAACTGGCTCATGTGAATATCCAACAAACCGTTAGCACTTTCCACCATCAATCTCCAACTAGGAACCACCATGTTAGTGAGACTGAACAAATGGTGCCACATCAAACACGTTACAACCTCAGCTCTGCTGACAACTTTCCACATCATGGCTCCCCGACCAATAAAAATCATGCACATCAACATCTCCATAGTATGTTGGACCCACTAAAAACAAGCCCCTTTAATCGGACGATCGACGTATGATCTCAAGGGGGGAGAATATTACTTGAGATCATACGCCAGTCGTAGATATTGATACATGCTGGCCAACTCACAAACCCCTTTAACAACGGCCCCATTGAGAACTTCCATGTCGCCACCACATCGACCAATCAAAAAATGCCACATCACCACTTGCCACCAAGCTTAGGAACAGGTGTCAACCAGTCACATCATTGCATGTCAAAAAACTTTGACATGCGATCATGCAACAACCAACCACAAGATGCCACATAACCACCAACGGGACCGCTGCCCTCCCCGCCAAAGAGCCTAGCACAAGAAGTAACAGGTCACATGTCAAATTTTTTTGACATGAGATCATGTGACAACCAATCATTTTAAAACCCTTGAAGACCCAGGCCCACTATCCGATCGCACTTGCACAATTAGGACTGATGAACAAGGAGTGCCGACAAAAGGGAAGAAATGCGAGGTCAAAAACACATAGGGTTTTTGGTGAAAGATGAACAAGGGATGTGAAAACATCGAGGGTTTTCATGCAGGCCAAAAATGTAGAAAACATCATGGGTTTTCAAAAACATTGTGGGTTTTCGACACTTTGGCAAATTCTAAAATTATTTCCTGTAGACCGTAAAACTTGGATATCTCCCTGAATTTTGTGAATTAGGAGATGTGATCTGAAGTGGAGCAAGGTGATACATTAAAGAGCATGGGGAAAAGAGCACAAACCATGAAACATTATGGATTTTCTTTTCACATTAAAACTGGTTTACACCAGGGCGGGACAACTTTTACAAAACTTGCAGGGAAGAGGTCATTTTTAAAAGATTATTGCTATGGTTGGAAAATGACCCAATAGAGTTTTTGGGTTGGTCTGATAGAGAGTTTAGTATCTCGCGGGCACAACATAAAAGTTTTAATAAAATGTTTGCATAACTAACAAATGAGATTCAAAATCGTGGATGCATTGAAGGTTAAAGTTGTAGAGATGTTCAATCTATCCACTCACTTCACAAATTGACAAGGCATGATATACAAACAACCTAGCAAATACCCAATACATGATGCCCTAGCACATTGCTCACAGGCCCTAAGTAGGCAACCAATAAAAAAATGCTAGACAAATGCAAAGTAAGAAAACCCTTACAGGTAGTCCTCCTTTTACACCAAATCTTAGTGGCAACCCTTGCAGGTAGGCGGTCCTCCTAAAAATCTCACCAAATAATAGTTCAAACAATCGCATGCTCTAGCTCCTTCACGCGCTCCAAGTGAAAACAAAATAATGAAATGAGATATGAAATATTTTTTCTTTTTAATGTTATGCCTATGTTGGTTGAAATTTTGACCTACATGGTATTGGTCAAAATTTCAACTAACATGGGCATGGATTGAAAAAAAAAAGGAAGTTTTCCTTCTATAATTTGACCAACCTAAACCTTTTTAATTGATGGTTGAAAATTTTGGTAGAAAAATGAGGTCAAATGTAGTAGTGTGTTTTCTCCTTCCTTCATTTTCATATCATCAAATCTGCCTCTTAAGCTTTCAGCTCTGGCTCTCTTCACATTTGCATCACCACCAGAGACTTGAGCGAGTTTATCCCACATTTTCTTTGTAGTAGTACAAGTCTTGACATCCTCAAATTCAGCATTAGATAGAGCAGCAAAAATCTCTATCATAGTAATGTTATGTTCATGTCGGTCTCTCAACTGATCAAGAGTTAAAGGTCCAGGTGGTGGTTTTATGGAGCCATTGTTCAGTAAGGTTATAGCATAATCACCAATTCTAGATATGTGAAGTTTCATTCGGCTCTTCCATATAGTAAAGTTTTCCTTATTCGGCTTTGACACTTTGCTCTTATACATCTTGTAATCTTTTTGTTGAAGTCCTTATAACTCTGTTCCAAGAAACCAATGCTCTGATACAAATTGTTAGAATAACTAAGAGGGGGGTGAATCAGTTAGATCAGTTATCCTACATTCCCAAATACAAAGATGTAACTCTCAAAACAATTTCAATAAATTTTGCAACTTGGTAACATAAACTATTAAACTGTCTATGCCTTTTACCGATTACCAATTAATTAACTCACTGTGATTACCGACCAAATCAAATATGCAGTATGTAAATTATGACAATAAAGCAATCATCATAGAAACACATAACACAATAATTTAATGTGGAAACCTTGCTAAGGGAAAAACCACCTGGGAACGGTAACCCAAAATAATTTTCACTCTTCTAAAGTGAGCTTGATGAAGAGTCAACCCTGTTAAAGGTTACAGACACACTGTTAGGTGTGACCTTGTTAGAGGATTTAAGACTAACAGTTAACTTTTGACTAACATTCACTATGGGGTCAATAAGATAACAATGCACATTCCTTGAATGACATAGGGGCATAACATAAGATGGTTAAGTCCACTCGGTTAGGAGATTTTCAGTATTATTGGTTAAACTAAAATAGTAGTTGATCTGATTAAAATACAACTTAATTTGTAGATGTTTAGATCTATTATGAGCCCATATGAATCCTCTGATCAATATTGCAATTCACTTCCTCAATGTACTTTCACTCGGTAATAGCTCTCTAATGCTCGGTACTGTTCTGTAGTTCGGTTCTCCTTCAACCAGTTTGATCAGGCATGCATGAAACTATATTCACATGAAATCTCTACAGTCTTATTTCTTTCAGCATAGTTTCAATAATTAAACTCATATCTTTTATATAGATAGATAAAGTTTTTTCATATCAACCATCAGATTTTGCTGCTTATTCTTCTTCGTTGATTTTACCTCTTAAACCTTCCTTGGTAGTTGTGTCAATAACATGTTTCAATTCCATCCTTTAGATCTTCTCTGAATTTTCTCAGCAATGGATCTCATAACAAAATTTATCCTCAATCTCAAAATCATAACAATTTTCAACTCATCATTTTTTGTCGGCTAAACTAAGCATTTAATACTTTCATCCATACTCAGTTAACAAAAAAATGCATTGGTGAATACAAGCTCGGTTAATACTGTCGCTTGGTATACACTACACTGGCTCGGTGTATACTGAAGTCTTCATTTACTGACCACATTGCCTTGTAGAATTTTGCTTCCTTCTTCATAATAGATTAAAGCAACATAATAAAGTCAATAATATGAGATCATAGACCCATCAATAAGTTACCCAAAGTATTCCTTATCCTCATCTGTCATATCCATCTTTCTCCATGTAGATATCTCAGTTCTTCATCTTTTCTCTCTTTTTATAGATCTGTAGATGTTTGTAACTAACATGATAAGTACTGACAAAACTAGTTGACATCAATGACAACATAATGACTGATTTAATTATCTTACATATTATTTCGGTAACTCAGTGATCTCTAATCACTGATCTTCAAGTCATTCAGGTATTCAATCAGTTGTAGTTCATCAACTTCTTGAGTTTCTCTTGTCGTAATTCCTCATGGTTTGTCTCCTGTTGCAAGTTGAAATTTAAGCTAATTGTATCTTCACCAACTTTCTTAAAGTTTAAATCAAATAGCTTCCATGTAAAAATCATCACACATAGTCATGCCCCTGTGTAGTCTTAAGCCCTATTTTCTCATTAGTCACATCTGTCCTAGTTAGAATACCCCAAAATCCTTTTCTTGGTAGTTTTGAAGCCCCTGTTGTTTAGCAACCTTGAGCCCATTGTGATATTTCTTAGTTCTAGTTATCTTTGAGATATATATTTTTATTTTAGATTAAGTTGGCCCATGAAAAATAATGTTTGTTTAGTATGTAAAGGCTATAGTGGACCTATTAGTGATCACTTTATTTAGGATCCTAATAATTTATTGTATTTTTATTTTCAAATGGAAGGATTTGGTTATAAAGATATAATCTACTATAGAGTGTTGCAGCATATGAAAATCCATATCCACAAGTTCATTAATGAAGCCTTGCATATTTACCTCCTACAAATACACACTAATTTTATTGGTTAATTTTTATAACTAAAGATTCAGATCCTGTTTCTATAGGGAGAAGTCCTCATCAAGTTTTGAAATATAGATAAGATCTGTACATCTTTGGTTGAAGTTGTACATGACTATTTATTTTAAGGATTCAACTCTCCCTAAGTCAAATTTTCTCCCCCAGAGCTTTTTTTTATGCACATCAACTTTTTCAATCTGGGATCATGTGTCATAATGATTTTCACATGTCATGCTAGCGCACCTCCTTTAGAGTTTACAACTAGTTTTTCTCTTTTTGATGTGTGACGTTGATGCATGATAGTTTTGGGGATAAGTTTGGTGTTGACTATGGGCCCTAATTACACTTTTTACAAGGATTTTCTTAGAATTCCACTTGTCTCCTCAATACTTTCCTAGAAGTTCTTGCTTTTGGCAGAGGCTCCTCTTTTGTGCTCATGTGCCACATGTTAGCTATTTACCAATTTTTGGGGTATTTTCTCCTATGTACTCTTGGTCAGATTAGGTTGTGGTTTGCACTAGGTGGCTCCTACATATTCAAGAGTTTATTCTTCTTCCTTAGTAGACCGCTGCACATGTTCCATATGTCCTCCCTCTTTATTTTTAGATCTAAAGAAATTGAAACCCAAATCCATATTTCACATGTGAAAGGAGGTGGTTGTTATAAATGGTGTTTCCTTGTACATGTTGATTAAAATACGAAAACTAAAAAATAAAATTTACGACCATAAAGACAATGTGATACTTACAATACCATTTAAATTTAACTAGAAAATAAAAGTTATGGAAGTATGTTGACTCAACAAACAAGTGTGTTTGACACGTGTGAATGATGGGTCATCAAAAGTTCCTTCTCCAGTATCAAGTCTGAGTTTGATCGAATGAGGAAAATAATTAATGAACGAGCAATGCATAGCTATTTGGGTATGTGAAAAGATACACCTGTGAATGGATTGACTATGATGAATTCAATCATTGGAAGAAGATCCTGGAAAATATAAGAATAATTTTCTAGCTATGAAAACTCTGCATTTAATTTAAAGATTCCAATCTTAAAAGTAAACATCCAATGTAAGGAAATTTCACATTTAATAAAGGTAGTTGAATGCATGAAAGTTTCATGGAAAATAAAAATCACAATTGTAGTTGATTTCAAGGAAATATGGAAGCTCAAGGATGAGTTGGAAAAATTGGATTTTCTATAGACCTAATATCCAATCATGGATAGAATCTCAATGAAGATTGATTGGAAAATCTATGATATTCGATGTTCTTAACCTCGTGATTCGATGGTCAAAGATTGGGGACATATTTAAAAAATGTTTGGGTGGTTAAATTTTTTTGAACTAGATATATGCTTGATGAAATGATAGAGAAGATATATGAATGAATATATTTGTGTATAAAAAGGAGAGAAATGTTGATTAGATGTAGATAGAACACCAATGAAGTGGCACAAATTTTAAAAATTAAGAACAGGGAAAAAAGAAGTGGTCACGAGTTCATGAAAAGGTTTAAGCTTGGAGGAAAAATATTGAATCTTTTATGAGAAAGTGTGAATAGTTTGAAGGATGCATGCCACTAAAGAGGTGTGTTAGAATAAGGAGTAAATATAGAAGAAGAAAATTTAGGTCTACAGTTTCTATGAAGTAGAGGAAAGATAAAATTGCATAAATAGTGCCTCTTGTAAATTTTTTTTCTTGTAGTAGCATGCTCATCAAATAGAATAAGGAACTGATATGCATGGTATGAGATGAAAAAGTGAGAGGTGAATAATAGTGAAAATGTTTTGAGAAAAATGTTAATCTAAAGAAGACAAGAAGGCATAGTGACTAAAAATACAACCAAGACAACAATAAGTGATAGAGACATATCGTTGTTGTTTTTGGTGAGAAAAAAGAAATGCAAAAACAAAGACTTCTTGTAGAGACATAAAAAGAAAAATAAGAGAGACTTATGAGTAGATGTTTGAAAATTAGAGTAGTGCAGGTTTGAAAGAAGATCTCTTATAGCAATAGAGAAGAGAAATCATAAGTGTGTATGTAATTGTGAAAATGGAGTAGAAAAAATCTATATTGCACCTCATTGTTCAATAAAGAGAAGGATATTGTTGCAAAAAAGAAGATAACTAAAGTTTATGTTGATATTCATCTACAAGCTGTGAGTTCTAAAATTGCATTTGTAACGAGGTACTCAATTATATTAAACTATTTTATTATAATATTTTAATAAGAGTGGGTGCTTTGATTAGGGGTAGGTTCTCCTTTGGATAGGTGTCCTTAAATTCAAGAGTTGACGCTCTTATGTGAGGGGTTGGTACTTGTTAGAGTAAATAGTTCTTTTCTATTTCACTCTTGAGTTAAGTTTACTTAGGTGAACTTATTTATTAGGAGGATATTATTTATTTGGATATTATTTTTAGAAGGATATTGTAGAGTCAAACTTTGACTCCAATTCCTCCTTTGATATGGTTGAGTCCTACTTGAACTCTAACTCCTCCTAAGATAGGGTTGAGTCCAATTTGGACTCTACTCTTCTAGAGGATGTTGTTGAGTACCATCAGGACTCTACTTCATCTATGTCAAGACACTTGTCTCAACCATGTCCATGCTTCCTATAAGCTCTTTCCTATATAAAAAGGTTAGCTTGCATGTATTTTTCATATTGGGCATATTGAAGCATTGCATTTTCCATATTAGAGATATATTGGAATACTTGGATATTTCATATTGGGGATTTCTCTTGATGTTGAGAATTCACATAAAGTTTCGGTAAGTAATGGTATTTTTTAAATTTTATTTCCAACTGTGATCTAACTCTTTCAATTTGATATTGGTTTTATATTTATTTTAATAGATTCTAACAAGGTATCATAGCATATTTTGAAAGATTAGATTTAGTAGTCTCTATTTTTCTAATATGTGTTTTTCTTGATCTTCTTAATTCTAGAACCTTGAAGGATCTAGAGATCATTTCTGATTGTACCATTGTGTCTAGAAGGATCAAAAAATTCAAGATTGACTTTTGTTTCATCCTTTTAGGATATTTTTTGCATAAGTTACAAATAAGGGTTCATAGCTTAGATCTAGAGGACAACATTCAAACATTGCGTCTAGGTGGCCCAAGAAATAAATTTTGATATAAAATTCACCCCATTTTGGAATTGGGAGCCTCTAAGGCAATTTTTTGCCAATCAGCCTTAGCACGCAAAATGAGGAATTAAAAAAAAAATATAAAATACTTTTAAAAAAATATAACCCTTTATTAAAAGGGGCGCACTTAGCCTGCACCACCGACGTTGACTGCTGACGGGTTGGCAACACCAATAGCTGATTCATCCACCAATGGGGGCTATCTATGAGGCCCACTAACAATGACCACCACCCATGCCAACCTCAGCGACTCAGCTGCTCTGCCGCCAACACAACGTGTAGCTCCCCACCTCTACCATTAGTGCCCCATTCCCCTATGTCATCACCTACATGTCACCATAGTGCCACATGCACTCATCTCGCCAGCCACCACCATCAGTGGTGCAACCAACAAGCCTCTTGTGCTCCTCCAGGCCCCTATAAAGGGCAATATTTTTCAAACAGACATAACTTGGGCTCCAAGAGGTGAAATGTTTTAAACGAGATATTGCTGGAAAGCTGGAGATGAGCTCTATGCACTGGAGGAGGTTTTGATAAAAAATTTTGTTGCCATTTTACTCATTTTTTTATAGGTTGAAGTTAGTGTATAGGATAAAATAGTGTATGGGGTCCTAGAACAATGGTTTGCACATAAAAGAGACCCCAAAACCAATATTTTACACTTACATTTGAATTGTATTGATATGGAAAGTAAATATAAATGACTAATGTTGAAATGAAGAGATAAAGGTACTTACCTCTGAAAAAAGAACCTGCTGAAAACCTTGTCAAATAGTCTCAGAAATTGTTGATTTTCACGACATTGTACCGAAACTGTGAGATCTACAAAATCTAGCAATATTTTCCAATTTTGAGGGAGGTCGAGTTTGACCCTCATAAAAGGTCAAATACTACATTTTTTGTTTGAAGGTTGATTTTGACTTTGTTCGCAGATCCTGGAAGTTCATCGAAAAGGTATCCAAATTTACTCTCAGATCCAAAATTCTACACCTGTACTTGCAAGAAAAAGAAGGTTTTTGTTATTTGTTTGAGGGGTTTGCCTTGGTCAAACCCCGGTTTGGAATTAACCTCAATATTGAAATTGAAATGGAGAATGCTAGCAAGTAGTAGAAGTAGATCTAACAATGAAGCTATGATATTCAATAGATATGCAAATTGTATTTGAAATGTAATCACGTATGTTAATATGAAAGCTTGAACATAACACCAATAAATGTAAATCAAACCTCCATGGTTGCATGCTTAGAATCAACTTTGAGGGAAGGATGAATGGATCTTGAAGATGAACAAAGGATCTTGAAGGAAGATCACACCATCATGATGGCTAGATCTAGGGTTTGAATGATGAATCTTGAATGCTTGAACCAAATCCCTTCAATGGCTTGAATGCTTGAATCATTGATCTTCAATGGAGAAATTTAATCGAGAAGAGGACTTGAATGTTTGAATGGATTCTTGCTTGATCACCTTGCTTGAGATTGCTTGAGCATGAAAACTTGATTGAGAGATCTTCTCCCAAAAACTTGATGGAGAAAATGAGAGAGGAAGGCTTCCTTTTATAGTGATCTAGGGCACAATCCTCTAGAGGGGCCACCTTGGGGAATTAAATTCCAATTAGGCCTCAACCCTTTAGGAATGGACCTAAATTAAATATAATTTAAGGGTGTACCATTTCGGAGACCAAAATAATGGACCCGAAAGTGGGAAAACAATTATTTCCAAAACCTGACAACCGGAGATCTCGGGACCTTGAAATTTGAACCCAGGGTCAAGGATGAGCTCGATCCTGACTAGGTCAGGTTTGAGGTCGACTTTGACCCCTTTAGGTTGGCTTTGAATCCTTTAGGTTGACTTTGACCCCTTTAGGTTGAATTTGACCCCTTTAGGTTGAATTTGACATTAAGGGCACAAATTTCAAGGTCTCAGTCAGAGTGAGAAATAGGAGGTCCCGGGGGTGCCCGGAGACCTAAAAATGATGCCAGAAGAGGGTAGAGTGCCAAGGAGAGGCACAAAATCCTATGATGAACATGATGAAGTCTAGGAGGACCTATTTGTAAGTCCTACCTAGAAAATAGAGCCATAAAAGAGGGAAATTAAGGAGAATCCTCGGGATCCTAACCCTAATTTCACCTAGAATGAAGTAGAAAAGAAGTGAAAAGTGGGGAGAAAGCCAGATCAAAGAAAAGATCAATTCAAGGCATTTGACATGACCCCAAACCACTTACTCAAAGGGGTAAATGCTCTTAACATGGAAGTGCTTCCATTTTAAGATGATATAGTTAGGTATTGATATTTTCTTCATCTAGCCATAACTTTCACCCTAGTGCTCCATTTCAAAAATGAGATATCACCGAAAAGTTGGTGAAGAGTACTACACAATTACATAGGTCATTTTTCTAGATTTTTTCTTTGGTTCATTTTGTATCACAAATTTTAGTTTTGACCATTATGAGACACTATTGAGCATTGTAACTCAGTAAACTGTAAAGTGCACAACTTGTAATATCTTGGGGGGTGATTTCAGATCTAGTAAATTTGGGGTACGAGGTGATCTTGTGTTGTTTTGATTGCGTTGTTTCTTTCTCTATGTGTTAGTATAACTGGGAAATCTCAAAATTGAAATTCTAACTCCATATAATTATGAATTGTGGATAAGAATAGTATGGAATTACCTAATAAAAGAATCTATTCCTACCCCTACTAATGCTAATTATCTACAAGAATAGGAGATCAATCATGAAATAGCTCTTGGTTACATTTGTTCACTAGTCTCTTTTGATTTACAATTTCATCTTGAATCATTCAAAATAGCTAAAGAGGCTTGGGATGATCTTGAAAATTTGTATGGTAAAACTGACAAGATTAAGGATTATCAGATTGATAATGATTTGATAAATCTTGATCCAAAACTTTTCAACAACATCAAAGACTACATCTCCAAGATTAAACAACTAAGAACATAGCTAAAGGATTTCAAGATAATAAGGAAGATATACAATTCATTCTCAATATGTTATCCAAGCTTGGTCTTGAGTACTCTACATTTTTTCCTACCTTTCATACTAATAGGGTTTCTATGGGAGCTGCATATGTTGATCCTACTTTTGATGCATTTTAAAATATTCTAATCCAAGAGGAAGCAAAGCTAATTCAAATGGGTATCATCAAGACATCAAAGTCATAAGCATTGATTTCTACTGAGATTAAGGTACAGGAAGAAGTAGGGAATCCTGAACAAAAACAAAAGAAGAAAAATAACAAGGAACAGACAGAATTTGAATCCTCTTCCTCAAACAACTAATCATCTAAAAAGGATAATTCCACATATTCATATTGCAATAAATTTGGCCATGATGAACATTAATGTTATTTAAAATAAATTGATAAGTTGAAGCATCTTTTGATAGAGAATAAAATCAATTTACCTTCAAATGATTCACCATCTTCATCTAACACAAAGAAATAGAAGGGAAAAACACATTTCATAACTATATATTCTAAGTCACAGAGATGGATCCTTTATTCTGGAGCTTCACATCATATGGCTTCATTACATAATATGTTATCTTCATTTGAAAAATTTTCATCATCAAACATCTTGATCACTAACAACACAGATATGAGTCTTTGTGGGAAAGGGTCTATTGACATAGATGAAGGATCATTCAATTATGTCCTTTTTGAACCTTCATTGTCCACAAATATCCTTTCCATCTATCAGATCAGACATCATGGGGAGGAGAAAAGTGTTGATTTCACTCAAAATTCTATGATTATTTGGGATTTGTATCTAGTAGATATATTATAGAAGTTGGGGAGGTAGATCATCAATATCGATTGTACACCTTCTGACACTTCTCTGACACTATTTCTTTGGTTGATGAACCTACTCAAGAATCTAGTGTGGAAACTTCTGAGGAGATTCAATATGGTCAAGATAATCTTGGTATTATTTCAACTGAGGTTCAACATATATGTATTGATATTGCATCTCTTAAATCAACTAGTGTTTCTAATGATTCTGGTACTTATATGGCTCCTATTGATTCAGTATAATGGGACATTCATTCTCTTTGACACACATCTCCTTTAGATGATTACTTGACAGACATTGTTGGTTTGTTTGTGGAGTCCTACATTGTAGATTTGGGGGACACTTTTATGACATTCATCTTCTCTTTGATGAGGATGATCCTTATACAATTGTTGTGAGTGAACATGCTAATCCTTATCATCATTCTCTACTTGATCATTCTTTTGAGGTTGACATGATAGTGGACACTTTGATAAAATGGTTGGAGGAGATTACTTTATCTTCAAAGGAGACACTTGAGTCTTTGAAACTTGTTCTACATTCATCCTTAGTTGATCTTGACTTTTATTTTTTAGTAGAGTTCCATAGTGCATGTGATTTGGAGGAGGCACCTTTTAATATTGACATGGGGACACTTGATCTAGTTTCATAGATTCCATTCATTTTAAGGTTTCTTCCTATAGATTGGGAGGCTTGATTGATGCACCTTTGGTTTTGTTTCTTCCTAAGGGGAGGAATTCTACACTCACGGAGAAGTTTCTACATCGAGCCTACAACATCTACCACAAGTGTACATTCTACATTGAGGGGGGCTACTTGATCTCTCTTTCTCTTCTTCTCTCCTATATGGGGATTCTTTATTGTATATGCATGATGTATTTCATAACGGGGCGTATTGATTAGTCCATCCATCCATTCATGTCTTTGTTCCTTTTTCAGCTCTCTTTTTTAGGTAGGGTTTTTCCCATGAGGTTTTCCCTCTTTTCTCTAGTTATGTGATGTTGCATTTTAGTTGTACATGGGTACCTAACATAGATTTTTCCCCAGGACCCATAAGCTATGTATTTTATTATTGTACCCCCTAAGTTTCACTTAAGGGGGGGGGGGGGGGGGGGTGTTAGAGTAAATAGTTCTTTTCCATTTCACTCTTGACTTAAGTTTACTTAGGTGAACTTATTTATTAGGAGGATGCTATTTATCTGGATATTATTTTTAGGAGGACATTGTAGAGTCATACTTTGACTCCAACTACTCCTTTGTTATGGTTGAGTCCTACTTGAACTCTAACTCCTCCTAAATATGGTTGAATCTAATTTAGACTCAATTCTTCTAGAGAATTTTGTTGAGTTCCATCAGAACTCTACTTCCTAGATAGGTTGAGACACTTATATCAACCTTGTCCATGCTTCCTATCAACTCTTGCCAATATAAATACGCTAGGTTGCATGTATCTTGCATATTTTACATATTGAAGCATTGTATTTTCTATATTGGAGATATATTGCATATATTAGAATACTTGGATATTTCATATTGGAGATTTCTCTTGATGTTGAGCATTCACATCAAGTTTCTCTAAGTAATGACATTGTATTTATTTTATTTCCAATTGTGATCTAACTCTTTCATTTCTATTTTGGTTTTATATATGTTTTATCATATACTAACAATACTCCTTAGGGTGGATGCCCATAAATGAATGTAATCAAATTATTTTTCACTTTATGAGGTTGGATTAGAGTAACAGAATCTAGCAACAATTTTCATTGAAGAATTTCCCCATTATGGGTTTTCCTCGTATATATTGAGTCTACTTGTGATTTCCTTGTGTGTGATTAATGTGTTATCATTTATTTGTGATTTTTACTCATTCAAATTAGGTTGTGTTGCATAGGTTTTTTTTTTTACAGATCACTGATTCAGCCCCCTCTTTGTGGTTCATTTGTGGTCCTTCATTAGTCATTCAAATCATTAATTTTCATGAATACATAAAACATAAATTTTCATTCTCATACAAGGGAAAAGGAAGTAATACAATTAGTAAAAACTATCACTTATCTAAAATCATTACAATATGGCCATAACCATTTCACAAGAGTGCCTATAGTAAAAGGGGTAAATAGAAACTTCTTTTCCAACCCGCAAAACATGCATACAAGAAATAAATGTTTCACAAATTCTAATTAGTAGCTAGCAATGAATGGATATTGTTAGTAAATAGATTTTTCCTCTTGAAAATACCTTAACTAATGACCCAAAAAGCTCATGTTGAGAAGATAAACTGAACTAATAGTTTGAAAGGCTATCATGAAATTGATAGCTCTCCTCTGAATTGTGAGGTACAACTCCCTCCTAGAAAGATTTACGATGAATTAAAAGTGTGTTATGCCTTTAACCTGAAGACACAAAGGCTTCTGACATGCACTCATCACTATGAAATGAATGTGTTTTCATATATAGAGAATTAGAAGAAGAACTAACAAATGACCACAAGATCACTCACTAAATCCTCCCTATTGTAAAGAAATCAAAGCGATTTTAATACCTTAATCCATATAGTATGAATACACAAACTAAAAAATTCATTGAATTGACATGAGTACAAAATTGTATTCAAAATATGAAAGAAACAACCACAAGATTAATTTCAATTAGAAAGATAAACAATCAGACCATAGGATCTGGAATGATTAACCTTCTCTTTACTTCAAATACATAACAAGAATAACCACAAGATTATATGTCCCTGCAACCCTATCAAGCTATCTAAACTATTCAAAAAATAAAATATATTCAAAATCCCCTCTTATTCCTTGCTGAAATTGATACATAAAAGAAATCTCCTTTCTTCTTGCTGTAGCCGGCTGACTATCGGAAAGAAGAATCCTTTATTTGTCTTTCTGTTGCATATTTAACTTCTTTCCTCCCAATGATATTTTTTAGTTTTTATAACTGAATCTTTCCTTCCAATAAAAATATCTTCATCCCCTTCCTTTTACTTTATTAGGCCTAATGTTCTTAAACATTATGTTTGCAAGGGTAGTAATAAATACACTTGCCTAATTCATAATATGTGTATCTTTAGACACATGGTGTATAGTTTAATTTTAAAACTTTGTCTAATTTAACCTCAGTGTTAATTCCTTGTATGGTGTATTTGATAATCAAGACACCTATGTTTTTGTTTGGCATCTTTTTACATATGAGTTTCAATAATGATGTGGCCCCTGGCTTTACAAATCATTAAATTAATTAAGACCCTTTGCTGACCCCAAAGATTATAGAGAAATGGAAATGGAAATACACTGCAACATGTAATCATATCATGTTGGTTATAAATAAAATTCATCAATCACTGGTTAAACTAGAATCTTTATGATAGGCCTTTTATACTTCATGCATTCCATATTCACCATTCTAAATCTGAACATTGAACTTGGGGTTTTTGACCCTATACTTTCAAACTTGAATTTGCACCAGCATTTTGAACTTGAACCTTGAATTATGAACTTTGAGGTTCAAGTTCAAGTTCAATAACTCTCCTCATTTGTTCTTTCATAAGATGTCAATTTACAAAGTGATTATTAGTAAAAAATCAACATAAATCATAAGAAAATTGAGGTACATTTTTCATGAGACTCGATTTTAAAAGTTTTGAAGTTGGGTGCCAGAGGCAAGCCAATAGATATAAATGAAGATCAAATAGAAAATGAAGAAATATATTAAATGGTACTATAAACAAACACAAGAACACGGTTTCTTGCATTGATACATAGGATTAAAAGAAGAATACACATAGCATCAAGAATAGCTATATAGACAATCTGGAACGACATCAATTAAAAAAATAAAAAAATCAACCCAAAAAGAATAAAGAAATAGAGAAATCAAATGCATATTAATTTTTATTATTCTCCTAGTTAAAATATTTAAATCAAATAATAGAAGTTAATTTAATCCATACCTCAAACTTGCAAATACGAAATCACAATTAATAATAAATGTGACATGAATCTAGTGTCCAACCATCACAAGATCGAATTCCCCCACTAGATCAAAATCAATTTTTTTTTATTCCATCAAATCTACCATTGCATGCATAAAGAAGAAACCCCTTGAAAATAAACTACTGCACCAGCATGAGAACAAAACCCCAAAATTTGCCAAAATTTACTATTGAGAGCTTCCATTTCCATGAAATACAACAACCCGCTACCATCCATAAAAAAAAAATTCTCATTAAATTTTTTTTTTCTAAAACCCCTTCAAGAGTCCATGCAAAGCCATGCATGAGAAAAAATACTAAAAGAAAAAGTCCCATTAAATTTATTAATTAACATTAAAGAAGAACAAGATATTTCATTCGGTTTGCTAGTTTCTACATTGATTCTGTGCTCTAGTTGTTTCATGTACCTTCCATGGTGCTAATGTTGGGGGACCCTACTAGGGTCTCCCAATCCTCACCCTTGATTTTGGGGTGGGGGCTATCCATGCTTCTCTGGTTTTAGGATCCTCTGGTGTTCCCCTTACTATTATAGATGTGGACCTATAGAAAGGTCTTGTTAGCTCTTATACCTCATATTAGTCTCAGCTCCAAGTCGAAAAACCTTCTTTCTTCATAGATAAGATTAAAGGTGTTAGTCCAACTAAGACATTATAGTTTGAGATAAATAGAATGCTTGTGCCTTCTTGCAAGGTTAACATATATATGTTTCTCATGTCTAATGATATGTGAATGAAACCATGGTTGAACTAGAATTCTCCTTGGTGGGTAAGTTCCTAGCATTTAGACCCTCTATTGACCAACTTAGAAAGTGGGTCTCAACCTAATCAAAATTTAAAGGTAATGTGAAAGTTAATTATGCTTCCTAATAGCTTATTCCTTTTTAGTTTTGTGAATATAGAGGATATTCTCTATGTTTTTACTAATGTGCCTTGGACGTTTGGTTCTAACCCTAGAAACATTATCTCCCCACATAAATAGAAACCTAGATTCGATGCTAATTTTGACCTAGGTACTATGGTACCAATGTGGATTCATCTTCCTAGTTTACTCCTGTAGTTTTGGGACTTTGAGGTTTTTCAGAGTATTGTTGACACTTTTGGGTCTCTCGTAGTTGTGGATAGTATCAAAATGAAAAAATATAGACTTCTCTTTTGTACATATTTGTGTTAATGTCATAGTGAATGTAGTGCTACCTTCATATATTACCCTAAAGTCTAGGTTTGGCTCTTGGGAGAAACACCTAGAGTATGAGAATGCTTCGATCTTCTGTTAGATCTACAAGAAGTTTGGGCATCTAAGAAATGTTTGTAGATTCAAGAAATTTGTGGATGGGCAACAAAAACCCTTACCTATCTCAAAATATCCTAATGGATTGGTGAAATCTATGGGAAAATCTGTGGATATCTCTGAGAAATCCCTAGTTAACAAGAAAGGAAAAAGTCTAGATGTCAATATCAATGGGATGATCTTTATTTAATTTTCTAACATTAATAGATCATCATTCAATATAGATTCCTTTCTTTGATGATCCAGGGCCATTTTTTACCTAGGGTATATAGGATAAACTTCCAATTATTGACATTTAGGTTCCATCTATCAATGGTAGAACCATCTTTAAGCATCCATCTATTGATCTATCTGAGCATGAGAATTGCATTACATCAATCTTCATCCTTAATAAATTCCACATTTAACATGTATCTATTATATTTAATGTATGTTATGGTAGCTTTATTTAGAATCAAAATTCCACCAATATAGGATGCTAGTAAGAAAGGGTTGAGGCTTGCACACTCACGCCATAGTTCCTTGATTTACATATAAAACAAAAATTATCTTTATTGACATATAATATATATAGTCTACTATAGATCCTTTTTCATCATTTCTAGAAGTTGCACCAAATGAACCATATACTATGGCACTCATTATTTCTACCCTTAATAGGGTCAAAAAGGTTAAGTATAGATTTGAGTCTGGGTGAACCCACAAAAGTGAGTCACACTTTTGGGGACAAAGAATTTTCGGTCGAGCGCTAAAAATGCATATTTTTGGTCTTCACTCAAAGTCAAGGTCTTTGGATGAAGGGGT
The DNA here is from genome assembly GCA_027943335.1 of Chamaecyparis obtusa. Lineage (NCBI taxonomy): Eukaryota > Viridiplantae > Streptophyta > Pinopsida > Cupressales > Cupressaceae > Chamaecyparis > Chamaecyparis obtusa. The sequence goes on along the minus strand of BSBK01001146.1, from coordinate 166,294 downwards.
AAGACCCCTTTGTGCAAAGATATTAACATGGGGTACTTTGCGTGAAGGGATGATGCCCCCTTTGCATGAAGACCCCCTTCATGCGAAGGCCCCCTACACCAGATTCCCTACAAGAAGACCCCCTACACTAGATTCCCTACAAATTTTTGACAGAGGGGTCATTTTCACAATCACTTTTTTCTCAGAGCTTGTGCACCCCCAGAGTTGGAGTGAACCCCCTAACGACCTCATTGACTTTGTCCTCCTTGCCTTCTTTTCGACCTCCTTCGATCGTCATATATTCTAGGTACACACATTTTTCCTTTTTTTTTAAATTATTTTTTATTATAAATTATATGTTTATAAATTATTTTAGTTCATTTTTTTATTTTCAAATAGTTATTTCATTTTCACTAATTTTAAATTTAAAAAAAATAGATTTAAGTTACAAAATTATGTTAGTAAATGTTAGAAAATACTAGAAAATGTTAGAAAATTTTAGTTTTTTAGTATTTCTTATTGCTTGTTTTTAAATTATTTTTAATTAGTATATTTTTGATAAAGGTAAAAATAGGTTTTGAATGGAACCCAAAACCATTTACAAAATAGGAGAAAATATTTTCAATTCAGCCCTTACATAATTTGAAAGCCCGCTAAACATCAGACAATAGGACCAACCATCCCAAAAAGATAACAAAAAAGACAAAACAAGTAGAGACAAAAAACAAAATCTAGCACAAAAATCGGCAACCACCCAGCAACCAACCAACAAAAACTACTTTATCTTTTTCATGGCCTTCTCCGCCTATTTTTGCAGATCCTCCATCTTCTGAATGGAGTCTTTGAGACCTTTTAGCTCCTTAGGGGTATCAGACAATTTCCTTCTGAGGCCACTTCTGGTTCTAGTTCCCGACCCTGAGCTCCTAGCATCACCATCTAGTGTAATAGTTGTATTCTCCAGCATGTTATTCTCCATATGGTTGTACAGAGCCTTAATTAGTTGTTATTTTAATTATTATGTTATAATGTTAGTTTTAAATTATTTTTATCAAAACTTTTTAGAACATTAAGAAAATTTAGAAAAATTAAATCCTTAGGAAAACTTACAAAAACTTGAAACTTTAGGAAAATTTAGAAAAAATTGAAACCTTTAAAAAAATGGAAAGCTATTAGAAAATGTTAGAAAATTTTAAACCTTTGTCTCTCCCCATGCCCCTTAGGACTCTCTCACCAAACTCCTTAATACTTTGTCCACACCCTCTTAAGACTCTCTCTCTGTCTCTCTCTCTCTCTCCACGCATTAAGACTCTATTTCTTTCTCATGCTACTATTTGACACTAATTAAGACTCTCTCACCAAAGCCCTTAAGACATGTCCCCCACCCCCTTAAAAAATAACTCCGCACTCTTTAACACTTTTCAAGTCTCCCCACTTAAGACTCTCTCTCCCCACCCTTGAAGATTCCCTGCTTAGGAATCTCTCTCTCTCTCTCTCTCTCTCTCTCTCTCTCTCTCTCTCTCTCTCTCTCTCTCTCTCTCTCTCTCTCTCTCTCTCTCTCTCTCTCATCTTAACCCCATCCCTTATTATACTCTTTCTCCTCTTATTCAACTTTCTCTTTCCCCACCCCCTCCTCTATCTCTTATAATTTAATTTAGAATTATATTTGTATAATTTTAGATATTAATATTATTTTACCTGCACATGTAATGTCCTTACTTAAATTTTAACATTGAACAATATTTCTTACCCCTAGATGGACACACATGATCATATACCTTGGTATGAGGTTCCTCAGGGTGACCCAACATAGGGGGTCACACCCCAAGATGACCCAACACATGGTGTACGACCCCATGATGACCCAATATAGGCTTCCCCCCAACATGAACCAACATAGGGTGCCCAACATCATGCACCCAGTGTTCCTAACATGTGTGTAATATTTCATTTTTCTACCTAGGAGATGGAACGCTTATGGGATTCTATCGCTTTCTCTAAGGACAACATGTATAGAGATATTTGTACCATGATTTTGTGGAGTTTAGAGGATCTAATTTCATGCATGAGTAGATAAAATACATATACCCCACAAATTTTTTATTCTATTTTACAAGAGTTGAGATCTGAGATCTCTGGTGAGATATCATTAGTTGAGGTCCAAGCATGGATCTAAAAAAATATTATCAAAGGAGATGTTTTCCTTTCCTATCGAGAGAAGAGAAAGGTTAGAGAATATCAAGTTACGTGGTGTGTGGTTCCAGAGATTGTGTTGGGAGTTCCCTTTGATCTTCAACTTGTAGATTTATACTTTGATGGATAACTTCTAATGATACTTTGACTCTATCACCTCTCCAAAGTCTACAAGGAAGAGGGCCAATTAACAAGGATCAACAATGAGATCCTCCTACACTTTGAGCCTCAATGCTGAGGTGGGTGTGTGCTTGACTCACTTCTCCAAAGGAGTCTCAAAACAATAGACAACTATACCCCTTACTAATTGATTAAAGATTTTATCATTTAATTTGTTTGTGTGTGTGATTGATGATGATGGACTGCCTCTAGAGAAGGGATCAATGCCTTAACTAGGGCATAGAGTCACCTAATAGCATACATCAATTGAAAACCCTAAGTCAAAAACACTTGAATTTAGGATAAGTGCTTTGCCTATTATCCTTCTCACTCACATATCAGGACATCAAATCCTTATCTAGCCATGAACTCACTGAAATTACCTAAAAGACTTTAATCCTAACTTTGTTAGGAACTCAAAGATAATCTCAAAATACTTTTTGTTTACCATATGATAACCCACTTTGTGAAATTAACATATATGAGCTCAAGAACAAAACAAGAACACATACACCACTATGAGATTGGAATTCAACTATATTCTCATTAAGACTTGCAGAATCAATACATTATCAAACAATAAAATGCCAAAGAAACAGACCCAAAATCAAGGCTCTCCTTGCTTATTATAATACCATCAACAACAACCCTTACAAAATATCACTTTTTTCAATATATACCACCACTAGTCATCTTGGAAACCCAAAAAAGGTTACAACAAGCTACAAATGACTAGGGTTAGGGTTTCACCCACCAGACTAACTGAATCAGTCACAAATTAAATGCAGGGGATGAAAACCAGTCAGCCATGCCTGAGAAAGATTTGCACTTATGATAGATCTCTAGGAAAGTATTGCAAATCATGGAATTCTAAATTTGTCAATAGTTTTGGCCACCTGCAACATGCCTTGAGCACAAAAAAAATAGTACAAACCCCTACAAACGGTCATGGCACACCCTAGACCACACTGCAATGGCAAACAAATCATCTCTTACCAGCTCCAGTCGCTTCTGCATTGAATTTTAGTCCTTCTGGTCGTAGGAAACCCTTAGAAATTTGAATTTGAAATCAAACGGCTAGTTTCATAGTGCCAGCAGTGAATCGGTGGTCTTCATTTAAAACTCAATCAACTTTAAGTCCTTACCATCCGATCCCTCTTTTTCACGGTCTTTATGATTTATCACTTAATAGTACCCTAGCCAAACTTAGTGAACTAGCAACTGAAGGTTTCTGCCAGTTCGCAAAACACTTTATGTTACTACTAAAATATTTAGCGATTACGTGACCTTCCTTTGCTGAATCGCCAAACCTTTTAGAACACTGCTAATTCTTCTTGCGAATGAGTGAACCCATTAAAACTTGTCGGGCCGCTAAACACATTTATCAAGACTGCCAGATCTTAGACCCCCACCTAGGCCCGCTTTATGCCATTTGTCACTACATCATTCGCTATCACTACTCAGTCACCACTGACATAGGACCCACCCTCTATAAGCCTTCAAATTAGATGGCAGGCACAAGATCTCATGGCTTTGACACCACCCATGAGAACTTACACTAACCGTGGATCTTGTCCTTGTCACTAACCCTTTTGACAATGACCCCACCTTGCTAATTCCTCACGTCGATCAATAAAATTTGAACAACTTTGCACCACCTGGCAAATGGTTCCACTGCACCGTCATCCTTTCCTCCAATGAAAATTGTTCATGTCAGCTCCAAATGTCAGAGGACCCACCTACATTAGTCACCTGAGGAAAAATTAAAATTGACGGTTGTGTAAAGATCTCATGTGTCTGACACATTCCTTAAGAATTTACACCCATCGTCGATTCTCTGTAGATGTCAGGACCCTCTAACAAGCTCAGAAACTAGGTCCCACTAACAACTGCCAACGCATTACCTTGTGGACCAACCAAAACTTTCCAACTGTGCTTACGTGTTATTTCGAACCCACCTTTATCTCTGACACGAACACCTGGAGGGTCAGATGGATAGTGCATGATCTAAAGGGCTCAAAATATTCTATACGCTTATATGCCAACCGTCGATCTAGAATCTTAGCTGATACCACAGAGCGGGACCCCACCGTGCTGCATAGGATACTCCAATGAATCAGAGACCGTCACGTCACAGAATCTGGCAAGTGGACAAGTAACTTTTCTTTTGCTCACAGGTCACTCTGACAACCATGCCACTTCATTGTTTATCTCAGCCAATGAGGAGACGCCACCTGAGCCTACCTAGTAGTGGACCCACTTGCAAAGAAAGGCTATGTCATGAAAAGGAATCAATGACTATGACAAAAGTGCAAGCCTCTGACAAAACCCTTGCGCTTTTGTGACAACTATTGATTAAGATGGTGTTAGAAGGTCGGGCCCAAGAAATATTAAGGCTGAAACATAGGAAATATTAAAGGCCATGACTTAGGAAAGTTTAATTTTGTCGGGCACTTAGACTTAGGAAAAAATTAAACAGGGACCGACCAATAATATAAAGCATGTGCATTTTAAGACTTTTAAGTGGCCCGAAAAAGTAACTTTAAAATTAGAATGAAGCCAAGGCGCACTTAGGGTTTCTCATTACAACGGCTAGTTTTCAAAAATTTGAACTAAGGGCTAATGCTAGAGACCTAAAAACAACTGTAGAGACCAGAAGAAAAGGGCTAGAGCCATGAAAATTTTTCAAGGTGCTAACAGTGGCTCTGTCTGGGGATGTATGCCTCCTGTGGGCATAGCAAGGACTTAGAATCACTGGTTAAAGAAGACCATCCCACTATAAAACTGACAACAGAGAGCAACAGGACCAAACCCTACAGACCAGGACAAAATAGGATAGGGGCAAGCAACTTTACAAAATTTACAGAATGTACAGACCTAACTACAATTCATGGAAAGAAAGATACCTTCAATTGAAGTATTTCTTTAAGAATTGTCCATGAACTAGAAATTCTTGAACTTCACCATTCAATTCTTTGACCATATATGAATCTTGGCCCCATTTCTCATGAATTAGATATGGCCCTAACTAGATGGGATCAAATTTATCATGTTTTCCTTTATCCTCTAGTCTGGCATTCTAAATTAACACCAGATCACCAGGCTCAAACCTTCTTTCAACAGTCCTCCTATCATACAAATTCTTAACCTATAACTGCAATCTGACATTTCTGGCAACTGATTCTCTTCTAATTTCATCCAGCCTGATGAGATCCTCAATTCTCAACTGCATCTCATCATCTATGTCATCATCATATAATTGCACAAATTTATACATTTCCAGCAGATTATTTTGAGGCATCCTTGCATGTATTCCATATACTAGGTCAAATGGTGCACAACCAATTGCCCTCTTCATAGTTACCCTATTAGCCCATAGAGCTAATGACAGTTTTGAATTCCATGCCCTCTTATTCTTTTCAAGAATCCTCTTGAGGATCTTAATCAAACTCTTATTTGTTGATTCTGCCTAACCATTTCCTTGTGGATGATAAGGTGAGGAAAAAGAAATATGAATTCCTAAACCTTTGCAAAATTCCTTATATTCAGTAGACCTGAAGCACATGGCATTATCACTAACTATTCTCTTAGGGCAACCAAACCTTGTAACAATATTATTCAACAAGAAATCAGTTACCACCTTACTAGTTGCATTTCTTGTAGGTATAGCCTCTACCCACTTTGTAAAGTAATCAGTGGCAACTAAGATCCATGAGTGTCCTCCACTTGACTTGTTATGTATCTCCCCTATGAAATCAATTCCCCATTGTTGGAAAGGAGCCTATACTTTTACTGGCTTTAAGGGCATGTTACCTAAAAATTTAAGCTTACTAGAGAACGTTTGACAAGCATCACACCTCCCTACCAACTATTCTGCATCCTTGAAGATTGTGGGCCACTAGAATCCTGCTCTCAAGATTTTATGAGCAGTTGTTTTACCCATATAATGTCCACCACAAACTCCCTCATGCATTTCCTTTAACAACTTGTTAGCTTGATCTTCATCTACACATTTCAAAAGTATGCAATCTAAATTCTTTCTATACAATTTTCATTTCACAATTACATACTTGATGGCCTATAATTTCAATGTCCTCCTTTGATTATCATTCATTCCTACTGGACATCTCATAATCCTCAAGTAATATATGATATCTTGATACCAAACACAATCATCCATATCACATGTATAATCAATTTCAGAATGATTTATCTGATTTGCATCAAGATTGGATTGAGCCATTAGTTTTTCCAATCCTTGTCCTCTAACCAATTTAGTAATTTGGATATCAATGTTGAATTCTTGGATCCTATTGATCCATCTACATCTTCTCCCAGACACCTCTTGCTGTGAGAAAATATCCTTCATAGCTACACTTGGCACAAAAGCAATCACAACTGCTCCCATCAGATAACATCTAAAAGCCTTAACTACCTTCACAAGTGCGTATGCTTGTTTCTCATTTATGTCATACTTCAGTTTAGCAACTTGTAAAGATTTACTGAAAAATGCAATAGGCTGCTCAAAACCATCCTTATTTTTCTGCAACAACACTGCAGCAATAGTGTGAAAAGATGCAAAGGAAAAGATGTACATTGGGACATTATAATTAGGTGCCTTAAGCACTGGTGCATCTTTGATAGCCTGCTTGATATTCTTGAAAGCTTCATCAGGCTCACCTTCCCAATTGATTGCAGATCCCTTCTTCAACATCTTAGAAATAGGTCTAGTAACCTCTGCAAAGTTTGTCACAAACCTCCTTAATAAATTAACCCTCTCAGGGTCAATTCTAACTCCTTGCTTCCCCACTAGGTGGCCAAGCAACTTACCTTCAGTGACACCAAATGCACATTTCCTTGGGTTTAATGAAATGCCATATTCCAAAGCCCTTGCAAATATTTTCTCTAAATGAGTACAATGGTCTTCTTCCTTTTTGGAATAGGCAGTTAAATCATCTTGATAGACAATAAGGAAATCATCAATAAAATTTGAAAAGGAAACATCCATTGCCCTCTGAAAAGTAGCACCAGCATTTGTGAGACCAAAAGGCATTCTCACTTAAACATATGTCCCCCAAGGTGTTGTGAAAGATGTCTTAAATTGCCCCGATTCTTTTACAATTACCTGATTGTAACCATAGAAACTATCTATCATAGACATCAATTCAGATCTGGTTACTCTCTGCAACATAGCTTCCATATTGGGAAGACAATAGTTATCCTTTAATGAGCTGATGTTCAAATTCTTGAAGTCCACACAAAGCCTGATGTCACCATTCTTCTTTCTCACAGGAACAAGGTTTGACACCCAAGAAGAGTGCCTTATAGGCTTGATAATTCCAGCATCTCTCAGCTTCATTAACTCTTCTTGCATCTTGGGTGCCAAAGTGGGATTTATAGGCCTTTGTTTTTGCCTGAAAGGTTTAGCATCTTCTCTCAAAGGAATAATATGTTGAAATAAGTCTTCTCTATAAACCTTTAGGTCATCATATGACCATGCAAAAACTTGCCTGAATTTTCTTAATAATTCAATCAGATATTTTCTCACATTGTGAGACATGTCCCTACCAATGTATACCTTCTTAGGTGCCTCATGTGTTCCAAGATTTATCTCCTCTAGATTAGCATGATCTTCTCTTTTGATATTCTTTTGGACTCTATCTTGGTTATCAAAGATAGTCTCCAAAACAACAAGCCCCTTAGGCACCTTGTTAGTTTTGAGTTGAATGACCTCATTGCCAAAGACAACCTCCCTTCCTTCTACTGACTCAACCAAGGCTGAACAATCAAATTCCTGACCATGATACTGATCTTCACAACTCATAAACTTCAAGATATCATTATCATCATCAAAAACTTGCCAATTTTCAATATTGTTTGGTACACTAGGCCTAGTCTGAATTTCAACTTCAGAGATACCAGAAAAAGTAATATCACTGGGATTGATTGCAATATTGGCTAACAAATCAGCCATCTTATTGTTACTCCTATCCTTCCACTCAATATTGAAGGCATCAAAATGTTCAATCAAATCCAAAACTACATTCCTATATTGTTTTAACCTCTTGTTCTTGGAAGCATACACTAACCTGACTTGGGACACCACCAACTTAGAATCACCAACAACACTTAAGCACTTAATTCCATGTTTTTGTGCCAACCTTAGTCCTAACAACAATGCCTCATATTCTGCTATATTGTTGGTACAAAAGAAATTCAATGTGAAAGAAAATTTGTAGGTGTTTCCATTAGGAGAAATAAGTAAAATACCTGCTCCTGCTCCATCCTTGCAATTTGCACCATCAAAGTAAATTACCCACAAATCACCCTTCATAGAATTAACACTTACCTCAACAGACATAGGTGACAAAATAGGTTCCTTCTCGAGTTCAGGGATCTCTGCCCTAAAAGCATTAATATCAGTATCCACAAAACATGTATTTTCATTATCAATATTCCTTTCAATCATGTGGTATACTCTTGGCTCTCGATCAATCTTGACAAACTGATCATCAATCTTGAAAGTGGCATAGGATAGATCACACTGTAAACTTCCACCCATGGTAGCACTCCACCTTCTAGATAGTAGCATCCCATAATGAGGAGGGATGTCCACCACCAAAACACTCATTGTTAACTCTTTCTCTAGATATGCTGCTAGCCTATATGGCATTGCATTGATAGTTCCAATGACTGGTACCTCCCTTTGATCCATTGCGCAACATCTACCTTGAACTGTATCAACTTTAAGGCCCAACTTTTCCATAATTTTGAAAGGCATGACAGTATTAGAGGCACTACTATCAATCATACAATTTCTTAATTTCATTCCATTCACAAGGACACTTAAAAATAATGGATCAATGTTTTCAAAGCTAGCATTGATAGAACTATCCAAATATATAGGAGGAATTTGAGATACAATTCCCTGAGTAGAAACACCTTTCAAAGCTTTATCCTAAGATCCATTGCATGCAACATCATTGTTATGAACATTATCTACCCATGCAATAGCTCTGTCTTTGTGTTCAGGGATCCTCAACAATTCTGACAATGGAACCTTAACTATAATTTGAGACAATACAGATAACATATCAATAGGAGCAGAAGAAAGAATTTCAATCTGCATAGCCTTAGCATCTCTTTGTTTTTCTGATACATTAGGTGTATTGGCCACCCTCATTTTTTCAATCTTAGCCATTGTGTTAACTGGCTTCTCAATCTCACTAGAAAATCTTTCAACTCCAACTCCCTTAGGCTCACAATTCTTACCTTTCACATTCTTTAATTTCACCATGTGATCACCTTTTGATTTGTTCTCATTAGGCTCTCTGGAGTTGGTACTCTTTATAAACATTCCTACAGCTTTTCCATTTTTATCTCTTTCCACCATGCCCCTAGTTTGCACTTGGGTAATCATTTCTATAGTAATCCTATCCATCTCTTCTCTTAAATGTCTTCTTAAATTTACTGGCTCAGAAGAAGAGTTCATGTTACATGTCTTCTTATCAATGTCTTCACTATCAGAAAAAATCTCTTGATGAAAAAGGGCTTGATTGTGTCTCTTCACATTTACATCTGCTTCTTTATCAAAATTAGAATCATCCTCATATCCTAGATATGAAGTAGCCATGTTGCATCCAACATCATCTTGATCTTCTTCTTGATCTATCTCCTCATTGCCACAATCTTGATTTGCAGCCATAGAATGTGCAACCACACAATGCTCTGCAGAAGAGGGGACTGGCATGCAACACACCAAGGTATGTCCTCCATGACATTTATTGAAGCTTTTTGTAGAGGTTCAGGGACACCTCTATCATTGTTTCCTCTTGCAACAGGGACAACAAGCTTTCCATCCTTCCATTAGGTGTTGTAGGGGTAGTTCTGCAATCTATTCTGCTTATTGAAATTGTTGTTGAACTGCGGCCTTTCATTGGTAGGAGCACTGATGTTCCTATTTGTAGGTGACTTCAAATCCTTCAATGCATTGAGCACCTTATCCAATTTATCTTCTTCTTGCCTCCTAGTTCCAACATTCCTATCATTTTCTTTTTTGTATTTCTTGTCCCCAAACAATTTAGGGTCATCTCTCTTCCCACCCAACTTCCCTAATATTTTCATATTGTTCTCAATATTGACACAAATCCTAAAATCATCTCTGAGAGTTCTTGGTCCTTTTTCCCTCAACAAGTAACCCATCTTTCCATCTAATGCATTGAAGTATGTGGTTAAACAAACATTGTCATCTAACTGTATAACTTGAAATAACTTATGCATACCCTTCTGAAATCTCATGTTGAATTCAGCTGCAGACTCATTCTAATTTTTCCTTATGGTATTGAATTCATTCAACATGAAACTAGCATTAGGCCTATCACCATACTACTCTTTAAAACATCTCTCAAAAGAATCCCAAGTATCAATACATTTATCAGGAAGTCTCTTAAACCAATCTCTAGCATCCTCCATTAAAGATTGAACAAATAATTTCATGACTACATCCTCATGCTCTACCTCATAATTATTAAGCATATCAAAAAATAGCCTAAGATGCTCCTCACAACTAATAGCATTGTTACCAGCAAACTTAGGTACCTTATCTCTTATATCATTTGGAAAAGCATTCAGGTAGCCTGGTATCCAATCAAAACTAATTTGCCTATAGCCTTCTAATTGCATAGGTCTTCTTTGAAATCCTAAACTAGTGTTCCCACTAGAATTATTATTTTTATCTACATTCCCACCCACTTGCACATTTTATTGTCTATTAGGATCAACAAATGATTTGGTAGATACATTAAGAATGAGATTACTAGTAGTAGCATTGCTAAGTGGAACAGTAGTGTTCATAGATGGCATACCTAGTTCAGTAGCAGAAGGGCCATGAACATTAGCTGATGAAGCCTTCAAGAATTGGATCTTTCTTCTTTTCTTTGCAATAGCAACATCAACTTCAGCTCTTTCCAACTCTTGAGCAAGAGCTTCATCCTCTCTTCTTTTTCTCTCTATCTTTGTCTCCCTATTTGATTTAGGTGGTGGGATCCCTGGTATTGTCACTAGTTTACTTATTTGGACACCCACCATCTTCTGCTTTCCTTTTTCATTAATAACTATAGTAGGCCTAGTGATCTCATGTCCATTCTTACCCTTAGGCAAAGGAGCATAACTTTTCACTTGTCTGATCATAGGGCCCTCTTCATCAAACTCGTGGTCTTGCAACAAGCATTCCTGCTCACTTCTTAGAGCTTCAAGATCACCAAAAACATCATGCTACAACACCCTAGGAGCAGAAGCAAGCATCTTGTTTCTCTCCTTCATTTCATTATTTTTTCTTAAAAGAGACTGCCTCTCTAGTAGAGCGTTTACCTTTTCAGCCTCTCTCTCCTCTTGTAACCTTTTGTATATGGCATCATGCTCTACCAACTACAACCTAAGTGCATTTAGGTCATATGGATCTATCATGTTGTCTTCAGAGCTTGATGACATTTCCACATCAGTAGGATGCTGATATGGGAAATGCACTTGCTGTGGTCTCATGGGCTCCCTTCTAAAATTATCCTCATCAAGGTCTAAATCAATCTCCAAACCCATCTCTATGGCTTGTTCATCCTGACTTGCAAGCAATGGACCCTTGTCTTGAAATACAGCCTCTAGGGTATCATAAAATCTATCTTCAGAGCGACCACCATCTGATCCAAAAACTCTATCTTGTGAACCTTCCTCACTTGAGGAAACATGTGGTGCTCTACCTTTGGTATTTCTTTGTTCTCTTATGGGAGCACTAGTAGACTCACCATTTCTTCTGATCTGACTCTTCTTCTCCTATCTAGTCAATTATTCCAGAGTGACCTCTGGATTTTTTCTGACAAAGTACCTCGTATTCCTTCTCTTGTCCATCTTTTATAGTTTATAGCACTGGTTCTAACCTTTTTGAGTCGCCACCCACCAAAGTGGGAAATATTTTAATTGAATACAACATGAAAACAAGAGTGCACTTAATAGCTTTATCTTTAGACTGTCCCCAGCAGAGTCACCATTTTGTTGGTGACTCGGAAGGGTAAATCAATCTGGTCAACAAAAGATTTTGAATATAACAATATAACCACAACCAAAGATCCTAACACATATAATTCTTCACTATTGTCCCCAGTAGAGTCATCATTTTGTTGGGAGTTCCCTTTGATCTTCAACTTGTAGATTTATACTTTGATGGATAACTTCTAATGATACTTTGACTCTATCACCACTCCAAAGTCTACAAGGAAGAGGGCCAATTAACAAGGATTAATAATGAGATCCTCCTACACTTTGAGCCTCAATGCTGAGGCGGGTGTGCACTTGACTCACTTCTCTAAAGGAGTCTCAAAACAATATACAACTATACCCCTTACTAATTGATTAAAGATTTTATCATTTAATTTGTTTGTGTGTGTGATTGATGATGATGGACTACCTCTAGAGAAGGGATCAGTGCCTTAACTAGGGCATAGAGTCACCTAATAGCATACATCAACTGAAAACCCTAACTCAAAAACACTTGAATTTAGGATAAGTGCTTTGCCTATTATCCTTCTCACTCACATATCAGGACATCAAATCCTTATCTAGCCATGAACTCATTGAAATTACCTGAAAGACTTTAATCCTAACTTTGTTAGGAACTCAAAGATAATCTCAAAATACTTTTTGTTTACCATATGATAACCCACTTTGTGAAATTAACATATATGAGCTCAAGAACAAAACAAGAAGACATACACCACTATGAGATTGGAATTCAACTATATCTCATTAAGACTTGCAGAATCAATACATTATCAAACAAAAAAATGCCAAAGAAATAGACCCAAAATCTAGGCTCTCCTTGCTTAGTATAATACCATCAACAACAACCCTTACAAAATATCACATTTTTCAATATATACCACCACTAGTCATCTTGGAAACCCAAAATAGGTTGCAACAAGCTACATATGTCTAGGGTTAGGGTTTCACCCACCAGACCAACTGAATCAGTCACAAATTAAATGCAGGGGATGAAAACCAGTCGGCCATGCCTGAGAAAGATTTGCACTTATGATAGATCTCTGGGAAAGTACTGCAAATCATGGAATTCTAAAATTGTCAACCCTTTTGGCCACCTGCAACACGCCTCGAGCATAAAAAGCATAGTACAAACCCCTGCAAATGGTCATGGCACACCCTAGACCACACTGCAATGGCAAACAAATCATCTCTTACCAGCTCCAGTCACTTCTGCATTGAATTTTAGTCCTTCTAGTCGCAGGAAACCCTCAAAAATTTGAATTTGAAATCAAACGGCTAGTTTCATAGCGCCAATAGCAAATCGATGGTCTACATTTAAAACTCGATCAACTTTAAGTCCTAACTACTTGATCTCTCTTTTTCATGATCTTTATGATTTATCACTTAATAGGAACCTAGCCAAACTTAGCGAACTAGCGACTGAAGGTTTTCGCCAGTTCGCAAAACACTTTATGTTACCACTAAAATACTTAGCGATTACGCGACCTTCCTTTGCTGAATTGCCAAACCTTTTAGAACACTGCTAATTCTTCTTGTGAATGAGCGAACCCATTAAAACTTGTTGGGCCACTAAACACATTTATCAGGACCGCCAGATCTTAGACCCCCACCTGGGCCCACTTTATGCCATTTTTCACTGCATCATTTGCTATCGCTACTCAGTCACCATTGACATAGGATCCACCCTTTATAAGCCTTCAAATCAGATGGTGGGCACAAGATCTCATGACTCTGACACCATGCATGAGAACTTACACCGACTGTGGATCTTGTCCTCATCACTGACCCTTCTGACAATGACCCCACCTTGTTGATTCCTCACATCAACCAATAGAATTTGAGCAACTCTACACCACCTGGCAAATGGTCCCACTGCATCGTCATCCTTTCCTCCAATGAAAATCATTCATGTTAGCTCTAAATGTCAAAGGACCCACCTATGTCAGTTGCCTGAGGAAAAGTAAAATTGATGATTGTCTGAAGATCTCATGCGTCTGAGACATTCCTTAAGAATTTATGCCCATCGTCAATTCTCTGCAGATGTCAGGACCCTTTGACAAGCTCAGAAACCAGGTCCCACTGACAAGTGCCAATGCATTACCTCATGGACCAACCAAAAATTGCCAACTATGCTTACATGTTATTTCAGACCCACCTTTATCTCTGACATGAACACCTGGAGGGTCAGATGGATGGTGCATGATCTGAAGGGCTCAAAAGATTTTATATGCTTATACGCCAACCATCAATCTGGAATCTTAGCCGATACCAGAGAGTGGGACCCCACCGTGCTGCATAAGATACTCCAATGAATTAGAGACTGTCACGCCACTTTTCTTTCACTCACAGGTCACTCTGACAACCATGCCACTTCATTGTTTATCTCAGCTAATGAGGAGATGCCACCTGAGCCTACCTGGTAGTGGACCCACCTACAAAGAAAGGCTACATCATGAAAAGGAATCAAAAACCATCACAAAAGTGCAAGCCTCTGACAAAACCCTTGCGATTTCGTGACAACTGTTGATTAGATGGTGTCAGAAGGTCGGGCCCAGGAAATATTAAGGCCAAAACATAGGAAATATTAAAGGGCATGACTTAGGAAAGTTTAATTTCATCGGGCACATAGACTTAGGAAAAAATTAAATAGGGACCGACCAATAATATAAAGCATGTGCATTTTAAGACTTTTAAGTGGCCTGAAAAAGTAACTTTAAAATTAGAATGAAGCCAAGGCGCACTTAGGGTTTCTCATTACAATGGGTAGTTTTCAAAAATTTGAACTAAGGGCTAATGCCAGAGACCTAAAAACAACTGCAGAGACCAAAAGAAAAGGGTTAGAGCCATGAAAATTTTTCAAGGTGCTAACACATTGCACACATGATATACCTATAGTTCCTTGCTGCACATGGTTGTTATCCCAATAACGACCAGATTCCACTTTAGTTTGCACAACAAGTTTATGCTAAGATCCGTTTGGTTCTCAACATGAACTACCTAGATCTTTCAGGCTACTTTGGACAGGGGTGCGGTAGAGTTACAAACCATGATCAACATTGTAGGACTAATCATTTTGTGCCAAGACAAAGATACTTGGTTGGGAAGAGGGCACTTGTAGTGGTACCATCTATGGCCAATAATACTAAGAAAGTTGTCATTGCTTCTCAAAGGGAAGAAATTGATAGGATTGGACACATTGTAGTTGTAGCCTGCATCATTACATCAGATACACTTAATTGATATATTATGAGTAGACCAAGTTGACCCTGACAATCTTTAGAGGCATCATCTATTAGTGCACCCTACTGACGAGACATATAGAGATGTTGGTCTCCCTAGATCATGTGAGAAAAAAAATCTTACCATACATCAAAGTTACATTTAGATGGCACAATATTTATTGGAGGACCTGGTATATGCATATACCTATATTTCTCACTAGGAGAGGATCCCTATACAGTTTTTCAGAGACACCATTAGACTCTCTTAGGGCCCTCTAGTTCCACCACCCCGGAGCACACCATCACCACATGCATCTCATAGTTCACAACACTCTACACCCAATAATCACTCTATAGCTACACAAGGAGGAATACGACTTGGTGATGTTTGCATCACAATAGAGGGCCTAGATGGTTTTTAGGAGTAGTTACAAAGATTGAGATAGACCACCACTGACACTAGCATAGCTTCATATATGGATCTTCTACTTCATCTAGACTCTGAGTGTACACCACTCTCTTCTCAACTACACACCCCATTAAACTCCTCATTAGAGAGGATTGGTACCAAAGATGATGCAAATGATGGTGTATCTATACATGATCTGATGGTGCATTTTGATGATCCTCTTTCTCTCAAGACCCAGGTATAAATTTAATTTTTTATTTATTTTTAGTCAATATTTAATTGATTACATAGTTGCGTGTACTAATGCTCTTATATATGTATTCTATATATAATATTTGTAGGCATAGTTGCATGAGTGTACTACCTATAGCATGGGATTAGAATATGTATGGATGAGAGATTATGCAACTCGACGAAACCTACTAGTGCTCAGGTAGGTTTTAAATATACAAGTTTAAATTCATGTATTAATATATTTCAAATACTTTGTATATAATTACATATATGAATGTACATATATATTTGACAAGTTGTACTAAATTTGAAGGGGTCTATTGTTGCCTCATGTAAAGAGGATGCTCATGACATTTGGTCAGAGGGTCTCTCTATTCGTATGCGACTTGATTAGTCTAGGATACCTTAGGATATTTGTTGTGCATCTTTGATTTATGTTCTAGACATTTCATGTATACATGTTTGATATTTATATGTTCTGGACCTATGCATAGATGATTTATGTGTTTATGGTTGACATTTATATACATTATGGTTAGATGGTTACATGATTTGATTTGATTATGGTTAGACAGTTAGACAATTATATGATATGATCTTAGATTACAGTTAGATGGCTATATGATATGATCTTTGATTACAATTAGACAATTATATGATTTGATTTGATTAAGGTTATACCGTTACATGATTTGATTTGATAATGGTTATATGATTACATGATTTGATTATGGTTAGATGGTTACATGATTTGATTTGATTATGGTTATATAGTTATATGATTTGATATGATTTGATACATGATCATATGATTTGGTTTAATAGATGGTTATATGATATGATCATTGATTATGGTTAGATGGTTACATAATTTGATTTGATCGATCGTTATAAAAAAATAACACTAATATGTAACTAATGAACCATAAGTAATATAAATAATCTAGAACTAACATGTCATAAGTAATCTAACTAATATCATTAGTAACCTAACTAATATCATTAGTAACATAACTAATGTCTTAAGGGGATATTTAACTAATAAGTAATCTAATTTTAATATCATAAAAAATAACACTAATATGCAACTAATTGATGATAAGTAATATAGGCAATCTAGAACTAACATGTCATAAGTAATCTAATTAATGTCATTAATAACCTAACTAATGTCTTAAGGGGATCTTTAATGAATAAGTAATCTAATTTTAATATCATAAAAAATAACACTAATATGTAACTAATTGACCATAAGTAATATAAGTAATCTAGAACTAATATGTCATAAGTAATCTAACTAATCTCATTAGTAACCTAACTAATTTCTTAAGGGGATCTTTAACTATTAAGTAATCTAATTTTAATATCATAAAAAATAACACTAATATGTAACTAATAGACCATAAGTAATATAAGTAATCTAGAACTAACATGTCACAAGTAATCTTTAACTAATTTCATTAGTAACCTAACTAATGTCTTAAGGGGATCTTTAACAATTAAGTAATCTAATTTTAATATCATAAAAAATAACACTAATATGTACCTAATGGACCATAACTAACATGTCATAAGTAATCTTTAAATAATGTTATTAGTAACCTAACTAATGTCTTAAGATGAGGTCTTAAGGAGATCTTTAAATATTAAGTAATATAATTGAACCATCTTAAAAAATAACAAGTTAATATGTAATTAATGAACCATAAGTAATTTCTAAACTTAATATCACCCATTTAGCACATTCACTTTAACAAACATAAAAGCATTTATATAACTACATATAAAAATCATTGAACCATCAAAGCATACATAAGAACATACATATAAAAGCCTATGTATAAAAGCATATATAAAAGCATACATAACTATATATTAAAACCATTGAACCATCAAAACATATATAAAAACATTGAATCATGTCAAAGTATATAATCAAAGTCTTATTAATAAATAAACAAAATATAATCCATCATATGTTTCAATATATCAACAAAGTATACTCAATTTAATCTAGAGATGTCAAGTAGGTCCTAACACATTAAATATATATGTAATTCACTTTCTAGACCAACTCAAGTGGTCGAGACCTCTCATTGAGAATATGTTTAATATTCTCTCATGATCCTCACTATCTAGTCTCCACTTACAATGTCCACATTGAGATTTAACTCGATGGAGACAAAGGGAGATGGTCCTACTAGGTGGCTATATTGAGACAAATAATTGTTTGGTTGGTAATCAACAAAGTGAATACCTTGTTGAATTACTTTGATTTTCTTTAAATATGTTCCCTCTAAAATAACTGAACCTGAATGTGACAAATTTTAACAATATAAATTTAAATAAAATAATTTAAATTAATTTTTTTTTAAACTTTGAAATTTTATATTTACAAAATGAACAATATATTGACATGTAAATAATGCAAACCTATGAGGAAAAACATTACATCTCTTTCTTCAGGATCAATTAACTTCATCCTCTCTATAGTACAACACAATAAATAGTAACTAACTCCTACATTTCCAGGCTTAGCAATCACTGCAAAGACATCTCTTGCACACAAAAAATTACATACATGTGAGATCCTAAAATTGATTTAGTTCTATACACACACACGCACATGGAACTCAATGCCATATAATGTGAAACTCAATTTATTATACTCACCAACTTTGACCAATCCTGAAATATGATCATAATTAGTAGAAATCAAAGGAACCTCATCAAAGTTTTCATCTTCATCTCTATCAAATGTATCCGTAACAACTAGTGGCACCAGATTCCAGGCACCTACATATCCATGTTCCTGATTGATGCATTCCTAATAGTTGTCAACAATGCAGTGACAACAAAATCATGAGTAGTCCCTAGTGTTCAACGTCCAATTGCGACAATTTGTACTCATAACTAAATGCAAAGATCATGTCTTTTCTATCCTCTTGCAACCATGCATAATTTTTATATATCCATACTTGAACACATGCATATATAATATGAATGTCATTTTATAAATTTGAATAAAGAATGTAAAATTTAAACAAGACTATATATATATATATATATATATATATATATATATATATATATATATATATATATATATATATATATATATATATATATATATATATATATATATATATATATCACACATGCATAATTTAGAAACATGTGCATACATTTTATCTCCCAAAATTATCTATGTGGTACCACTTGAGTCATTCATGATGATGTGCCATCCTCGTTTGATGTGAAATGTGTCCTGGACCATTCAACAAGATCATGTGAATTTTTTATATGAAATCCCTTATAATTAATTTCATACTTTTGTAGAGCACATTTGATGCAAGCTCTAGCACCATCATGCTCACCTTTTCCATGTCCACTCTCAAAGAAACTCCAGACATGTGGTATGTTTTCATTACGATGATATCTACATAGTGAATAAAATGGTCTGGATGATTTGAATTGTGAAGCACATCAATCTGACCAAACATTATGTCTATCAATTTGTATGTGTCTTTCTTTCAAATTTTCCAAAAACATCTTGAAGCAGTGTTCCACATAATGAATGTCATGCTCTTTATCATCACTTATATAAAAATGATATTCCTTCTTGATGATCTGTGCTTCAAATGTGCTTTGAATACCATCCAATTCTAACTATGCATGTTGATAACACACATTTACCATAATAGTAATCTGCTCTAAAAATAGTATTATGATTGAACTTCCTTTTGATGAACAAAGGAATAGTTTTCTACAAAATCAACAATTGATACTATAGTTCCAAGTGGAAAATTGTCTCTCAGTTTTCAGAATTCTTGTGCTTACCACTTTGCAAAAAAAAACACATGATGAATGTAGGGTTGAGTCAATTTTTTAAATTTGTCCATAAATGCTCCAACAGTTAATTTCTCTTCAACATATTCTAACATTTTGGATTCTTTCAAAAATTTTGTTTCATTCTTTACATATTTGTAACTCTTGCAATTTACCATCTTTGTTACATCAATGTTTTCATTTTTCAAAGGAAAAAGAGCCAAATCATCACATGTTTCACATATTCCTTTTATGTAATTTATTTGACCAACTGCATCATCACTTTTGTCACATAAAATGGATGAGATGAACTCACTTCGTCTAGTAGGAGGAGCATATTCAAAACCATGAGTGTCTTCTAAAAAATTTGATAGTGGAGATCAAATTTAATATGATAACGACAACAACAAGTTTCAAACACTTTCTTTGTCCAGACATATTATGGCTTCAATCTTTCAAACAATGTTTGCCCAATCTTTATATTAGGATTTGAACTAAAAAATGACACATACATTTCATATTGTATTTTTTCCAACCAATGTTTTATATGATGTTCACATTTATTAGCTACAATTCTATGTCTGATATAACATCTCTACTATTTGATGAAGGATGGGTATTATCATTCCAAAATAATGTGACCAAATTCTTGATTCCCTCATCAAACCTATTAGAATGAGGAGCTCTACACATGATTTCCTAATTTCCTTCCAAGGTTCTATCATCCAAAATAATTCTCCTCTTAACATATCATGATATTTTTTTCCTACTAAAACCAATCCGAGATGAAACTGAAGATATTTGTCTATTTCAAGGCATAGTCTTTCCTACGATGGATGTCAACATAACTCTTCTTGTAATGGTTTTATCTTTAGTTTGAGATCACTTCCCTACATAGTTCAAACCTTTCCTAAGATTTTCAATCATATCAATTTACATGTCAACAACTTTTCTCTTCTTTGATGTTGTTTCTATACCCAATAATTTTAATGCCTCTTCCAACTTTTTGTTTGTAAGTGCAACTGAAATAAATTGGGCTTATTTAAATGTTTTAAAATTATCAAATTTAGCCAATATTTATCTTTCTATTTTATTCATTGACCTCTTCTTAGCAATACTTAAAGGTTGAACATTAGCAAATGATCTCAATTTCTCCACATCCATTGTAAGTAAATGATCCAAGTTTCTATAATTAATATTTATTTTTATAGTTTGAGCTAGATCTAGAAGCTCATCCATACTAGTAGGAGCACATGATCGTGACCCTTCTCCAACATCAATTTTTTGAGCTTTCATAGGGAGTGATCCTGACCCTTCTTCAACGTGCATTTCTTGAACTTGGCTTGACCCTCCTACTTCAACTTCTCCTTCACCTTGACCATGTTGATTACGAGCTATATGCACAAAAATGAATCAAATTAGAGAAAAATAGATCATAGTTCCATAAAATTTAGGCATGTAAGATTAGAGGTCTAGGTCCATACCTTCTTTAGTTTTATAATAATATGTCAATGTAGCTTCATGATTTCTTTGTTCGGTACTAGGTGACCTTTTTGTTGCTGATTTACTTTATCTTCCCTTCTTGTTCCCCATTTCTTCTCTCTAAAAAAATGTCTTCTAAAAATTTTGTAATTGTAATTCTCTTCTTCAAAAAAAGTCTTAGAAAAAATCACCTTTCTAGTAATTCTCCTCTCCAAAAAATCATCTTTGATAAAAACACCAATAGAAATTCTCCTCCCAAAAAATGCCTTTCAAAAAATAAGAGCAATAGTAAAAAATGCGAATTAAGTTGATTGTAATTGTGTGAAAAATGAATTTTTTTTTCTTTTTCAACATACAAAATTTTTTAAAAACATAATTAGTCAACCTACTTCAGGCGAACTAGGTTGGGTAAAAGTCTGATAGGGCTTGTTCATGCTGTACTTTTCCCAAGGGGTCTTTGTGAAAAGAACCCTTCACACAAAACCTTGGGACCCCTCTGTGTGAAGGGGGTCTTTGTGTACGAAGACCCCAAACTTGAAATTTTTATTAGGGGAGAAAAAAACTACAAAAAAAGGGACTTTCAAGGCCTAAAACAAAGACCAAACAAGGTGATCTTTTGAAACAAAAAATGTTAGATGATGAGCCACTACTTGGAGGAATATTTCTAACAACAATAATTTTAATACATATTGAGTTCATTGTCACTTTCAAAATTTACTTTAATTAAACATAGTTTGGCCATTCAACAACCTGTCTCTTCAACGCTTCAGGAAAAATAGTAACTTACAAAAAAAAAATGAAAAATATGTAGGAAAAGAGTATTTGTGTTATGTTTCTATCAAATAAAGAAAAAATGAATTTTGATATCTACAAATCAAGTTAGAGAAATCCAAAAGAAGCTATGTCTAAATTACATTTACTGTCCCTTTAGAACTTAATAAAGTATGAAATATTGAACCAAAATAAATGAAACCAATTTTCTATCCATTAGATATTGAAGTCAAAAATATAATCTCGAAATAATTACATAGTTATCATTTTTGAAAAAAAATTTATGCTAATCCGAGTGTCAGTCACTTGATTTTTTCACACAAACAACTTTTCGAAGGAGAAATAAAAATGGATTCAAATCAATTTTAAATTTTTTCAAAAAAAAATATTTAGAAACTACAAAGAAAATTCTAAAAGATTCTAGTGTACATCATCTTCAAATTCCTAATAGTTTTGCGGCAATAGGTGTTTGAAAGTGAAGTTTTTTTTTTTCAGATTACTGAAGTCAGTGTCAAAGTTGGCCAAAAAATGGGACACAGTATTGTGGGACCACTCATGATCTAGACTACTAGAAAAGTTCATTTCCTTTCTATTGAAGCTTATTACCCCTCTTTTATAATAATGTCTCTCAACCACATTGAAATGTCCCCCTAGGATCCATGGAATGTCCTTAAGAGAGGATAAATGTTTCCAAAGCTCAATTCTTTCTTTATATTTATTTGCTGCATAAATTGAACAAAAACCTTGATATCAATTCCATTGATGTCCACATCCATACTATCATATTGCATGCAGAGATGCCTATATCTTTAACCTTTTGATCCCACTTATTAGTAACAATGATGGTTGTTACACCTTTTCCTTTGACATGTTTGGCAGTAAAATATATGGCCTCCTTCCATATATATTTAAGATTGATGTCTAGTGCAAACTATGTCACTTTGAACTCTTGTAAGAAGACAATATCTTTATTCTTTTATTGATTTGGTCATTATTTTAACAACATATCTCCTATCTGAGGATTCAATCTCTCTAACATTCTAGGAGATGCCTTGTATACCTATTGAGAACCTGATTTAGTAGTGTCCATGGTTAGTCTAAAGCTATCAAATAATTTGGGAAAACTAATCTTTGTTTTCATCCTTTTGGAATTTGGGCTTGATGAATCCACTATTTAGCATTTCCTTCATGTAATATACAAGGTGTTGAATTTTAGAGTGCAATATGCTATCTCTTGAGAAAAGGTCAAACCTAGATAGATTCTCTCTATCATAGATTATTTCAACCCCTTCTAAGGAGTCCAATGTCTAATGAGGTATATTAGAAAGCTTAGAAATAATAATGATTATGGAGACATCCTGGTCATCTAATGTTGATCTTGGTCTAGGTAGAACACCAAACTTGAGATCAAGGTCAATATTGAACTACATGGTAGAGTCCATAGGTTTATACTCCACAATATGGAAGGATCCTCCATTAGGCCCTCCATCCAAGAACCTATTAAGGTGGATTAGGTCAACACCATGATTAGATTCACACTCAACTTAAAGATTGCTAGGGTTTTCATCCTCCAATTCATGTGTAAGGATACCAGATTGGTTTTCCAGACTAGTAACCTTAGTATGGCCATGAGTGAGGGTTGAATAGAGGGTTCATGAAAATTCCCACTCCCCTTTCTTTTTTTTCCAATTCCTTGACAATCAATTTGACCACAGATGGTGCATTCCATTTGGTTTCTATTTCCAAAATTGGTTATAACAAAAATGGAAGTAGGGGATTTGAATGCATAGTTTTTTAGGAATGTTATCCTCTTTTGTTTGGATGATGTTCTTTTTTATAATGTCTAGAACTATTTGTTGAGCATTCTTCTTGTAGAATCTACCCCTTTTATGTTTAATAAGAATATCAACAATCTTGATAGTGGGGGAAGAGGCTAAGGGGAATGGATAACATGAGGATAAACCAAGGCATGCTTCGAGAAGAGGTCACATTATGAGGCAACGAGGGGAAGATTGCCTTAATTGCAGGAGGAGAAGAGGGTTTCTAAGTGGTTGGGTTAGGGTTTGTGAAAGAAGTTTCAATGTTTAAAACCACAAAAGGGTAAAAAAAAACCTTCTTAGTAAACTTAGAGTTTCAATTAAGGAGGTTAGGAAAATATTTTTTGTAATGTCCTTCTAGGTGATGTAAGAAATAAACATAATTTTTTCCTTGCATCTCCAAATCATGGAGAAAATTATACTCATTAAAAGAGAATAATATCCTTTCAAAGACCTTGACCCCTAGTATAATTAAAATTAATACCCTCACATCCAAATCTCGCACCTTTAGCATGTTTCCTATGGAGACAAGGATTTGCAACACAAAGGACCACAAACGAAGAGGCAAAATCTTTATACTAAGCCAATGAGGATAAAGTTAGGATTTCAACATTTACAATGTCTGGTGCCTATTTTAAGGCCCTAACCACACAATTTCCAATGTTTGATAATTCCTTATTAGAAATAAATTTTGTATGTTTGAATGTTTGAAAAAAATAATGAATAATCCTTTTTGAATGAGCTTGCAAAAGAAATTCAACTTTGTTTAACTAGACATTTTTGAACCAATCGTCCCTAAATTTCTTTGAGGGTATCTTTTTAATATTAGATGCAACAAGGAAAAGTGCTATATCTTTTAGTCTAATTTCTTCTTTGGAAATAAATTCCATTAAATCATTATTTAGGGAAATGGAGAGACATCTGGAGAAAAAACAAGGACACTTACCATCTCATATCTATCACAAAAAGATTCACTTTAAACCCTATGAAAAAAGGTTACAGATGGCGCACAACTTACCTCATTACCAACTAGAACTTCCTTGAAATATTTTGGAAAGAAATGATTAACAAGTAGATCATTACTTGAGTGACAAGCAAAAGAATCCTTACCATCCACCATCACATCAATGCAGTGTGCAAATGTTAATATGATTTAGAACAACCGAGAGGGGGGGTGAATTAGTTGTTCTCAGGTCCAGATCTATAAAAATATCTTTTAAACTCTTCAACAATTCAGATCTAATAACCAACACCTACTCGGTCATTATTGATTGCATAACATAAACATATAATAGTGCAGTCCACTAATCCAAAAGTATCTAACTTGTAAAACACAAAAATTTTCAAACAAAAAAATTCACACAAGTATCAACACCAGGATTTATAGTGGAAACACAATTAGGGAAAAACCACTTTGTGACATGCTACTAATATGTTCACTCTTTTGAAGTGAGCTTGCTGAAAAGCCAACCCTGTCAAAGGTTACAAACACACTGTCAGGTGTGACCCGGTTAAAGGATTTCAACCACTCTGTTAAAAGTGCACCTTGTTATAGGACTTACATACACTCCATTAGAATGCAACCTTTTTTAAAGGATTTATACCTATGACTGTTAGGTCAACCTCTGTTAAAAGGATTTTGACTGTTACAATGGTTAAAAAGTAGTAGGAATATTGATTTGAGAAACATACAACTCGCTTTGCAAATATTAGATCCAATTCCATATACATATGTTGGCTTACTGACTGTGACCCTTTTCCATCTCCAACACTGATCTGCTTGGAACCCTTCAAGTGATCGCAACACTTCTCCTTTAGCCTTTTCTGCTTAGACAGTCAATAACAATACTTACAACATTCACTTCTTTCCTCTCTTTTCTTCCCACATTCAACCTCTTTCTTAGGTTTCCTTAATACTACCTCTATTAGGTCAATACATCTTTTGCTGCTTAATCTCCTTCATAGATCTTAGGGTTAGGTCAAATTCATTTAATCCATCCTACATTATGTTCTTTGGCTTATCTTTGAAATATCTCAAATCTCTTAAAGATTTACAATAAAATATTTTACAGTGCATTAAATACTTTCATACAATCAATAAATAAAGTCAACATGTTTTACATAATTCAAAAATTCAACGATGCCGACTGGAAATCTAAATTCTTCAACAAATGAAAAATATTGACGCTCGGTCAATATTGTGTCCAACTTCTCAGTCTTCTCTAGAAAGCTTGGTCACCATATACACTGTTCCGTCGGCTAACACTGTCTTCCTCGGCAATTAACTGGTGTTTGTTCAATACTATTTTTACTTGACATTCACTAGCTTGATTGACACAAACAACACTCAGCTTAAACTGATTTCTTCAGTTATTCTCAGTTAAGCCTACCAGTTTAGTCTTCATTCTTACTAAGATAAACAATACATTATCTTATCATTGTGCCACATAATCAAGTACTCATTGAAGTATCAAGATAACTCAACCTTTCCTTAGGTGTTGTTGTTACCAACCTTTCCTATCCCCTTAGCAACACTCAAATTGATATAGTACTTTCTTAAATAGCAGTAGTCTTACCAATTAAGGTTTGACATCAATGACAATACAACAATTGCTTCAATTGTAGTTTCCAACAATCTCCCTCTTTGGCATTGATGGCAACACCATATGAATATCACATGAATTACCAACTAATCCAAAACTTATCTATCTATCAAAGAAATATATAATATCCTTAGCTTCATTTTGATACAAAATCAATTAGCCATGCTTGACCATTCACTGAATTTCTCTCACTATCTTGATCTTCACATTTTGTGTATTCATCTGTCATTATCTCCCTCTTTGACAAAAATGCCAAAGCAGCAACAAACACATACATCCTGTAGATGTAGATATCATCCTTTCAGTTCAGTAGAATATTTCTCCCTCTATCATCTTGCTTATGACTTATTCTAAATTTGCTATTCTCTTCACAACTCTAGGCTGCTCCTAAAGTGTGACCTTTCTTTGCATCAATTTGTTAAATGTTCTATTTAGTAGTACACTTGATACAATGCTCCTAGATTAAATAGGTAGCCTTAGTTAGGGGAAGGACCCCTAATTGACTTCTCAGGTATTCATGAGATTCTTTAGGTAAATATTTAGTGAATATATCTACTATTTGTTCCTTAGTATTCACATATTCCATGCGAACCTCTTTATCTTGAACCAGTTCTCTTAAGTAGTGATACTTGATGGCAATGTGTTTGGTCTTTGTGTGCATCACTGGGTTTTTAGAGATGTTTATGGCACTTGTGTTGTCATAGAAGATGGCAACTGGTTCAATGATTTCTTCTTTCATGCCTACCAACAATTGCTTTATCCATATCAAATTTGAACAATTGACAGCTGCAACCACATACTCAGCTTCAGCAGTAAATTGGGAAATGCAATTTTGTTTCTTGCTTGTCTAGGAAACTAATCTCTGTCCAAGAAAGAAAGCTCCACCACTGGTACTCTTTCTATCATCTACATTTCCTGCCCAATCGGCATCTATATACACTCTCAGTTCAAATTTGCCATGCTTCTTGTAGTACAATACATAGTCAACAATTCCTTTCAAGTATCTCATGATTCTTTTAACTGCCATCATGTGAGTTTCTTTAGGATTGGTAGAAAATCTTGCCATAATCCCAACAACTAATGCAATATCTAGTCTACTATGTACAACATAATGTAGCTTTCCGATCATAGATCTATACAAAGTTTGGTTAACTTCTACAACATCATCATTCTTGGACAACTTCTGTGCAGTAGCCATGGGAGTACTTACTGGCCTTGAGTCTTCCATACCAAAGGTTTTCAGTATCTCATGAACATATTTAGACTGGGTGATGAAAATTCCTTGCTCCATCTGATATACTTGCAAACCAACAAAAAATTTGATCTCCCCAAACATACTCATTTCAATTTCAGTTTACATTTCATTTGAGAATTTCTTACACAAGGCATCTTGTCCACCAAATATAATATCATCTACAAAGATTTTAGCTAACAGGATTCCTTTACCTTCTTCATCTTTCATGTACAGATTGCTTGTGTCATTTGTCCTTGAGAATCCAATCTATATTAAGTAGTTGTGAAATCTCTCATACCATGCTCTAGGAGCTTACTTTAATCCATATAGTGCTTTATTTAGTTTGCAAACCATGTGTCTTCTGTTTGGATCAAAAAATCCTTCTGGCTGTTCAATATATACTTCTTCTTCCAATATACCATTTAAGAATGCAGACTTGACATCCATTTGGTATACCTTGAAACTTTTATAGGCAACATATTCAAGCAGAGTTCTAACTCCTTCCAATCTTGCTACAGAGGAAAATGTTTCCCCATAATCTATTCCTCTTTCTTGTGCATAGCCTTTGCATACCAACCTAGCCTTACTTCTTGTAATTTGACCATGTTCATTTAGCTTATTACGAAATACCCACTTTGTCCCAATGACATTCTTATCTTCTGGTCTCGGCACCAAAGTCCAGGTATCATTCTTCTCTATCTGGTCAATCTCTTCATTCATTGCTTCTATCTAGTCTTCATTTTCTAATGCTTCCTTTGTTGTCTTAGGCTCATATTCACATAGTAAACATGTTGGATCTCTTACCTTGCTTCTTGTTTGTATTTCGATATCTTTATCTCCAATAATCTGTTCAGGCTTGTGATGTCTCCTTACATATTGTGCTAGAATGAGTTTTGATATTCTTTCATTTGGCTCATTAGGTTCTCCAACAAGATTATCATATTCAACTTCTGAATTCTTGACAACCTCTTCCTGATACTCGGTAGCTTCTTCCTGTTGCTCGACACATTCTTCTTCTCTCTCGGCATTGTTATCCTGATGCTTGACATTGCTTACCCGAGACTCAGCATCAGGTGTAGGTCTGTCACTTGCATCTTCTTCCTCTATATACACAAAAGATCCATAATCTTCTAGTACCCTGTTACTATCAGCTTCATTTTTCTCTGCATACTCATCAACTTTGACATTTACACTTTCCACAATTTTATTAGTGTTAGAATTGAGACACTTGTAAGCTTTACTTTTTGTGGAATAGCCTAGGAATATACCCTCATCGCTTTTAGCATCAAAATTTCCATTCCTACTATCCTTCAATATGTAGCATTTACTTCCAAAGATTCTAAAATACTTTACATTCGGTGCATACCCATGCCATAATTCATAAGGTGTCAAATTTGTACCTTTTTTGATCTGTACTCAGTTAAGAGTATAAACAGCTATACTTATAGCTTTTTTCCAATACTTCCATGCAACATTCTTTTCAATCATTAATGTCCATGTGCAGTCCAAGATAGATTTGTTCCTTCTCTTAGCTATACCTCTCTGTGGAGGAGTTCTAGGTGCAGACATCTGTCTTTTGATTCCTTTATCATTGCAAAACAAATTGAACTCATTTGATGTGAATTCTCCACCTCGATCAGATCTTAGACACTTCCAATTTTTACCTATCTCTTTTTCAACCTTAGACACATACCACTTAAAAAATTGAAAAGCATCACATTTTTCCTTTAAAAGAACATTACATGCATCATTCTGGTATAATCGTCAACAAATAGGATAAAATATCTAGCACCATAATAGCTTTGTACACCCATTGGTCCACAAAGGTCAGTATGAACCAAATCTAAGATATTCTCAGAAGTAAAGGTTTTGCTCTTGAAACTAGACTTAGTCATCTTACCCAACTGACATTCTTTGCATTACATTCTCAGATTTCTTCAATCTAGGTAGACCTCTCACTTTCTTTTTCTTGCTAATTTCTACCAGATTATCAAAGTTAACCTGATATAGCCGCTTATGCCATAACCAAATGTCATCAAGTTGTGCAATCATTCATGTTTCTTCAGATAGGTCTAGATAGAACAAATTACCTTTGGTTTGTTCTCCACTTCCAATCAGTTCACCCGTGGCATCAAATATTTTGGCCTTCCTATGATGAAATTCCACTCAGTAGCCAGTGCTATTAAGCTGTGCAACACTTAGCAGATTATAATTAAGACCCTCAACCCAATAAGCATTTTCACAAGAGATCTTATCAGTTAGCTTAATCAATCCTTTTCCTCTAACATGACATGGTGCATCATTTCCAAATTTTACACTCCTACCTTTATAATGATTTAAGGTATCAAACTTACTCTTATCTCTAGTCATATGATGTGAACAACCACTATCAATAATCCATTTATCATTTTTGTTCACATAAGATATTAATACAGTTTTCTCATCCTCATCAAATTCATCTTTCATTGCAACATAGACAACTTCAATTTCAAAATCATCACTATCAGTGTTAGTCTCTTCTTCAACAATGTAGCAGAATTTCTTACCTTTCCCTTTGTAGTCCTTGTATCTTCGGTAACCTCTATCTTCTCTTTTGTCTTTATTCTTGTTGTCTCTTTCTTCATCCTTATTATCCCTGTCAGGACATCTAGAAGCTATATGACCAACTTTATTACATGAGAAACATATAATAGGGAGTTTACCTTTGTAGCTTCCTTTTCCCCTTTTTAGTCTTCTAGCCATAAGAGCTTCTAGATCCTTGAGTTCTTCATCAAAAGTGCCACTTTCACTATCACTTCCATTTTCACTTTTACTGATGCATCTTTCTTTTTCCTTCTTTGAATTATTCAAAACCATCTGAGACTTAAAAGAAGATTCAATACTACCAATAGTGAAGTTATCATAGTTAGAAAGTTCAAAAGTAGTAAGCTTGCTGACCAAGCTTTCTAAAGTAAGTGCATTAGGAGAGTTACATCTAGATTCCTGGATTGTAGAAATTTTGATTGCATAGATAGGAAGTAGAGTTCTGAATACTTTTCCTATTAGAGTTTCATCCTCAATAGTTCCATTTTCTCCTCTTATAGCATTTACAACTTCTTTTATTCTACCACAATATTGTGCAATATTATCACCTTCTTTCATTCTCATTTCATCAAATTTACCTCTTAGGCTCTCATCTTTTTCTCTTAGCACATTCACATCACTGCCATAAATGCTTGCAAGGGTGTCCCACATTTTCTTTGTGGTACTGCAGTCTTTGATGTCTTCAAATTCTGGATAACTTAGGGCAAACGTAATCTCCAACATTGCTTGGTTGTGCTCTTGTTTAGCTTTCATTTCCTCAGCAGTCAGAGGTGCAGCAGGTGTGACATAGTCATGTTCAATGTAATACTTAGCAGAATCACCAATACTAGCCAGATGCAGCTTCATCAAATTTTTCCATGCAGGAAAGTTTTCCTTATTCAACTTAGGTACCTCCTTCTTATACATCTTGATCATTTGCTTCAAGTACCTTCAAACTTGTTCTCTGTAAGAACCAAAAGCTCTGATACCAATTGTTAATATGATTTAGAACAATAGAGAGGGGGGGTGAATCAGTTGTTCTCAGGTCTAGATGTATAAAACAATCTTTTAAACTCTTCAACAATTCAGTTCTAATAACCAACACCTACTCGATCATTACTGATTGCATAACAGAAACATATAATAGTGCAGTCCACTAATCCAAAAGTATCTAACTTGTAAAACATAGAAATGTTCAAATGAAAACATTCACACAAGTATCAACACTAGGATTTATAGTGGAAACCCAATTAGGGAAAAACCACTTTGTAACATGTTACTATTATGTTCACTCTTCTGAAGTGAGCTTGGTGAAAAGCCAACCCTATCAAAGGTTACAAACACACTGTCAGGTGTGACCTTGTTAAAGGATTTCAACCACTCTATTAAAAAGTGTGCCTTGTTATAGGACTTACATAAACTCCATTAGAATGTAACCTTGTTCAAAGGATTGATACCTATGACTATTAGGTCAACCTCTGTTAAAAGGATTTTGACTGTTACAATGGTTAGAAAGTAGCAGTAATATTGATCTGAGAAACATACAACTCACTTTGCAAATATCAGATCCAATTACATATACATATGTTGGCTTATTGATTGTGAACCTTTTCCATCTCCAACACTGATCTTCTTGGAACCCTTCAAGCGATCACAACACTTCTCCTTCAGCCTTTTCTGCTTAGACAGTCAATAACAATACTTCCAACATTCACTTCTTTCCTCTCTTTTCTTCCCACATTCAACCTCTTGCTTAGGTTTCCTTAATACTACCTCTATTAGGTCAATACATCTTTTGCTACTTAATCTCCTTCGTAGATCTTAGGGTTAGGTCAGATTCATTAAATCCATCCTACATTATGTTCTTCAGCTTATTTTTGAAATATCTTGAATCTCGTAAAGATTTACAATAAAATGTTTTACAGTGCATTAAATGCTTTCATACAATCAGTAAATAAAGTCAACACATTTTACATAATTCAAGAATTCAACGATGTCGGCTGGAAATCTGAATTCTTCAACAAATGCAAAATACTAACACTCAGTCAATACTATGTCCAACTTCTCAGTCTTCTCTAGAAAGCTCGGCCACCACATAAACTGTTCCCTCTGCTAACACTATCTTCCTCGGCAATTAACTGGTGTTCAGTCAATACTATTTTTACTTAGCATTCACTAGCTCGGTTGACACAAACAACACTTGGCTTAAACTAGATTTCTTCACTGATGCTCGGTTAAGCCTACTAGTTTAGTCTTCATTCTTACTAAGATAAATAATACATTGTCTTATCATTGTGCCACATAATCAAGTACTCATTGAAGTATCAAGATAACTCAACCTTTCCTTAGGTGCTGTTGTTACCAATCTTGCCTATTCCGTTAGCAACACTCAAATAGATATAGTACTTTCTTAAATAGCAATAGTCTTACTAGTTAAGGTTTGACATCAATGAAAATACAAAAAATGCTTTAATTGCAGTTTCCAATAGCAAATACAATGGAGTAAATTCTAGAAGAATCCAGTGCATGATACAAGAAACCCAAGTACCATCGACAACACTACACAAATTTAAAAATAAGAAATGCAAGAAAAGCATAGAAATGTTAGTAGGCCATTTCGTGGCTAGTATACCCATTTGAAAATCTATAGGACCAATCCATGACGGACACCTCTATGCCCTGGTGAAAGGTGAAACATGATGTGCAACCTCCCTCAACTCCTTAATTTTTCTTCCTCTTATATGTAATATTTATTTTAATAATCATTTAAATATAAAAATGTGATTATTTTATAATAAACATAATATTTATAATATCGTTTAATCATAAAATAACTCTCAAATTAAAATTAAAAAATTTTAAAAACATGAATATTTAATAATAAACATAATATTTATAATATTATTTAATCAAAAGAAATTCTCAAACTAAATTTATTTTTAATATAAATTTGAAACATTTTTATAGAGTTGAAAGATAAGAAAATTAGTGGCATACATAAATTTATTAAAATAGATATACAAGATAAAGTTAAAGAACAAGTCAAATTGAAATATTATTATCATAATTCAATTGTGTAGATTTTGGATCAATGAATTTAATTCAAAATCTACATGATTGAATCCTGGTAGCAATATCACAAGGTAAAGTTAACTTACTTTTTAGAATGCACTATCCCCTTACATTATTCTAACTATTACCATTGGCATCACTGTAGCTACTTGTGTCACTTTGGTGTGTTGGCTTAAGCAAAAAACTTGGAATTTGTGGAGCTTGAAGTTCCATTTCCCTTCTAGCATCTACACCACTTTCCCCATGCTTGGCCTCACTTCCTCATCCCCTTGAATGCATAACAACATTGAGATGCATGATCTTCTTACCTCTTCCAAGTTTGTCTCTTTTATAACACCCTCGTCCACAATATTTATCATGTTGCCTTTTATTTCTGCTTGTGGTGTGATTTCAATGATCCTAAGTTGTCTAATAAACTGGGTATCTGTGGTAAGAACCTCCATCATGATTGGAACACCACACATACCCCGAACTTATTTATTTGGACAATTATGTGAGATTGGAATTATCTCCTTATTTGTTTCTTGTGTGTAGCATGTACAATGACACTCTTAGTTATCTTGGAAGATTGTGCTTTGATACGGGTGTTATCTTAAAACGTTAATTTGGAAACCATGTTTAGGTCTTCTCAGCTCTTGTGCCTTGATGCTTACATGTGTTTCCTACATCTTATCTGATAAGTTCGTATTCTTATCTCCATGGTCACTCTCAGACCAGTGAAGGTTGTACTGAGCTTCGATGTCCTAAACGCTCACATGATGAAAAATGAACGACTATAGGATTGGTGTCTTGACTCATCTCTTAGGCCACATTTCATTATAGGGCTGCATTGTAGTTATGCATTTCTAGTTCCCTTGAGATATGCTTTCTTTTCATCCTTCCTTTCTCTCCGTTGAGGTAGTCGATTTCAAATCCTTATTTTTTATCCTATTTTTGAGGTTGAAATAAAAATTTGAGATCATTTAATTGCAAAATGTAGTCGACCCCTGAAACTATCACTTCCTACTCATTTCCACCTTCTTTCTTCCTTTCCATTTCGATCTTGAAGGGGGCATGAAAATATAGAAAATATTTTCGTCAATCAATTCTCCTAATCTTCAAATCTAGCAATTGAACCAAATCTTAAATCAATCAAGTCAATCAGGACTAAAACATCATCGCTCGGGGCATCTCAGCTTCATCTCTTCATATCAAGTTGAGATTCTCCACATCTCCTTTTTGAAAGAGTTATCATCGCTTCATATCAGTTCACTCAGACATGCATCTTTTCAATCTCTTGGGGCATATCAAGTTCATCAGGACCCATATCAATCTGGTATTGTCTCTCAAATGATTAGCTATCTCAATCTCCTTGGATAGATATTCAGTCTCATTGCTTCATATCAGGATGTATACTCTCATCTTGTTTATCGATCTTTATTCAATCAAGTTTGGGGTCAAATCTCTATCATTTACCTTGACATCATCATTCTTTGATTCAATGTGTTCCCAGATCACTCACAAATTAGTCAAAGAGGGGCAAATGTAATCAACTAAAAATGGTCTAGTAGAACTTTAGCCCCCCTTTTTTTTGATCAAATTGCCCCGAATCAAATTCTAAATCTCAAGGGCATATTTACTAGACATAATTGTGTAGAGTAACCCTTAAAATCCCCTTTGTATAATTTTTAATAAAAAATAAAAAATCTTATAACAAGCTTATACTATGGTCTAATTTCTAGAGCTTGCATATTTATTTAATTGCTATACTTTTATTAAAAAAACACATTCAAATATGTGCACATACTTAATCTTGATTAATTAGCAATTAAAAGGGATTTGTGATTCCAAAAATGCTATTTTTTCTTATCTTACCTAACATCTATTTTTGCCTCTTAATCCTCACCACTCATTTCTACCTAACCTTGCATCTCATTTTGCCTCTTCATCTCAACCGCTTGTTCTTTTGCCTCTTAATCTCCACCCTCCATTCTTGAGGCAATTCCTTTAAAAGGAAGCTCTTCCTTGGCTCAATGATCCATTCTCTTGCATCGTAATCTAGAAATCTTGCATTCTTGTCATTTTGCATCATAGCTTACTTGCATTCTTACTTTCTTAGAATAATCTTGCTAATTTGAATTCTTAGCTTTAGTTGTCTCATTTCTTAGTTTAGCTTCAATTCTAGCTTAATCTTGCATTGCTAATCTAGTTTCTTTTCTTGCATTGCTTCAATAACATAGTTCTTGCATCTTCATTCTAGAATACTAATCACTTGAATACATTCTTAGCTTAATCTCTCATTTCTAGCTTGCACTCTTGCATCTTAGCTTGATTCTTAGATTTGAATCTTCCATTTTGGAGTAGTTAAGTCACTCTTCCTCTATGCCAATTTGATGAACATTATGAGAAGGATTAAACTCACTTCAACTAGGAAGTTATGAGCCCCTTCTTGAGATCCACTCTTCCATGGATTCTCTCAAGTGTAATGGTTCATAGAAGTGTGTCACACTTTTGATCACACATTACCCTCTGACAGACAACATTTGAACATTGACCTGAATCCTCCACTCCCCAACTTATACCTGAAATTCCTTGTTGTAATTTTGAACTCCTTGTAAGTAAAAATTTCAAGAAAAAGAGTTTGAGGGATCTGCATGCATGTGTATCGACCATTGCTGATGCCTCTACCAATAAAAACTAAAGAGATACCTACAACAATGATGACTACACTTACAAGACCAAGCACTGTGCCCATTATACTTGTGGTTTTGTATTTCTGTGAAACTTGAGAGGTACCTACTTGAATAAATACATTTGGATTTCTTTTTTATGGATTAGAGTTGTGCATGTTTAGAAAATATCTAAACTAGATTTGGCAGGGCCCTAAAGGTGGATTGAAAGAAAATGCGGTGCACGAGCAGTTGTAGAGGCAATCTTTTTGTGTTGATGCAGGGTACGAGCAGACATAATCATTAGGAAAAGTGACACCAAGGTCGATGAACCAGTCAATGCTACAGTTTAACGGCCTCTGCCGAACACACCCACGGGACGCCCAATCTTGAGAAACCAAGGTGTGATTGTCTATGGGTTTGAAGGCTTCCCTGTAGTTGCAGAGCAGAAGATTGAACTAGAGTCACAAGTTCTGTACGCACCACATATACCATATATATAATTTTAATGCATTTTTATTACAATGCATGAAAACCATTTAATTAGATGACTAAATATAAGTTTTTCATATTGTTAATGAAATAAGCTCGTGTGAGAAAGATAAAACCAATACAAAGACACTCAACTTTATTTAATTACGCTGAAGGCATTTACTAAGAAAGCAACGAGCTAAGTTCTATAAAAGCAATGAGCTAAATTTTAATATCAATGGTTAAAATTTTATCTTAGCCTTGCAAGATGATTATAAGGAATTGGACCATTGATTTAAATCACATATGACACACTATAGTCATTTCTACCTACACAACTTTGTGCTAACGATCTTTTATGCACCCTAGCCGTTTACATCAAATCCATTGGATCCATTATTTTTAATATTTTTTTGTCGGTTGGACCTGTAAAGAAGGTTGTGATGAGAAAGGCTTAAGATTTTTATATCACCATTTAAGTCACCTCATTCACCATTTTCTATCACCGTTTCCATTTTATGTCAAATCCCATGCAAATTTTAGTTTTTTTTGAAGTGTTTTATCCTTCCTATATCATCTATGTATGCATTAAATGAGTTTTCTTAGGCATAGTCTGGGCTTGTAACAAAATGGGATATGTACGTCCATCATTACCACTGGAAATTCTTGGCTATGCAAAAAGTGGAAGCATAGACAACACACTTGAACTATTTGATGGGGTGCCTCAATGAAATGTGATCTCCTTGACTGCTACCATTGGAGAATATTCACAAAATAGTTTTTATAAACTCTCAACCATATGTAATCGGCTGGCATAAAGCGAAACCCTGCAATCTTTTCCAACAACCCCTGTGTTTGTGCCAAAATAGCAGCTTCAGAATGATGTGGATTTTGTTTATACTTATTTTTGTCCACTTTTTTACTACTTTTCTGTTAACACTTCTCAACACATTATTACTTTTGTTAATAGGAATTTTTAAATTTAAACATTGGAAAGTAAATTTAGTAATTTTAATTTTGAATATAAAGTTTTATTGATAATTTTCATATATTTAATATATATATTTAATCATGAGTTAATTAAATATTAAATACAAAACAACCAATAAAAACTAATAAAACAATTTTTTTAATTAATAGATCTTTATATTAAAGTATATATATATATATATTATAATTATATAATTAAATTTAATGTTATAAATAATTAATTATAAAAAATATAATATATAATATTTCTATTTCTAATATAGTGTAATTTAAATGTATTTATAGGAAATCTAGTACCTTAAAGTTAACCACTCACGATAAGCAGTGTAGTAAGAGAGGAGGAAAAGAAAAAGAAAAAACCAGATACATAGGATACAAATAGGTCTTATTAACATTGTACCAAAGTTTACTTACTCAGCTTCACAAGCTTTACATTCTTAGACATCATGAGATTGGCTATAAGCACAACTATGTCTTACCAACCATTAACCCATTCTTTCAAGTGTTAGTACCTAATTTTATTGATCCAATAGTTTAACATGCCAACAACCACATGTTTAACAATTGACCCTTCACAAAAACAATTGATTTATTGAATAATGAAAATCTTTCAATATAATTTTGAAATAGTACAACCATGTGACAAATCACCATAATTGTTAAGATCTATCAAATTTCCACAATCAATCAATTCCAAAAACATATGCTATACCATAATGATTTCTTCCACTAATATGAGTCCCAAATTTAAACATACATAGATCTAATAAATAGTATGCCCTTTGTATTCCAATGGAATAGGTGAATAGTTTACAAGGAAAAGTACAAACAAAAATTTAGAAAAGCACATGATTTTGAAAATAGCAGTAGCAAAAGGGTGCTGGCCCGTGGAATAAAGAGAGGCTAACTAAGGGAATTA
This sequence comes from Chamaecyparis obtusa, assembly GCA_027943335.1. NCBI lineage: Eukaryota > Viridiplantae > Streptophyta > Pinopsida > Cupressales > Cupressaceae > Chamaecyparis > Chamaecyparis obtusa. The sequence continues at coordinate 127,655 of BSBK01001146.1, read as the reverse complement.
ACAAAAAATTAATTCAACTTAGAGAGAAGCATTAAAGCACACATAGCTTCTACCACGATCAAAATTTATAAAAAATGAAAAATAATCCACCACAACCACTGAGTATCAAATAGCCATGAAATAGTCTTGGAAAGATCCAGCAATAACAAGAAAATATGCCATGCAGGGCTAAAAGCATAACTTAAAGTCTTAAATATATGGAAATTAACAGAGCCCATCCAACCAAAAAGTGAGCAACCAGCACTAGTCTCCGACATCCTATACACATCCAGCCACAAAGTCACTTCCTATCCCATAAGCGCTTAGACAACAACAAGTCAACCCACTCCTCATTAAGAAATTTGAAGAGTTCACGGTTTCCTTCGATAGACTCCTTTCCTTCCGAAGCCTTTTCATTGAGAAGGCAAAGCGTGGTAGTAGATGCATGCATCACCTTGAGGGAAAAATTAATGACATCCTCCAGTCTTTTATTGGTGATATCAAGGTCTCAGGTGAGCTTGTTTACAATATTTTCTAGGGATGAAAATTGGTACTTGATTCTCCCCATCAGACCACTGCCCATAGTTTCTTTATCAGCAATGGGATCCTTTTCCATCTTTTCCTCCTCAGCCACGATAGTTTGGATGTCTTTGTCCACCCTGATTTCCACCTTCTTAGAACCATTATCTGAGCCTTCTCTATTGGGAGAGCCCACAGAGGCATCCTCCTAGCTCATGAGCTCTCTAATAGATCTTTTTGCCTTTTCTTTGGCAATACGAGAGGAACGACGGGTAGAGGTGGGCTCAAGATCAGTATTCAGAGGGTAGTCCAGGTTAATGATGATTTTATTTTTCTTTTTGGGAGGAGGCTAAGATAAATCGCTAGGTTTAAGGGTATGTTTGGGGCATAACCGCAAAGCAGGGGTGGGTTGGGTTTTACAGGACTTGGGGCTAGCTGCAGGGGTCAAACAACCTTTAGACTCAGAGGGAGTGGGAAGGCCCTGGTTAAGAGAAACCAAAGGCAATAAGGGTTGCTGGACAAAGTGGGTAACTTGCACAATAGGGGGGGTAGAGGGCACGATAGAAATTGTACAGTATGAGAATAAGGCCCTAGTGGAGATAGACAAGCTTCTTCCCAAGAGAAATGGCCTGATTAATATCGTTCACATTAGACTCCAAAGAGTGTAAAAGGTAAAAGGAAAGGGAAATTAACACTTTATTTTGAAAATGATTCAGAAAAGGAATATGGTAGTTGTAGAATGTACCATAGTAGTCCTCCAAGGTGAAATATTTGATCACCAGCTTACACATTTTCAGCCATAACTCCGGGAGGTCAGAGACATTGTAGCCCCCATTTTTAGAAACTGGGGTATCTTCATTCTTGAAAAATTGAGCAAACTTAATCTTCGCCTAGGCTTTAGCCATTTTCTTCCATTTTGTGCTAGTAGTCGGCATCCTAGTGGCTTGGCCAATGACCTCCTCATTTATTTCAAAGGTGATACTATTGATGGTAACCTTCCTTTCATTCTAGGTATTAACAAACTACCTGGATATCATCTCGTCGTGTCTCGTGAGGTTTTCCATAAAAGGTAGGATACCTCCCTCGTAGAAATACATGACCATGGGGTTAGAGGAGAATTCTTCCTCAATCTTGTCTGGCTGAATCCTCTTCTTATCACCTCCCATCTTTGTCTCCCGATGCCAGTCGTAGCACACCCCAACAAACACAGAACCAGAGGGTTCAGAACCATAATGGTGACCCGCAAAACCACTCCCACCAGACTTAGAACCCAAATTTTTTGCAAGATAGTAGATGGAAATGATGAAATGAAAGCCGAAGAAAAGAATTAAGGTCTTGTGAGGTTGCAAGTAGTAATTAGGGTTTTAATTATCTTGGGGCTCGTGAAACCTCACCAGAAAGGCCATCAGGGTTAACACATGGGGATGGCATGTTAAAATGCAATTGGCGTCAGTTAAATCTGTGTTGCATCTCGTAAAAGCCTTTGTAGATTGTTTTTTATTTAGAACCCATTCAGAGTAAAGATGGCTTTTAAAAGGAAACCTTGTACTGATATGCCATGTAAAACCACTTTTGCAATTTATAGACCCTCCACAACAAGCTATGTGGCAATCGAAAGAAGTAGAGGCAAAGGTGGTGAAAATGTGATAGCGCCCGACCCCACCAGTAGGTGGCCAACCCAAGCTCCAATTTTTAAATTTCATGGACTCCAAATTCTTCAACTCTCATTTCCTGCCTAAGCAGGTCTTGAGTATTCTGAGGCAGCTGATTGAAAGCTCTCCAGCATTGAAGCCTGTCAATATGCAGACCGGTAGCAGCCATGGCATTGATAACATAGTTTCCTTCCCTGTAGGTGTGCATGATAGTAACCCTGTGAGTGCACTCCATTAAGAAACAAATATCTCCTAAAATACCTGTCAACTTTCCAACCAGCACAACAATTTCCCCAAGTAGCATCAATGATGACTTTGGAGTCCCCTTCAATAGTGATGCTAGTACATCCCATGGTAATGGAAATTTTCAAGCCCTAGAGGAGAGCCATACCCTCAGCCTGATTGACAGTATAATTATGGAGGGGCCTAGCATAGGCAACAACCAAATGACCCATGTGATCATGAATGGTGCCACCACTAGCTTAGAGATCATTGCGAGTTGAGCCATCAAAATTGATTTTGTGCCAGGTAGCCTAGGGGGGAGTCCAAACATTGGCCTTAGGCACTGTAAGCTTGGTGCTATCAAATTTGGCAAATCCCTTATCAATACCCCAAATATTGGCAATTTTTTAGTCCGAGCTAGAAGGGGGGAGGCCTGGGGTCTTCTATTGGGAGATGAGTAAACTTTCCTATAATAATTTGAGGCTGAGCTAGAACACCACCATAGCATTAAGTTCAGTCTCCCTGAAAATCCTATTATTACGTTCCTTCTAGAGGGTCCAGCAGAAGATGGGAAGGACCTGATTCCAAAGGACTTTTATCATGGGGTGGTGGGTAGGAGACAACCAGTCATGGATGTCCCTGTTGGGGGCCACCAAATGCAAAGCTGGGCAAGAATCTATTGCCAGACCTCAATAGGAAAATCACAGTGAATGAACAGGTGATTTATACTTTCCTCCTCCCTTTTGCATAAACAAGACCTGTTAGCCAGACTAAATCCCCACTTAGTGAGGTTGTCAAGAGTGAGAATTTTTCCATGGAACACCATCCACCAAAAGAAGTTCACCTTAGGGATCAGTTGAGGCTTCCACACTTTCTTCCAGCAAGTATTGTCAACAATTTCTATGATCAGCTGATTATAAGCCATTTTAATAGTGAAGCCACCATTCTAGGTGTGTTGTCATAAAATTCTATCAGGACGATCAATCAGGGGAATGTGAATAGACTTGATTAATTTATTGAGTTTGGTCATAGGATTAACAAGATCTGGTCTATTCCTCAGGATAGGAATGATATCAATCCACTTATCATTGGTGATGAAGTTAGAGATAAGGCTGCCAACACCATGGGTGAGAATGTTCCTTAATTGGGAAAAGCGGGTGGAGGCTAGAATAATATATGGTAGCCAAGGATCCTCCCAAAACCTAATGTCCCTACCATTGCCCAATTGCCAAAAGGTCCCTTTTTCTAGGCTACTTCTACTCTTAAGAATGTTGTTCTAAATTTTGGATCCTCTCGGGTGGCCCTGATCCATGAAGAGCTTACAGAAGCATCCTCCATCGAGGTACTTGGCTTCCATAATTTTTCACTAGTCAATAGATCCTAAGACCATGGTCCAAGCCATCTTAGATAGCAGGGCCCTATTGAGGTTGTGAATTATCCTTAGCCCAAGACCCTGTAAGTGTTTAGTGAGGCAGACCTTGTCCCAATTGACCAAGGGAAGCCTTCTCTTTTCCTTAGACCCTGACCAAAGGAAGGTGCACTATATCTTTTCTAGTTTGTCAACCATGAAAGCCAATATTTTGAAAATGGAAAGGAAATAGATAGGAATGTATGCACCCTAAAATGGTTGCCTAGACTTTCGGCCCCATTTATTTAATTTATCAATCCTGAATCATTTTTATCAATAATCAATATTTTCAACAATATCAATCTCTTGATCAAGTCTTGATTTTGATCATATATTGGATTTTTATCCTATGGGCTAACCATTTATCCTAAGTCCTTATTTGATTAAAAGGAATATTTCCTCCCCTTTTGATTAAATAAAAAGCCCCCACTTTCCTCTTATCCTAAGTTGCACAAATAAAGCATTATTCTTATTTTATAAAAAGGGAAAAAGCACTTTTGTCTCACATGAGGCTCAAAAGTCAACACTTCACTCTCATTGGAGGATACTTGTGCACATGGATTACTCCTCTTTCAAGCTCCACCGCTGATTAAGACTTTTTGCCTCTTAATCTCAATGGTCCATTTCACCTCATTTCTTATAAAAGGAGAGCTCTCTCCTTCATTTGCATATACCATGTTTTTTTGCTAATGTTATGCTGTAGGTTTTAGGTGCATTTGGAGCTTTTGAGGATTTTGAAGACTTGTTGCATTTCATTGTAGTTGCATATTTCCTTTCTTAGTTGCATGATAATGACATTCTTAGTATAGATTTCCTTTTATGTAATAGATTTAGCTCACATAGTCTAAATAGGAGGCATTGTAATCCATTGCTATTTCCTTTTATAGATTAGTTACATTATACTTTCATTTCCATAGCTTAGATTGCATTCTCATATAGCTTGCATTGCATTTTCATAGTGATTCTTGAGGATATTGGCACTCTTGCCCTTGTCCTCATTTGAATCTCTCATTGTGTGGTTGACTAGCAAGGTCACAAGCTTGTAGCTCTAGCTGAGAGCAAACACATCATAGTCCCTTGCAACTCCATGCATAGAGAGCTATGAGCCACTTTGTGAGGCCTCATTCTTGAGAAAACTTGCATGTAATGGTTCATAGAAGTGCACCATTTTAGTGTGTACATTTCTGGCACCCACCGTGGGGTAGAGTAGATAGGCTTTGTCCTTTATTTTCTTTGCATTTTCATCATTTTTCGGATTATTTTTCAAAAATTTTACAGTTTCAATTTTCTACCTCAAAGTATCGCGCGATACTTCTCAGAAATATCGCGCGATATACCTTTGTATAGTGGTGTGACACTTCGCGTGAGAGAAGAATCACCTGCCAGTACTGAGGTATATTGCCTGGCATCGTGCGAAGTATCGCCCGCCCATAGTGAGAAGTATCACCTAGACTGAGGTATATCGCGCGACTATGGGAAACTGTGTCGCGCGATACTGGTGAAGTCTGAGGTTTATCACCTGATCTGGCAGAGACTTGCATTTTCAGTTTTCTCATCTGAATTTGATCATTTTAGCTTGCTATTTTATTTTGCTGTGTTTAGATAGGTCTAACCTGCATCTTTTAGCTTAAATCTATCAGTTTATTGCATACTTACATTTAGATTTTGATTTTGCTAACCTTGTGGGTCTAACAAGTTGTGTTTGTAGGTGCTCTCATTGTTTGAAAATTGCTAAGAACGCATGTCAAAGAGGGCTACTAACAGTTTTTACAAGGCTGCCCAAGCATAAAAACAAAAAAAAATTTTTGCTTGTTTATTTTCTTTCCTTTCAAGTGTGGCATTCACTAATTGTATTAGGAATCTTTAAAACCTTGTGAAAGAGATTTTGAGGTGGTAGGAGAAGTATGCTCTTCACCTTTAGGTGAACCAAAAAATCTTGACCCATCTTAAGGTTTTGGAAGCAAGGGAGTAATTGAATCTCTTTGCTTGGTGTGTTTGGGAGAGATTCTTGAGATAGGGGAGTATGCTCTTCACCCTTGTGGTGAACCAAAAACCTTGAACCTCAAGAGTTGATCTATTCTTTGTTTAGTTTAGGATTCTTTAGCGGGCCTGCTCTTGAGCAATCAAGAGGAATGACTCAAGTGGGGACAACCTTGTCATCATTTTCCTTGGTGGTAAGTGATTCCAACTCACTATAATCTTGAGGCTATCAAGGACACCAAAAACCTTGGTAGACATAACACTTGTCTTCATTTGATGTGAGTAGCTCATGGGATTGCGACCATGGGGAGAACATTGAACAAGAATGCTTAAGGTACTCTTGAGGCCGCAAGGTCCTAGTCCTTTACGAGGAGCAAGAGGGGTGTTGTGAACGAAAATCCTTATTAAGAACCATTAGATAGAAGCCACCTTATTTTAGTCGCTTATCTTCTTAGTGCAAGGATTGATCCAAGTGGTTTACCCAGATCACCTTAAGATACTCACCATATGTGTCCCTTTGGTTGTGTCATTTGACATTTCCATGACAAAGCCAACATCTCTTGTGGGTAACCACTTGGTGCAAGGCGAGGGGGCATCAAGTTGTGGGCTAAGTTGGTAAGTATTGAGCCTTGAATTTTTAGGATAGATTTCCTTGAATTGTCTTCGGTTGTGTGATACCAGTGCAAACGTTCTTACATACAAACAATCGGTAGCATTCATAGGGTGCTTTTTTAATTTTGATATCACAAGTGTTTGTCTTGGCAAGGTTTCTTTTGCCCTTGTTTCAAATGTTTGAGACCATGTTTTGATCTCTTACTGTTTGCAAACCTGCCAAAATTTTGCTGATATTGTGACTGAAATCGAAAACATCAACCCTTAGACTGAAAATTTTGACCAAACAGACCCAAAAATGCAAATTTTACACAATTCTGGTCAAGAGTTAAACAAATCTGCAACAGTATCGCACACTGTAAAGTGAATTATCGCGTGATACTTCGCGCTTGCTAGAAATATCACCTGCTTTGAAGAGAAATATCACGCGATAGTTCACCCTTGATAGACTATCACCTGTCCCGCCTAGAGTATATCACCCACCAGTACTAAGGTGTATCACCTGGCATCGTGCGGTTATAGGTATATCGCCCTAGTAGCCTAGAGTATATCGCCTGGTTAACTTCTGTCGTGCTTACAATTTGGTCAGTTTCAGTTGTTGTTAATCAGGCTAGGTCTTAGAGTAGGCTTCTTGCCCTGATGTTTGAGACCTGTCCTGACTCTAAATTTCTGGTTTTAGCCCTCTAGGATAGCATCATTTGATTTACGAAATCACTTTGAAATAATTGCCAAGTTAGAAGGTCATTCTTGGTGCCAAGGTTCATCTCTAAGATTGTTAGCTACATTCTTGGAAAATTTTAGTATTCTTATTGTCCAAATCGCTTTCTCAATTTCAATTATCTTTTGGCCTAGTCCAACCTCCTGGTTCAAAAGTGCAAGGGTAGTCACCCTTTGATTTGAAGCACCTCTTTGACAATGTTGGTAAAGCCCTTTTTTTTTTTTTCTTTCTTTTCATTTCTCTTTGGACAATAGAGGACTTTGATTATCCTAGTTTGGCATTGACTCTTTGAGAGGTCACCTTTTTAGTGAGAGTATCTTTCTTTCATGACAGTTACGACAAGGTACCAAGTCAATCAAGGGAAGCGACCCCCTGTTGCCTTTAGCCAGTTACCACCTGTCAAGACTCGTCGACAACCTAAGGGAAAAGGACCCCTTTTTGATCAATCTCCTAAGAGTGAATCTGAGGTTTGTTTTAATCCAGGAGCTCATCCTAATGAAGTGAGCACCTCTTTCATACCACTTTCATCAAGCATGGACATGAGTTACACTTTTACCCGACAACAAAGGGAAGCCATGAATCAAACTCTTGAGGATATCTTCCAACGACATAGAAGAGAGTATGGTGGTTCTTCTCATGCTAGTCCACCCAGGTCACCTCCCAACAACACGAGGTATTTTGATGCTCACCAACGAGCTGAAAGACATCATAAGCAAGCTCACTCAGCTTCAGGGTCACAACATGAAGACTAGAACAACAAATCTAGTGATCACCACATAAACGCAGCCAATGCAATAAGACATTCGAGACAAACCTCCCCGCTTAAAGACAGCTCTCGATATGCAAATACAAGATTGAGAAGAATTGAGAGAGAGAAGCAAGCCTATTTAGATGAACAGGCTGCTAAAAAGGAAAAATTCAGACAACTAGAGGAAGAGGAATGTGCATTGTTGGACATACAGAAAAGAGTCACCCAAGAAGAAGAAGATAGACTCTATGCACAACAACTCCAAAGCTGATTCAATGGGAGGGGAGCCAATAGTGGGACCAACTCACCCCCATCTACCCCTTCCCTAAGCCCTAGAAGAAGATCAAGGATGCCCTCATGATCCCCAAGTTGTAGAGGAAGAAGGGCTTCAAGATATGACCATCATAGGAGACAGTCGTCTCATAGACATTCAAAGCAACCCTCCCAATGAGCACATCATGGCTCACAACATGGAGGAAGTTATGCTAAATTTGATCATATGGATTTCATGACTATGAAACAAGAACCATCCTTTCAAGCATATGTGGAACAAAATAAAGACCAATTTTTGGAAAGTCTTATTAACAAAGGAGCTAAAGTTTCATATAATTTTGATGTTCACCAAAAGATCAAGAAACAGAGCCCTTCAATTGATGAGGTGATCTTACAAATGCAAAAGGATATAGACAGGATGAAGGCTCCCAAGAGCATGTTTCATTTGGACTCCATATGTCCTAACCCCATTGACAAAAGTGTGGTGATGGTAGAATTCCCTAAGAAAGTTGAGTTCCCAACATATGACAAATATGATGGCACTGGTGACCCTCACAACCATGTTTGACAGTTCTACATAATGAACTTTTCCTTTCACCATGAAGACTCCTACTTGATGAGATTATTCCCAAGGAGTTTAAAAGGTCAAGCTATGGAGTGGTTCACCAACCTTTCCCCTCCAGTAAAGACATTTAAAGAACTTGTCCAAAGGTTTGTTCAGTATTTTGCTTACAACTTGTCGAGGTCAGTCACAATGCTTGATTTGTGTAAACTTAAGCAAAATCAAGAGGAATCTTTTGTCACATTTTTACAATGATGGAGGTGATTGTGTTCAAAATACTCATGGACAATTCCTGAAGAGGAGAGAATTGATATCATTGTGAGAAATCTAATACCAGAACTAAGATATGAAGTCAAGAAAATCCCATTTAATTCCTTTGATACTATGGTAAAGGTGGCATGTCGCATTGAGGATGTCCTGAAAGAACAAGGAATTTTGTCTAAACCAACAAATAACAACAATAGCCAAAATAACAATACTAATGGTAACAAGGACAAAAGGAACTCCTATTGGAACAAAAACAAGCAAGTGGTCAACAACGGAGTTGTTGACTCATCTCAAGTAAAAAATGAAGGAGTTCTTAACCTCTCTCATGCAGTTTAAGCTATGAAGCTGCAAACGTCTTCAACACAACAAGACAAACCTAAGTATCAAAGGAGATCTAAAATGGAGAAAAGACAATTTACCAAATTGGGAGAATCTTATGCAGATGTTTTTAAGACATTAGTTGCTCATAATTTGGCACACCCATAGGATCCTACAAAACATCGTATACCAGATCCTTTACCTCATTGGTGGGATGCGAAGGCTTTTTGCATTTTCCATAATGGGATTGGACATGACATAGAAAATTGTTTTAAACTCAAGCATCTTGTCCAAGACCTTATTGAGAAAGGACAATTACAAGTGGATGGGTTAACCACTAATGCGGATCATAAAGCCTTTAAAGAACCCTTGCCTAAATATGAGAAAGGAGAGAATTCTAACAATAAGAATGGAAAGGCGGCTATCAACTACACCTACACAAATGCGGAGAATGTTATTAACATGCTTGATGTTGTGGATGATAGTGTCAACATGATGAGAGGGAAAGATCCTTATGGACATAATGTGGACTCAACTTCTATGACTGATGAAAGACCCACTGTGGTGATAAGAGGTCCTCACTCACAAAGAATGCCCCAGTCCCTCAATGCTGTCACTAGGGGCCAGGCCCAAGCACCCATTATTATCAGAGGTCATAGCACTAGCAAGTCTAAGAAGCCCATGTCCAAAGGTGATCCTCCCAAATCTGTCATTGGTCCTGATTCTAATTATAATCTTATTGACCAGCTACAACGTACACCCGTGCAAATTTCCATTTTTGAGCTTTTAGAATTGTCTCCTAAGCACAAGCGTGCCCTTGAGGATGCTTTGTGAGCAGCCAATGTCCCTAACAACTTAGATATTGACCAATTCCAGAACATGGTCAACCATTTGGCTAGCCCTCATTACCTCACCTTCTCAGAAGAAGACGACAAATCCATCAGTCACCCACATAACTTGGCCTTACACATCGAAGTTATGATCCATAAAACCCATGTTAGGCGTGTACTGATAGATGGGGGTGCGGGGCTCAATATTTGTACCTTGAGTTTGTTGCTGGCTCTAGGATATTCTGAGAACGTCATTGACACAAGGAAAAGGATTAAAATCAAAGTATATGATGAAGCAGAAAGAAGTTCTAAGGGATTGGCCGTTTTGCCTATTCGCATTGGTCCAGTAGAAAAAGATATCTTATTTCAAATTGTTGATGTTGGACCTTTAGCCTACAACATTTTGCTAGGTAGGCCATGGATTCATGAAATGCAAGCAGTCCCATCAACATATCACCAGTGTGTTAAGTTTCCCCATAATGGTGTAGAAATTTGCATCCCTGGAGATAGTGCTTTATCAGTTAATAACATTTCTGCGGGATCACATGTACCTTTGAATAGGGAAGCTGACAGTCCTAGTAGTTCACTTGAACAATGCAAGCAAATGTTCAAGACCATAGATCTTGGGATGGGAGATTATAAAATTGATTCTTTTACAAACATGTCAATCTCTCCTAGGTCTTATGGGAGACCATCACCAAATGTGAAGCCTTCGTCATCAGCAATGACATTATTTGAGAAATTTGTTGAGTCTTCAGTCCCCATTCAGGAAGAGAAAGAGGAAGTTGCCATAAGGGACTGGATCTATCATAAGGAGAAATACAAACACAACGATAATTTTGCTCCTTCACCTGAAGCTTATGGGAGAGGGTATACACTGGTTAAAAATATGGGATACCCAGGATATGGTCCCCTTAGTCATAGGCTGGATGCTAAAGCTGAGCCTCTTGATCATGCTCTTTTCAGACAAAAGAATAAGTCCACGGTTGGCTTAGGTTTTGAGAATAAGAAGAAGAAAGGTGTCCCTATCCCAGCTACAACGGACAGTGACAGTGACTCAGATTATACGCCTGATCTTTCCAATCAACAAGATGTGTCTGATGATTGGGTGCCCTCAACACATCTCCTTTGGGGAGATTCTACAGATTTGATACTTGACAGTCCTACTATCCCAGCTGCGATGGATAGTGACTGTGTGACTGCTAGATCGACAAAAGAATGTGTTACTGTCCTAGCTGCGACGGATAGTACCAATACTAGCACTAGAGAGGGGGAAACCCTTCCTAACCTTGAGGCTTCTACATCATGAGGCCCAAATGATGACTCAGACATAGATTCCCATGAATATGAATGGGACTCACTTTCAGATGCAACAGTTGATCTGGACGTAGATATTGTCCATGCTTATAGTACCCAACCTAATGCGGCTAACGATCCTAGTGTAGGACTAGAGGATTGCACTCCTCAAATTGCCTTAGTGGACGACGCTTTGTTTGGTAGGATGAGTCCTAATTCGGGTATCTTAGGAGAAGACTTGATGAACTCTGATTATATGGTCACCAGAGATGACACCTTTCACATAAACAACATTGAACCAGTCATTGACCTACCCCTTGTTCACTTCGACCTAATTGACTGGTCTCAGCGCCATCAAGAGCCTACATTCCTCACTTTTCACAATGACTACGAAATTGCCTGCCATTTGAATGCTCTTGAACCCATGGCTTCTTCCACCAGTGAACCTACAACCAGCATGACAGAGCCTGATATTAAGTACCTCAGTCTCAAAATAAAAGAGAAAAAGAAAAATAGGTCTGATGGCGAAAACCACTTTGTGGCGGTATCAGAACCAAAAATAGTAAAAAGAAATGACGCATCCGAGGGTGAAAACCTCTTTGAGGCGCCTAAGGATGGGGTACTTAATAACTTGCCAAGTTATTTGTAGGATAGATCATCAGTATTGATTGAGCCAACAAAGCCAGTCAATTTGAACATAGAAGAAAGTCCTCAAATAGTCCATCTTGCTCAGTCTTTATCAGAAGAAGAGACCAAGGCATATGTATAGTTTTTACAAAAAAAGAAAGTTAATTTTGCATGGACCTATTCAGACATGCCAGGGCTTGACACGAATCTCATAATGCATCACTTATCCATAGCTCCAGGAGTCAAGCCAGTAAAACAGAGACTCAGAAAAATGCATCCACATGTAGCTCTACTTGTCAAAGGGGAATTAGAAAAACTTCTGAGAGCTAGATTCATTAGAGCCATCGATTATGCAGAATGGATCTCAAACATAGTACCCATTTCCAAACATGATGGGTCCATTCGTGTATGCATAGATTTTAGAGATTTAAACAAAGCATGACCAAAGGACGATTTTCCACTTCCAAACATTGACATGATAGTGGACATGACAGCGGGCTATGACATATACTCTCTAATGGATGGTTTCTCAGGGTATAATCAAATCAAAATAGCTCCTGAAGACCAAGAGAAAATAGCATTCACATGTGCATGGGGAACCTATTGCTGGAACGTCATGCCATTTGGATTAAAGAATGTAGGAGCAACCTACCAAAGAGCTATGACCACTATCTTTCACGATATGATGCACAAAAATATGGAAGATTATGTAGATGATACCTTGGTAAAATCAAGAAAAAGGGACACACACCTCGATGATCTGGAAGTAATTCTAGATCGTATGGAACAGTTTCAACTTAGATTGAATTCAAAGAAGTGCACATTTGGCGTCACCTCAGGCAAACTTTTAGGATTCATAATATCAGCAAAAGGTATCGAGGTTGATCCTAAAAAGGTCCAAGCAATTCTAGATATGCCACCTCCTCAAAATATCAGCCAAATGAGAAGTCTTCAGGGACATCTTCAATCGATTAGGAGGTTTATTTCTCAGCTTGCAGATAGAGCACAACCCTTTAACAAGACATTGCATAAGGGTGCTTCTTGTGTTTGGAACGAGGATTGTCAAAAGAGCCTAGATCAGATCAAACAATACTTGGCTAATCCTCCAATCCTAATGCCTCCTATTCTAGGGAAACCATTGATCCTATATATTTTAGCTACAGACACTTCCCTGGGGGCATTATTGGCTCAAACAAATGATACTAGGAAAGAACGGGCTATATACTATATCAGCCGTACTCTAGTCTCCTACGAGATCAATTACAATAATATTGAGAAGTCTTGTCTTGCAGTGGTGTTTGCTTCTCAAAAGTTGCACCACTACATGCTTGCTCATAGCATACATTTGGTTGCCAAAATTGATCCTCTTAAATACTTGCTTAGTAAGGTTTCCCTCACGGGTAGACTTGCTAAATGGATGATGGTCCTAACCGAATTTGACATAGAGTACGTTGAAAGGAAGGCAATAAAAGGGCAAGCTATTGCTGACCAAGTAGCTGATTTCTCAATTTAGGATAGTATGCCAGTCCAAGTGGAATTCCTAGACAAACACATCTTGTATACAACTACTCGCACTTGAAAAATGTTCTTTGATGGTTCCCGCATGCAAAATGGATCAGGTGCTGGAGTGTTATTTGTTTCTCCACATGGGTACACTATTCCAAAGTCTTACAGACTTTTATTCCCATGTACCAATAATATTGCAGAATATGAAGCTTTAACTAATGGCTTGAGAATGGCTATAGAATGGAACATCACAGAGTTACATGTCTTTGGGGATTCCCAGTTAATCATCGACCAGGTCAATGAAGAGTATCAAACCAAGGATGACAAATTGATACCCTACAAAAAAATGATTGATTCTTTGAGACGCTACTTCACCTTTGTGACGTTTCAACAGATCCCTAGGACAGAGAACAAAGCTACAGATGCCATGGCCACATTAGCTTCCCTTCTTCAGTTGGAGACACATGAATCCAGATTTGAATTCCTGGTGGAAGAGTTACACCATCCCATCTTTGACTCGTCTGAAAGCCATGTCATTTGTGCCATTATCACACATGAGTCTTCTCGATACGGTGCTATCTATTCATACCTTCATGATGGCATCATTCCTGACACATTCAACCGCTCTGAATGCCGAAACCTCATTCGTAATGCCTCTCGCCACACCCTCATCTCTGGTGATTTATATAGGAGGGGTTTAGATGGGACGCTCCTTAGGTGCTTGAAAAAGGAGGAATCCAACCAAGCGTTAGCTGACATCCACGAGGGCATTTATGGTGGACATTCTAATGGTCTTGCCATGGTCCGAAGGTTGCTTAGGGTGGGATATTATTGGCCCACAATGCAGATAGACGCGGTCACCTTTGCTAAGTCATGTGAAAAATGTCAGAAACACGGAAACCTGATTCATGCTCCAAGTAGGGAGCTGATCCCTTCTATTTCTCATTGGCCATTTCAGCGCTGGGCCTTTGATCTGGTTGGGTAGATTCACCCCAACTCATCAGGTGGACACAAGTTCATTATTACTGCCACTGACTACTTCACAAAATGGGTGGAAGCTGTGCCACTTTCTGTTGCTTCAGGGAGGACCATTTCTTTGTTCATCTTGAATCATATTATTTGCCAATTTGGGGTGCCTTCTGAGATCGTTACTGACAATGGAGGCCAATTTAAGAGTAAGGACCTAAAACACCTATGCAAAAAGTTTAAAATCAAGTAACATTGGTCCTACATCTATTTTCCACAGGGAAACGGACAGGCAGAAGCCTCTAACAAAACCATTCTTAAGATTCTTCATAGAACAGTGCACAAGAATGGTAGGGATTGGCACTTACAAATCAATCCAGCACTATGGGCTTACAGAACAAGCATTCGCACACCTATAGGAGCCACTCCTTTCTCTCTCACCTATGGCGCTGAAGCGGTATTGCCTTTAGAAGTTGAGATACCATCACTTAGAGTCTCACTCAAAGGTTTGATTACAGATGAGGATTATCGCGCCATGAGGTTACAGGAACTAGAATTTCTAGATGAGAAGCATAAGGCTTCCTTTGATCATATGAGAGTGTATCATAAATGTATGTCCAAAGCATTCAACAAGAAGGTCCACCCTAGAGAATTTCAAATAGGTGATCTTGTTTTGTCAGAGAACCCTAAGAACCAACAGAATAGAGAACAAAAGGGCAAGTTTGAACCTAACTGGCTTGGACCATATGTCATCACAGCCGCTTTTGGTACCGGTGCGTATTTACTGTCAGATCCTAATGGAGAACAGCTCCCTGATCCCATCAACATTGTGCACCTCAAGAAGTTCTATCCTTGATGCCTGTTTCTGTCTGGGGGCATCCTTTGTACATATTTATTGATCCTAAAAAAATACCAAAAAAATTGATATATGATGCTGAAAAAATCCTAAAAAGCATAAAAAGTCCTGAAAAAATACAAAAAAATTAAAAAATTAAAAAATCCAAAAAAATAAAAAAATGAAAAAAAGAATCCAAGTGGTGAAAACCTGGGAACAGGCGCTACTTGAGGCCTTTGCACTCTTATTTGTTAGCATGCGTCCTCGACACTTAGCCACTTCCCATCATGCCTTGACCTTATTTGGCTTAGTCTGGAATTGGTCTTTGTCTTTGTCTAGGGGGCATAACTGTTAGCATTGGTCTTTTAGGTGCATTTGTCTCTTGGGGCATTTCACAACAGGTGTTTTTCAACACCACCCCAAATAGTGTTTTTCAACACTACCCTTGCGTCAAGTGTTTCTTAACACTTATCAGGTGTCTTACCCAACAGTCTTGTATATTTCTCACTAAGCAGATATGATACTCAGAGTTTGACTCTATGACCAACACACATGCACTTAAACAATCAACTCGTTGAGATATGTTGACTTTATTTTTTTGTGTCCTGTCTATGAGGATTTCTTTGATGAGTGGTCTCCCCCTGAGAAGTTTTCAATGATGCATAGCTAGAAGATTGAGGGAATGAGAACATGTTTTCTTTCTTTATCTGCTTGTGGGTACATTTTGTTGATCCTAACTGTCATGAGCATTTATGCTGGTCCTACTTGACACTACGGATTGACGAGGTATTATCCTTGACTTTTTTGCGAGTGCATGCTTCTAGTTATCCTGACTTTCATGTGTCTTGATACAAGCATAATCTCACCATATCAAACTTAGGTAATCTCACTGCATTAGTCATCTTGACCTCCATGTCTTTGATGCCTAGGTGGGATTTCCACATTTTTATCTGATAAAGATCATATTCATATCCACATAGTTATGCTAGTGTGCATTGTATGATCTTACGACGCTACCAATAATGCTTGATGATGATAATTAGATGTCTATAAGCATTGTGACCTTGCAAGACAACCACTTTCATAGTAGCTTGCATTTTTAAGTTCATGTTAGATTAGTTTTTGCATCTTGCATCTAGAGAGAGCTCTCCTTTTCATCTTACGTGGACCTGTCAGTTGACTGTGCTCACCTTTTCTTCTTCTTGATCATGTCTTTCACTTCTTGTTCTTTTCATCTCGAACTTGTTCCTGTTCATCACAAGGGGTTAATCACATCATCATATCTATATCAAAACTGTCATTTTCAAGAAACATAGGTCTATATCATACACATGAGAATTAAACATACATCTATGAGAGAGAACATACATAAGCATATACATAAGCATTTTGAGCAAAATGGCAAGACAATATACATAAACTAGTACATCCATCACAAGTGAGACAAATACACATGATACATCGAACATCCAATAATCTCATAAATCTATATACAATGTCATGATATACAATACAAGCTGAGATCCCAAAATCTAGATCAAAAGTCTCAAGATATGTCCAAAACATCTAAGACCTAACCCTAAGACTTGCTACCACCCTCGTGAGGAGCTCGTGGTGGTGGAGGAGGCATAGCTCTCCTATCGAGTACCACATCTGATACCCCTACCCTCTGAGAGTATGATGGTGCTCTTTCACCCTCTGGGATGGCCTGCAGATAGAGTCTGTGATAGTAGGCTGCTCTCGCTGACTCCCGTCGGAGCTCCAGTGCCTCGACCTATGCCATCGCCTCACGGCGTGCTATCTCTGCTCTGAGATTAGCTATTTGCTGATCTCACTCTGCCCTCAGATCCAGTAGCTGCTAATCTCTCATGGCTATAGTAATCCGCAGCTGCTATATCTCTACCTCCTGAGCCTGTATCTGGGCTCTCAGATCCTCTCCCCGCGCAGGCTGATCCTGCTGTGCCTCTGCCTGCCGGTGAGCTGGTCTCGCCTCATCCTCAAGCGTCATCAATCTCTATCCTCATGACCATTTCTAGCCACCTGATCTCGACCCCTCTCCTCTTTCCATCCTCCTCCCTCTCCCCCTCCTACCATCTCCTCCATCCCCTCCGTCCCCTCTATCCCCTCCATCTCCTCCGTCTCCCCCGTCACCCCCTCTGTCTCCTCCCTGCGCTGGTACCTATGCATCTGGTACTGTAAACTAAGGGAATGACACCCTCCGCTGCTCTGCTCTATAGGCTGCATCAGCCCCTACATCTTGCATATCTAGGAAATACTCCCAGGGCTCGCTCCTGATACCTGATGTCTCTGTGATAGCCTGCTGATAGTCCAACATGGGTAGCCACCCATGACCCTCCTCATCTCTGGCCCTGACATATGTGGTAGTCTCTGTCGAGACTCGTTGCTGCCTCCTGAACTGCCGCCATACCTGAGTGATGCAGAATCTCTCAACTATCTCTACATACTGACCTACCAGTGGCCAAGTGCACAGCATGTAACTCAACTCATCGACTGCATCTCCCCAAACCTCAACCTCCCTATAAGGTCTCCATGTGAATGAGACCATCTCATCCAAAATCTGCCTGTAGTATGTCACATCCCCAGAATGGGCATGTGATATGA
The DNA here is from genome assembly GCA_027943335.1 of Chamaecyparis obtusa. Lineage (NCBI taxonomy): Eukaryota > Viridiplantae > Streptophyta > Pinopsida > Cupressales > Cupressaceae > Chamaecyparis > Chamaecyparis obtusa. Next base: position 109,715 of record BSBK01001146.1, on the reverse strand, counting down.
ACTCGAGGTACCTATAGATGAAGGGGTACCTCCTCTCCCTCGGCTGAACCTTGGGACGCACCATAGTGATGTGCTCCCACGTCCATACCTGTGCCAGGATGGCACCGCATGCCCATGTCCGACCATCTTTGTAGATGATCTCATATAACTCATGGTACATCTTTGCCAATATGACAGGACCCCATGCCATCCGTCAAGGCCTGCCGACCAAGTCAACTAGTAACCGTGCCCATCCAAGTGGGAATCCCTTCTGACTGCGATCAGTCATCAAGATCTGTGAAATAATGGATGCCACTATACATGGCACTGGGTAGTCTCAGCCAAAATCATCTATCAGCCTCTCCCAGCTGATATGCCTATCCAGAATCGTGACATCGTGGAACATCTCCTGAACCAGTTGGCGCCCCTTAGTGGCATCTTGATCATAGTACACCTATGCCAACAAATGAATCATGTCAGTTTTCATCATATGGAAACATTACATTTATGATTATATCTTAAAACATGATTATACTCACCGGCTCACCATGGCATGGCACTCGTAAGATCCTATAGACGTCTTCTAAGGTAATTGACGCCTCTCCAGTAGGTAGGTGGAAGGTGTTGTGCTCGCTATGCCATCTCTTGGCAAGAGCAGTCAACAACCCATGGTCCGCTCTGATATATGGATATCTCAACAGATATCTGAATCCCATCGCTCTAATGTCGGCATTGCCCGGATCATCTAGATCTCGGACACACCACAATCCTGTCACCTTCGGTGCTCTGATGATCAGCACCAGAAAGACCTCCTGCAAGCCAAAACCAAGCTAGTTGTTAGCACATATCATGATGAATGTCTAAAAACTTAGTATAAAACATCGCTAAAATGTAAGATTGTCTAGACCCATGTCATTTTTGCTCAAAAATGCGTTAAAAATCAAAATTTTAACTTGGGCGATATTCCTTTTTGGAGAAGTATCGCGCGATACTTCTCCCTATAGCGGGGCGATAGACCTTATGCCGCATGATACTTCACCCGGTATCGTGCGATCTTTCACCCAGTATCGTGCGATACTAGTGCCTTAGGTCGCACGATACTTTGGGGACCCGCGAAGTATCGCCCGATATTTCTTCCCAAAGCGCGTGATACTTCTAAAGTATTGCGCGATAGTTCGCTCAAACCAAAATTTTGAAATTTAAAATTTTGAAAACGTGCTAAAAAAAGCTATTAAATGCAAAAAAAGTCTCAAAAAGCTCAAGTTTTTCGAAAACATACCGGGGCAGGATAGTGTGGTGGCCGGTTGTGCAACCGGGCGCGCTCGAATCGATGCTTATGGATGGAAACTCCTACTTGCTGGGCCATTTTCTCTCTCTAAAGCTCTAAAAATTCTCAAATTGCTAAAAGACAAATGACTTTTGAAAATGACATTTTGACCCCTTTTATAGCCTTTTAACTTTTTGACCTCATTTTCAAAACACCTCAAAATTGCGCAAAAATTGCACCCCTAGCTAATTTCGACATCCTGAATCCATTTTCAGACTCGAAATCAAAATCTGAGGTCATCTTGATAGTCAAAATCACATTTCAAAATCTTCCCTTCTTCTGCGCAGTTGACTGATCTTTGGAGGCCTAATCCTTCGATCTTTGTTGGGGCATTGTCATTTCTTCATTTCCATGTCTTCCAAACTTCTAGTCTTTCATTCACATTCATTCCATTCCCTCATTTCTCATGTTTGACTGCATCTTTTTATTCAGGCTAGGGCATGTTCCATTGGCTAATGGTTAACCCATTGATCCTTACCTTTGATTGTGATTTCATTTTGATTTGATCAAATCCTTATCAATTCGCTATTCTCCTCTCTACCTGATTTCAATTTTGATTCTGAGGGGGCAGTACCTATGGGATTCTCATCCCCAATTGCTTGATTCTCTTGATTCAGACATCTTTTGTGAGCTGTCGCTCAAATTTGAGATTCTTATCTCTTACTTTGAATGTGATCCCGAATCGACCTCATGTTCAAAGGCCTTTGTTTATGCTTTGTCCGGATATGATCCTGAATCAACCTCATATCTGAGTTGTTTTGTGATCCCAAATCGATCTCACATTGCAACTTCATTCTTTGACTACATGTGTTCCCAAATCGATCACACATTAGTCAAAGAGGGGCAAATGTATGCACCCTAAAATGGTCACCTAGACTTTGGGCCCCATTTATTTAATTTATCAATCCTGAATCATTTTTATCAATAATCAATATTTTCAACAATATCAATCTCTTGATCAAGTCTTGATTTCGATCATATATTGGATTTTTATCCTATGGGCTAACCATTTATCCTAAGTCCTTATTTTATTAAAAGGAATATTTCCTCCCCTTTTGATTAAATAAAAAGCCCCCACTTTCCTCTTATCCTAAGTTGCACAAATAAAGCATTATTCTTATTTTATAAAAAGGGAAAAAACACTTTTGTCTCACATGAGGCTCAAAAGTCAACACTTCACTCTCATTGGAGGATACTTGTGCACATGGATTGCTCCTCTTTCAAGCTCCACCGCTGATTAAGACTTTTTGCCTCTTAATCTCAATGGTCTATTTCACCTCATTTCTTATAAAAGGAGAGCTCTCTCCTTCATTTGCATATACCATATTTTTATGCTAATGTTATGCTGCAGGTTTTAGGTGCATTTGGAGCTTTTGAGGATTTTGAAGACTTGTTGCATTTCATTGTAGTTGCATATTTCCTTTCTTAGTTGCATGATAATGGCATTCTTAGTATATATTTTCTTTTATGCAATAGATTTAGCTCACATAGTCTAAATAGGAGGCATTGTAATCCATTGCTATTTCTTTTCATAGATTAGTTACATTGTACTTTCATTTCCATAGCTTAGATTACATTCTCATATAGCTTGCATTGCATTTTCATAGTGATTCTTGAAGATATTGGCACTCTTGCCCTTGTCCTCATTTGAATCTCTCATTGTGTGGTTTACTAGCAAAGTCACAAGCTTGTAGTTCTAGCTGAGAGCAAACACATCATAGTCCCTTGCAACTCCATGCATAGAGAGCTATGAGCTGCTTTGTGAGGCCTCATTCTTGAGCAACCTTGCATGTAATGGTTCATAGAAGTGCACCATTTTAGTGTGTACAAGGAATACCTTGAAGAGAAGCAATAAGAAGTTGGAGCTTACCAGCACTACTGAGTAATTTACCTTTCCATCCTGCCAGCTTCCTTTGGGTTCATTCCAAGATGGAGTTCCAAAACTCTTGCTTCACATCTTTGACAGTTAGGGGAAGCCCAAGGTAAGTAGCTGGAAGGGAGTCAGCCTGGCAGCCTAGAATTTTCAAGATCTTAGTTTGAATAGTTGGTTTAGTGTTGTAGAAGAACATTCATCTTTTTTGATAGTTGATATGTTGACCCGAAGTAGTGGCATATCTATCCAACATAAGTTTCCACATCCTGGCCTCCTTGATCAAGGAGGTGCCAAAGAAGAAGGTGTCATCCACAAACTATTGCAGGACCATTGGGGGAAGGCTGGTAGCAGGTTTAATACACTCAATTTCTCTAGATTGTGTCATCTGCATCATATTACACCCCAAAACTTGAGCCAGAAGGATGAAGAGGTAGGGGGAGAGGGGGTCCCCTTTGTGAAGACTCTTTCTAGGGGCGAACTTGGTGCCCAATTTTCCGTTGAGCAGCACAAAAAATCTAACCGTTTCAGTACAGGCTTTGACAAAGGATATGAAGTCTTGAAAGAAGCCAAAAGAAGTTAGGACCTTATAAAGGAAGGTCCAATTGACTTTATCATAGGCTTTAGAAATGTCAAGTTTGAGGGCCATTCTAGTAGCCTTACTGTGGTCTATATAGTGCAGGATTTTGTGAGTGGTAATGGCTGTGTCCATGATTTGTCTTCCTGGAAAAAAACCTTTTTGATTGGAATTAATGATCTTGCCAAGCAAAGGTTTGATTTTGTTAACTATGATCTTGGAGAAGATTTTGTAGAGGGTATTACAGAGACTAATGAGTCTGAAATCCTCCATTATTTTGGGCTCTGCACACTTCGAGACAAGAACTATAAAGGTGTCATTGAGCTGCTTAAGAATTTTCTTAGTTCTCAAGAAGTTTCAGGCTATGCAAATCGCATCATAACCAACAATATCCCAAAAATCTTGGAAAAAGGTAGGGGGGAACCCATCAAGGCCAGGGGCTTTGAAGGGTCCCATAGAGAACACTACTTTACAGACTTCCTCATCAATGACCTTGGAGAGGAGGGAGTTGTTATCAATATCAGTGACCACCTTACGAAGAAGAGAGGTGAGCTGGTTTTGGAGATTGTCTGAGTTCCCAGCATTGATTTTAGTAAAGGTATTGAAGAAATAATCCGTAGCTAGATTTCCTAGCAAGGTAGGGTTAGAAATCTCATTCCCCAGATTATTAGTTATAGAGGTAATGGAATTACGTCTCTTATGTTTGCAAGCAGATTGATGGAAAAAGGTGGTGTTGTGGTCCCCGTCTTTAAGTCACAACACCCTGGATCTTTGTTTTCATAAAACCTCCTCGTTAGCTAGAGTCTCCTTCCAATTTTTTCTGGCCTTTTCTTCCTCTATGTGAAGATCAGACGATAGGTTGCCAGAAAATCACATGTTTCAAGTACATAGCCTTTTGAGTTAGTTTGATTTAATAATTGATGGTTTATGTCTCATTAATTTTGGTTGTATTTGCTAAGTTAAATAAACAATAGAGATAAATAATTTTGGAAATTATAATGGTAATAATTTATTATTAATTCTATTTAATATAATAATTTAAAAGATTTACAATGATAAATAAATAATATTTTAAAAAGTATATTAAAGCTAAAATTATTTAGAATTACTATAATATTTATATTCATCAATAAATTTTTTATTTAAAAATTATCTATTTTAGATATAATTTTATCAAAAATTTTAATTAGATGTTTAGAATTAATCATAGTGATTATTATTTAAAAGCTTTTGTATAAGATTTTAAAATTTAATTTTGTATAACATTTTTTGTTTTATTAGTGAAGTTGAATCTATATAGCATTGTTATAATATATTTGACTATTTTGGGCTGATTGCACAATTTTATGATTATAATTAGCATTTGCATTTGAAATTTTCTATTGATAACTTTGTTGCACAAACAACAATATTTTATATTTATTGAGGTACTATTTTATCTGGTGTACTTCAATAATGTATGCAAAAAATTGACCAAAATATACTGTAATTGTGGTTATATGTTGCAATGTATTACAATGACTATGATTGATAGTAATATTAATCATAATAAAATATGTTATGTTTATATTAAGTTAAGTTAAAATATATTAGATAGAATAAATATATTTTTGAAGTTACAATTTAGTATGAATATTAATTAAATAAATTGAATGTGGTGTGATAATTAATTTTAAATTTTTAAATTTTAAATTTATTGTTAAAATAAATATTTAATTTTATTTTATTCATTAATCATTTAAAAATTATAATTTATTTTAACTTTGCAGTATGAAATGGAAAAGAAGAATATAAAATTGCTTTCAAATCTGAATTTTTAGAATAAAGTTATCTATCTAAATAGAAAGTTTGTTTTAAATCTATATTTTAGGCTCTGACTTATTCTAAAATTATAATTAGTAATTATTGGTTTATTTAAAATTAATATTTTATTTTATTCAATTCAATTGTATTAGATTTAATCATTATAATTTAATTTTAAAAATATAACATAAATAATTTATAAATTAAATAATTAATTTAATATAATTGTTATTTTCAAAAATAGCTAATAAATATTTTATGAATTTATTAAAATTTTTAATATAATTTTAAGTTTCAAAAATATTTTTCTATAACTCAAAGAATACATAATCTTATACACAAATAGAATTCTATTTAATTTAATTTAATTTAATTTTTTTTACATTAAAAATCAAGAGAGTTCAGTACAAGAAGGCTATAGAACAGTAAAAACTAAAGTTAATATATTTTTTATATCAAAACATTTATTTGGTCCGTTAGAAATTGTTTAAGGGTTCAAAAAATCTTTGTCGACCTTTGAAATAAATTTATTTTTATTAATTTTTTGTGCAACTTTTCAATTTTATTTATAAATTTTTAAGATGTATTTATTTTATTTTTAACTTTTAGAATATTTTTTGATATTATTATTTTTAACTCTTTTATTTTTAATATTAATTTTTTAGGTATATATATTAAAATGATTATATTATAAGAATATAAAATATTTTTTGTTACCTTTCTTTCTGAGATTAGAAAAATAAAATAATTATCAATATAATTTGAAATCTTAAAATAAAAAATGAAAGTTATCAATGTGAATAAAATAAAAAATTTAAATAATTCTAAATTAAAATAAAATGACTAAGGGGTAATAATTTAATAAGATCAAATAAAATAATATTTCTAATTAAATGAGATAATTCTTTCAATAAATAAAATAAATTAAAGTAGCAATATTATTTATATTATAGCAATATTAATATGTATATTATTACTGAAAAAATTATAAAATATAATATCAATTTTAATTATATTGACATAATTATTATACTTACTAAAATAATATATAAATCTAATTATTAATAATATTCATATTTATGTTAAATTATCAACTACAAATTAAAATAAAATAAAATGAACAAATAATATAAATAAAATATAATAATCGCTAAATAATTCATAAATAAAATAGAATGATCATTGAATAAATTTTAAAAACTTAACATTGTTTTAGACTTCCTTAAGATATCTATAATAATCATGTAATGTAGATAACATTGATCGTATAATTATTAGATAAAAAATGATTTAATTTTTTTTATACATAGTAGCTTCTAGATTAGAGTGTGTGTATGTTTTTAACATCACACAAAATCTAATCCAGAAGCTACTATGTGTAAAAATTTCAATAGATTATGGAAAGATGATAACAATGATTTAGAATTTGATATAAATGAGTAGCTTGCTAATGATATTTACAAACCAATTCTATTTATTCACAAGATTCATTTACCATGGTATTGATTCAACTATCTAATGCAAAAGCTACTGAAGCTATCAAATCTTTAACAAAATTTCTCAATTATTGTAGTTCTTTTAAATTTCTTAATCTTTAGAAAATCTCAACTTCAAAGTTTCAATGGTAGAGTCTAGATAGGCTAACTCTTCTTCCATTTTTTGTTTAGCTGAATTGACTTAGGTCATTTGGTAATCTTGAGGGGTTATTTTATTTAAATCTTTATGTACAATAGGAGTTTTTATTTCAATAATCATTTGCCTATTTTTCTTTTTCCTCATGGCTAAGAGAATTCTAGGCTTCTAAGTTTTTCCTTTAATTATCATTGCAAGTTTGCACTTGTGTAATCCTTTTTATAGAAAAAAGATCCAACTTGAACAAAGTTGAGCACATGGACCAAATGGTAAATAAATGGGAGAAAATTTAGATACCTATTGGTGAGGATTCCTTAGAGGTGATTGCATCCAATACCTCTTGACGAGGATTCTTCCATCTTCATTGTCCATTTTCTCCTTAAAAAATGGTTTCATGTTGTGATTTTGCCTTGCTAGGAGGAGACATAATATGTTTTCAATATATCATATGCACTCTTAAAAAATTATTCTACCTATTTCAACACTCTCTTTGTAGCATCCTTAGTCCATTCATCTTTTTAAGTGTGTTGAAACTATTGGAGTTGTAGAAGTAGGTACCTTTGGTAGAAACTTGGTAGGATGATCTGGGAAGTAGTTCTTTTAGAGGAAAGGGGTTTGATTGAGTTTCCTAGGAATTATGTTTCATAAACCTATTGAGCTTGGTCTCATTATTTTTCTTATACTAGGCCTTGCATCTTGTACCAAGAGGATAATTAGAGAGTTGGATCTTAATGAATCCTTTTTTCTTCTTTAGCACTATATTGCTTCTAGAACTATTAGGTTTGAGAAGTTTGGTAGGGTTTTATTTTCTATTCAATTCTACTCATGAAGGAACCTAAGAAAATTTAGGGAACTTTTATTGTTAAAGGTATATGCAAGGCATGCAAATCCATTAATCCTTGGATTATCTAGAATGAAAATGAAGATTAGGGTGTCCATCAATTAGTATTATTTGTTATAATTTTAAATAATTACTTGGTATGATAGACAATGCCAAATTAGTAATAGAGATATGTGCACATTGACAAAATTTCATTATAAATATTAAGTTCTAAGTTAAACTATAGGTTATATTTTTCAATCTTCACAAACTTAGCAAATGGTTGGTAAGATGTACTTTTTCTCCTCATTTGATGGTATCTCAAATTAAACATTTTACTAGGAAGTTTATGGGTTGAAATACATGTAAAGACATTATAATTATTAAATTTAGGTACATTATCAAGGAAAAAATAATGAGGAGAAAGTGAAAAAGAAGAGATTGATTGGGTAATGAGAGAACCCCCAAAAATCATTAAATGATTATGAAGAAAAATTCTCAATACTAGTAGGAAGAACAAAAATTATCTCAAAAGAAGGTTAATTCAAAGAGATTGAAAAACAAATAAACTAAGGGATATGATCTATATTATTTCTCTAATATTGTTACGTAAATGAATTTTTTTAATATGCAAGTTCTAATCAGGATGAGTCAAATATGTTTTCTTTTATCGTTATACCATTTAACATAAATCACAATAGTATCTATTAAATCATACATAATATTCTTTAATATCATACAACTCAATAGAATATATCTCGACACATGTTATTGTTAAAATAATTTGATTCAATTGTACTATGCAAGGTAGGAGAATCAAAGTCTCTAACATTCACACAAGTGGGAGAGTAACAAGGTTAGCTCCTATCAATTATTTCATTGTGGAAAAGACTAACTTTAATAACTTAGGAAAATACTAATTATAATAGTATTTAATAGGAATAATCTCTCTCTCTCTCTCTCTCTCTCTCACACACACACACACACACACACACACACACACACACACATTATCCACCTCCATCTATCCCATTCCATATATATCACTCCCATCTTTCCCTATCTAGGTCTCTCATGCCTCTCTCCCCCTCTAGGATTGTTTCTTCTTGGTCTACCTTCTTTTTATTTCTTTCCCTTCCTCTCCCTTCTCCTTACCTCTATCCTCTTCTTATCTCTCACATAACATATTTATCTCTCCCTATCCCATTCTACATATAAGTACAATATTTAGTGTACTTATAATTGAGTACATTTCCTATGTTGGTACTTCTCTCTTCCTCTCTCTTCCTCTTCTTATCTCTTCTCCATCATATATCTAGGTCTCTCCTTATTTTTATTTCTTCCTCCCTATATGTCTCCCCATTCCCGCTTGAACACCCATATCACCTCTTTCTCCCCCTTTAGTTATCTCACCTTACTTCCTTTCTATCTCATCTCTCCCCAGGTATCTCACTCCCTCCATGTCTGACTCTCCTTGCATCTCTTCTTACTCCTATATCTATCTTTATTCTTCTTCTTACTCATCTTCTCCCTCCCTTCCATCACTATATTTATTCCTCTCTCTCTCTCTATTATTTATGCCAAGATTGAGGTACAATTGGTAGAGAGAGAGAGAGAGAATAAACTAGTAGGGAGATGTGGGAGAAAATGAGATAAGGGGTAAGAGAAATAGTAGAAAGGATATAGGAAAGAGATGGAAATAGTGAGAGGGGGAAAGAAAGAAGGGAAAAAATGATTTAAGGTTTAGGGATTATGGTTATAGGGTTTAGCATTTAGGGATTAGGGTTTAGAGAGAGAAAGGGAGGGAGAGAGATATATAGAGGTATGGATATAGGGGAGAGAGGAAGAGAGTAGAGAGAGGGATAGAGGTGGGGAAGAGGGAGATAATATAAAGAGGGAGAGATGAAGAGAGGGATAAAGAAGAGAGAGAAAGGGAGAAAGCATTTAGGGTGTTTAGGGCTTATAGTTATAGGGTATAGATATTAGGGTTTATGGTTGAGAGAGAGAGAGAGAGAGAGAGAGAGAGAGAGAGAGAGGAAATGATGAGAGATCAAAGAAAAAAGATCCATAGAGGATTAGGAAGAGATGGAAGGATAGGTAGACATAGAGGTAGTGAGAGACCTAGCAAGAGATGTAAAATAGGTGAGATACATAGAGGGGAAGAGAGAGGTTAGATGGAGTTTCAAGGAGGAAAGGGAAGACATAGAGGAGCAGGGGAAGAAAGGGAAGGAGGGACTTATATATAATTGTAGAGAATAGATAGGGAGAGGGATACATAGAGAGACATATCAACATTGGATATACCCTGAACCTTATGTACCCTAAACCTTGTACCATTGATCTTGCACCCTAAACCCTATGTAGAGGGAGAGGGAAAGAGGGGGAGGTGATGGGATAGAGAAGAGGAGGAGAGGGGTAAGGGGGAGGGGGAGGGGAAGGGAGGTCTAGAGGGAGAGAGATAAATATAGATGGGTTGGAGATAGATATAGCCTGGTAAAGTGGGAGTGGAGATAGAAGTATTAGACAACATTTTATTATATGTAATCAATTATAGAATTATAGTTAGAGTTAGGATTAAAAAAGTAAACCTAATTTAAGGTACATGTTAAGATACATTTATTTTAGTGATCAATTAGGGATGGGATTCATATTCAATTTTGTTTGGTGTTAGGATTAGGGTTTTATTTTGTTTAGTGCTTAATTGTGTTTAGGGAACTAGTCCATTCAATTTTATAGAGTGTAAGGTTTAATGTTTAATTAGGTCTAGGTTTTCATTTTTTATTTTTATTTTTTTGTTATGATACAATTTAGTTTATTATTATGGTTCACTTTGGTTTAGGTTTTAATTAGGTTTATAGTTAGAGTTCAATGTGGTATAGTGTTAAGGTTATGACTGAATTTAGTTTAGAGTTATAGGATTATCATGTTTAATATCTTATTATATTTAGTTGAATTTGGTATATTCCTATCTCTTATCATATTTATATCTCCAACTACCTCTCTCTATCTATTTGTTCCCCTCTCCTTATAGATCTATCAATATAGGAAATATCAACTTAGAAAAATTATAGAGAAGGGAGAGGGAGAGAGAAGTATCAACATACAAAACACCCTCAACCAAGTATATACCCTAAACCTTGTAGCATCAATATTGCATCCTAAACTCTATTCCCCTTTCCCTTTTACTTCCCTCCTCTTATTTATAAGTATGTATATATACTTTTAGTGTGTAAAGTATTATTATTGTAAAGACTATGTTTATGAGGAAATGAATGACCCCACAATAGTGGGTTACACTTTTTTAGACATGCTGATTTTTGCTGAAATGACACATTTTCAATAAAATATGATTATGTAACCCTTGAGAGGTTCTATTTGAAGGAATTAATTAAAAATAATTATCTCAAAGCCTCTTAGATAAAAAAAAACATTGATATAACATCTATTCTCCTCATTCATACCTGCAATGGAGTCTCCTTTGCACCTATTAAAATGCTGACAAAAAATCACTTTGACTTCATCTTTTGGGAGATCAAATGAGTCCATTTGAAAAAAATATCTATGTAGTAAGGTACTACTAACAAAAATCTTTCCCATTATTATAATGTTAATATATATTAATTTTATTATGACTTTGTATTTTTAGTTTTACAAAACATAGAAATTTCACCGTATGTCTACCTCTATGTTTGATGCTTATGGAAAAATAGTAAATGAGAGAAAAAAATTCTAAAAAATATCTATGCCCTAGGTATTTATATTCTCTTTCTATCACAAAAAATAAAAATGAAATTGGACAAATACACGACAAGTTATAAGCTATGTAGTCAAGGTATGTCAAAATTACGGTTTAGTCAACTTCAAACGTTAATAAAATATGAAATAATCATGATAATGCCATCAAACCAATTGCATGCCCTCTGTATGGATGTTACAAAACTAATTTCAAAATAATCACATTGATATCTATTTTAGAAAAAAAGTTATGCTCTATGAAAATAATGTAACTCTTTGAAAATGACGTTTTCAGCAACATACCAATTTTTGTGGGAGAAAGAAAAAACCATTAAAATAAATTCAAAAATAATTTTTTTTTAGAATCTAGATAGAAAATCCAAAAAGACTCTAATTTACTTCATCTTCTGATTTCAAATGGTTTAATGGCAATATGCATCCAAATCTGAAATTTTTTCAAAATGTAGAATTCAGTGTCCGTTCAGGCAAAAAAGTGTAACCTACTATTGTGGATTCACCTAATAATATTTAATATTTCCTATTTAGGTAGGGTTTCTACCAATTTTAATAAATTAATTGACATAATTTTTTTTGTAACTCTCCCCCATCTCCCTACCTCTCTCCGCATTTATTTCTTCCTATCTTTCTCTAAACCCTAAACCCTATAACTATAAGCCCTAGGCCTTAAATCCTTTCTCCCTTTCCCCTTCTCTCTTTCCTCCTCTCTCACTCTGTTCCTATTTCCCTTCTCCCCCCTCTTCCCAACCTCTTTCCCTCTCTCTCCCTCTCTCTCCCATCACCCTACTAGACACTCTCTCTTTCCTCCAAGATCCCTTCCACCTCTCTCTTTCCCCATTTCTCACTCTCTCCCTCTCTGCCCCATCTTCTTACCCCTCTCTCTTTTCCCCTCTATCTCTCTATCACTCCCAAGTTCTCTCTATTTCACTTCCTCCTTTTCCTTTTGTTTATCTCTCTATATATACTTCTCTCCTTCTCTATACCTCTCTGCCTTTCTCTTCTCACATTTATTTATCTCCCTCTCTTTCTCTTCATATTTATTGCTTCTCCCTTTTTATCTCTCCCTCTCTCTATTTGTGTTTGTATATATCTACTTCTTTATGTTTGTCTATATTGGATCTTTCTAATTATATGTTGTTGTAGGGTTATGATATGATTTCATTGTATATATGAATTTGTAGGTTGAGCTACACATTTTGTTTCTCAACATGAACAAGTTTAGTTCAAGGTTCTTAAGATGTTTTTTTCCACACATTTGAAGTTATCTCAAACAAATAGTTAGATTTTTCAACCTTTATCTTCAAGTAACAAAGATATCTACACCATGTAAAAATGTGTATTCCTAATTTTATTAAGTTATAGTTTGAACTACTATGTTATGTTATTCAACTTGAAAAATATTAGTTCATGATTTACATTGCTATTTTAAAACACTATTTTGTGTTATTCATCCATCAAAACCCTTGTGCTACTAGCTAGGTTTACATTTCAACTTAAAATGATATCATTGTTGGTAGTATTGGATAAACTTCATATAACTTATACACATGATAGGATATGTAACACAATATTTTTTGTGTACCATGTGAAGTGGACCTACAAATCATGGTGTTTTTCTAATTATAGGATATTAAACATAGTGTGTTTTCTCTTCTTATGCTTGTAGGTATGTGGGGCCAACATTTAACAAATGATATAAGAGTCTCAATTATTGAAGTGAACAATAGCCTATTTGGTAATGAAATGTATTGATACAAGAATAATGAGAAAAAAAATTCATAAGTACTTAACACCAATGAAGATCATCTAAGTGGCAAAGGGGTTCATAGCCATCAGGAGGACCAAGTGATACAAATCAATGATAGAATCAAAGACAAGTAATGAAGGTCTAAATTATCAGATAAACATTAAAAACATATTCAGATAATTCAATCTTTAAAGTGAAAGAGACAACATTAGATTTGTAATCATCAATAGCTACATGCAATGGTTCAAACATTTAACATTCAACATTGATATTCAACAAACAATGCATAGGTACCAGTACATTAATGCAAGGGTTAGCATAATATTCAGAACAGTTTCAATTTTTATATGAAATGTCACATTTAGTCACTGATTAGTTTTTCCTAGAATCATGAGAGCAGTAATTTTCACATGTTTCAAATCTAAGAACCCTCGTGTAAGTACAGGTAGTTCTAAATTCATTTTATCCTCCAACTGGGTTCAATCTTGCAATTAAAATTGTAGACATATTTCCAGCTTTAACAAATTTTGTTTTAATTAAAATGCAAGACTGCATAGGTTCTGATAGGTTAGAGGAAAGATCAATAATAGAATAAAAAATGGGCATTATAGAAGAATGATTATAAATAGATCCTATTCTATTCAGTGGCAGGTGCGTATTACACAAAAGTCTGCAAGGAATAGAGATTTCCTAGAAAGTAAAAATAAGGAGCCATTATTGAAAAGTAGAAATGAGCCCAGTCATGCCAAGAAAAAGCCCTTGTTTGTGTTCAAAAAATAAACATATATAGGTAGAAGAAAGATAACCTAGAAGTTACGACATGGAGTTAAAAGGAAAAGTCATTTTATTCAAATAAACCCTCAGAACAAGAATAAAGTTCAAACAAAGTGCAGAGAAAACCCCTCATTTATTTATAATGGAAATAAGAAACCCCCTCATTTACTTATAATGGAAAGAATAAAGTTCAAATAAATGAAAAACCCTCATTTACTTATAATGGAAATAAGAATGCAAGAGCCGCATTGAAATACACAAAAACCCACAAGGATTAATAGACACAATCCTGATTGACAACAGTAGCAACACGAAAAATCGCTATATATTTTAGTCTAATTTCTTCTTTGCAAATAACTTCCATTAAATCATTATTTAGTGAAATGGAGAGAAATCTGGGGAAAATTGAAGGAGACTTACCATCTCAGATACATTGCAACAAGCTGCACTTGAAAGTTATCTCATTAACAGCTAGAACTTCCTTGAAAGATTTTGGAATGGAATTATAAAAAATTAAGAATTGCAATAAAAGTAGATCATTTTATGGCCAATATAACCTGTGCAAATCTATTGAATGAATGAAAGATTTTAATAATGTCTCCGAGATCAAAAAAGTTTATAGAACCCCCTAGAAAATGGCAAACATCGCAGCATATGGTTAGAATTGGACTGATTGAATAGACAACTTTGAGGCCTAGTGAAAGATGAAATAGGTGTGCAACCTTAATTATTTTTCTTCTTATATTTAATATTTAGTTTAATAATCATTTATAAATAAAAATAAAAATATTTTATAATAAACATAATATTTATAGTATCATTTAATCATAAAATAATTCAAATTCAAATTATTTAAAATTAAAGAACATTAATGTTTAATAATAAATATATTATTTATAATATCAATTAATCATAAGAAACTCTTAAACTAAATTTATTTTTTATATAAATTTAAAAGATTTATAGAGTTGAAAGATAAGTAAAATAGTGGTATACATAAATTTATTAAAATAGATATACAAGATAAAGTTAAAGAATAAGTCAAATTAAGATATTATTATGAAAATTCAACTCAGTAGGTTTTGTTTCAATGAGTTTAATTCAAAATTCACATAGTTGAATCCTGATACCTGATAGCAATATATGACAGGATAAAATTAACTTACTTTTAAACTTCAAAAGTCTACCTATACATTTTAGAGTGCATTGTCCCCTTACATTATTCTAACTAGTACCATTGCCATCAGTGTAGCTGCTTGTGTCAATTCGGTGTGCTGGCTGAAGCACAGAGCTCAGAATTTGCGGAGTTTGAAGTTCCATTTTCCCTTCTAGCATTTGCAGCACTTGCCTCATGCTTGGCCTTAGTTCCTCATCCCCTTGAATGCATAACAACATTGCAACACATGCTCTTCTTACCTCTTCGAAGTTTGCCTCTTCTGCAACACCCTCCTCCACAATATTTATCATGTTCCCTCGACGAATCTGAGTTTTTGCCCATGGAGGAAAGTAAAACATACTTGAATCTTGTACATTCAAGTCGACATTTCTTCATCCAGAAATGATTTCCAAAAGGGTCATGCCAAAACTGTAGACATCAACCTTGGGAGTGATGGGAAGACCAGAGAGCCACTCTGGAGCCAAGTATCCTATTGTTCCTCTTGTAGTGATCAGCACACAGCTAAAATCCCTAACCAAAAGCTTTGCCAACCCTAAATCAGCCAATTTCAGTCACAAACAACCATCAAGCAAAATATTTTTGGGCTTAACATCACAGTGAATGATACAATCTCTGCATTCCTCATGGAGATAAAGTAACCCTCTCGCAATACCTAGTGCAATCTCAAATCGGGTTTTCCAATTGAGTATTTTCCATTTGTTTTTGGAATTACTTGTAAACAAGATAGAATTCAGAGAGCCATTGGGCATATAATCATAAATCAGTAACCGTCTCAATCCTTCAACACAAAACCCTCGAAGCTTGACCAAATTGACGTGTTGTATGTTTCCAAGAGAACTGATTTCTGCTCGGAATTGCTTCTCATTTTTTCTTGATCCCTTCATTTTTTTTATGGCCACAACTGTACCATTTGGTAAACAGCCTTTGAATACCGAGCTAAATGCTTCGCTCCCCAACTCAGAACTGAAATTCTTTGTTGTAGTTTTCAACTCCTTGTAAGTAAACATTCTGAGCAAAGAGTCCGAGGAATCTGCGCGCCTGTCCATTGATCGTAGTTGGTGCCTCTGCCAAATTAAAATTGAAGAGATAATTAGAGCTGTTAGGAAAGCTACTAGCAGAAACGCCTTCCAAATGTCAATTTACAAGGGAAATTATATAAAGATCAAATCTACTAAGATGCATAGGAAAAATAAGAACAAAGAAATAAAGGCACACACAAGATAAAACACAAGAGACAAAGATTTACGTGGGAAACCCTTTCGGGAAAAAACCCACCAGTCAAGAACTAGAGTGTCACCCTATGTATTACAGTAACCAATAAATTACATACAAATGATAGACTTGGGCTCAGATTGCCTTTACAATCAACCCCACTTCTACCACTATGACACTATTCTTCAGGCTCACAGCATCAGCCCTCGCAGCCTCTACAGTAATACAACCATTACTGTCAACCGCAGACTTAGCACTCTCTATCAACGAATCTCGCATACATTTATACACTATGCAATTCGTTACAAAATTCAGTACATAAACGGTTACCAACAGAATAGTTGTCTATCAACCGTTGTCACACACAACCGCTTGCGCAACTGACCCTACGGTGATTACTCCTTCAGAACTTTTGCCTCCGTCCTTCTCCCTTCGACAGGTTTACCTCTGTTGGGTAACTTGTCCCTTCGGCAGGTTTACCTCCGTCAAGTAACCTCTCCTTACCGTACTCGTGCCTGTCGTACTCATGTCTACTATACTCGTGTCTTCCATACTCGTGCCTACTGTACTGATGCTCACCATACACTCGACACCATGCTCATACTCAGCACCCTACTCATACTTGGCACCATTCCCTTTATCGTATGGTCAAATTCCAACACTGTACTGCAATCTCAATTCCACCGTACTGCAGCCACACTTCCACCGTACTGCAATACTGCAAGACTCCAACACCATACGGTGGAATAGTCGTACAGTGTTCCCCATACTTCATAACACCCCGTACGTACGTACTTCATTACTCAACAATCTCCCACTTGATGAAGTACGAAGTTACTCAACATGGCTACCATGAAAGCAGAATCCACACCTTTACCGAGGACCCCGTTGAGCCCTCAAGATTTCAACATCTTCAATCACATGAAGATAAACATCTCCAAACAATACTTCAACAAATGTGGAAAAATCCTTTTGCCACATCAGGATTTCACACGTTCCATCATCTGCAATACCAATGAAGATCATTTGCCACATCACTACCAAAAAACTCCCATTGAACTGTGGTAACGAGTCACACATGGCACCTACGTCACTGCCATCAACTCCTACCGTACTGTAGTGTCGAGTGACACATGGCATCGTGACCACCATCTTCCACATGAAGACCAAACTAATCGAACTAGTCATCATTAGATGACCGATTAGCCAAAGCAGCACTGCTAGCATCTTCACCGTCACTATCAAAAGACTCAAAATCAAAAGAACTCTCCACTTTCTTCTTCTTCTTCTTCTTTTTGCAATCCTTTCGGATATGACCAGTCTGCCCACAATTCCAGCACTTCGCTTTACATTCTTCTTGACGTTGTCCTTCAATTGATCTCGAATAGCAAGAGCCTCCTCAACCACCTCAGAAGACCTCCTCTGCATCTCCTCTGACAGAAGTGCAACAACTACTTCATCCATTTTAAATTGAGTAGTTGTACTTCCAATGGCCATCACAAGATGATCCCATGAATCAGGCAAAGAACTCAATAACAACATGCAACGCTCCTCTTCACTTATGGACACACCAACAGATGTCAGTTGTGCAATCACCATATTGAACACGTTTAAATGACCAGCCACAGTAGTTCCTTTGTCCATCTTCAGAGAGTACAATTTCTTTCTTAGGAAGAGCTTGTTTACCAAGGAATTTTCCTGATAAATATCTCCCAATTTCTTCCACAAAGAATGTGCAGTTTTCTCCTCATAGATGTTTAATAGAACACTATCTGCTAGTGTCAATCGTATCATTCCTCTCGCCTTTCGATCTGCTAGATCCCAATCTTCCTGCTTCATGCTTGAAGGCTTCTTCCCAGACACAACAATCCATAGATCTCGGTCTACCAACATATCTTCAACTTTAAGTTTCCACAACTCAAAGTTTGTGCCATTAAACTTTTCAATTTATATTCTCCCAAATGTACCCGCCATCTTGATTGCAAGATCAACACTTCACTAACTCCCATTGGAACCAAACTGACACCAACGACCAACCCTATCCAACAGAATAATGGTAATGGGTCTAGCTCTGATACCACTTGTTAGGAAAGCTACTAGCAGAAACACCTTCCAAATGTCAATTTACAGGGGAAATTATATAAAGATCAAATCTACTAAGATGCATAGGAAAAATAAGAACAAAGAAACAAAGGCACACACAAGATAAAACACAAGAGACAAAGATTTACGTGGGAAACCCTTTCGGGAAAAAACCCACCAGTCAAGAACTAGAGTGTCACCCTATGTATTACAATAACCAATAAATTACATACAAATGATAGACTCGGGCTCAGATTGCCTTTACAATCAACCCCACTTCTACCACTATGACACTATTCTTCAGGCTCACAGCATCAGCGCTTGCAGCCTCTACAGTAATACAACCATTACTGTCAACCGCAGACTTAGCACTCTCTATCAACGAATCTCGCATACATTTATACACTATGCAATTCGTTACAGAATTCAGTACATAAACGGTTACCAACAGAACAGTTGTCTATCAACTGTTGTCACACACAACCGCTTGCGCAACTGATCCTACGGTGATTACTCCTTCGGAACTTTTGCCTCCGTCCTTCTCCCTTCGACAAGTTTACCTCCGTTGGGTAACTTGTCCCTTCGGCAGGTTTACCTCCGTCAAGTAACCTCTCCTTACCGTACTCGTGCCCGTCGTACTCGTGTCTAGTGTACTCGTGTCTTACATACTCGTGCCTACTGTACTGATGCTCACCATACACTCGGCACCATGCTCGTACTCAGCACCCTACTCATACTTGGCACCATTCCCTTTACCATACGGTCAAATTCCAACACTGTACTGCAATCTCAATTCCACCGTACTGCAGCCACACTTCCACCGTACTGCAATACTGCAAGACTCCAACACCGTACGGTGGAATAGCCGTACGGTGCTCCCCATACTTCATAACACACCGTACGTACGTACTTCATTACTCAACAAGAGCAACGGTGAGTGCACCAACAATACCAAGCACCGCGCCCATAATAGTTCTGGTCTTGTGTTTCTTTGAAGCTTGAGAGGCACCTATCCGGATAAAGACATTCGAATTGCTATTTGATGGAGTAGAGTTGCGCATGTTGAGCAAATCTCCAGACCAGATCTTGCAGGGCCCTGAAGGCGGGTTGAAACTAAACGCGGTGCACGAGCAGTTGCGGAGGCAGGCTTCCTTTTAATCTTTCTTTGCGGATGCAGAGTATGAGAAAGCGTAATCATCAGGCAACGTTACGCCAAGATGGATGAATCGGTCAGTGATGCAACTTAACGGGCTCTGTCGAACACAGCCAGTGGATGCCCAATCTTGCGAGTGCCATGCGCGATTGTCTCTGGGTTTAAAGCCTTCCGCGCAGCGGCAGAGCTCAAGATTTCTGGAGTCACAGGTTCCGTACGCACCACAGGTACCATATACGGCGCACCCATCTCTTGGCACAGACCAGAACATGCTCCAATTACTGCCTTCGATTACATCCCGTTGCGCTTCTCCGAACTGAGTCAAGACGAAACGTGCGAGTCCATTGAAGGGAGGAACCAGCATAAAAGTTTGAAACAAACCAGAGCTGTTACTTTCAACCCTGAAATTCAAGATTTGTTTGAGTCCACTTTCTGAAACTCCACTGAAAATTTTACCGTCCCAAATTCCGGTCTCCCAATACTGTACAGAGTTGTTCCATGTGAGCACAAATTGTTCGGCCCCAGACGGATCCATGCCAAAGGAAAAAGGCCCAGGAGCAGGATCCATTGAGTTTTTCCATGAAATTAGCTTTTGATGGTGTCCACCGAACACCATCCCTGGCAACCATGTATCCACAGGATTATCGAAACTCTGCCAAACAGTTTCAGATTTATTGTCATTGGTCAGGATTAAAAAATTACCAGAATCTAATAGCATAGCCCGTGATGCGTTGGTGCTGGTGTTAACTGACCAAATAGAAGCGCCCTCTGCATCGAATAGTACCAGATTACCATCTCTTGACAACTTCAAAATGCCTGACCTGTTTCTGGCGGGAGTCTCCCTGTTGGCCACCCAAGCATAAGTCTTCTCTGGTATTTTGGAATACCAGATGCCAATATACCAGTTGCTTCCATTTGGGCTGAAGAATCCCAGTTCAAATGTGCCGCTCTTCGAAATAATTGTCTGGTTTCCAGTAAGCGAGGCGCCCAACTAAAGAGTATCTCCAGCCTCGACTGCAGCACCGTAACTCTGTAATTGAGTAAACACTGTAACTGCGAATAACATGCTAAAACATAATTTTGCTCTACTTTCCATTGCTGAATTGTTAGCGATAGAACAAACGTCCCTCAGGCATTAATATAATATATTTCACACAGTTTTCTACCCGGTGGTCGGTGAACTGAAAGATAGAATTCAATTCGAAGCTTCCATTAAGTCGTCAGAATTTGACTCGTCTGTGTTGGGTGTCAAAATCACGAACAAGCCCAGTCAATTTAACTGTGAAAATAAGGCTTACGAATAATTTTCCCATGGCTCTCGGCCGCTAATATGTTTCCAAGAGAACTTGGAAGGTAGAAAGTCATATAAAAGAGCTGTATCTATTTAGTTGGTGAGCATTAATTTCTCTACCGAACTTTAGGTATTGTCAAGTGAGCATTTAAAACAGAAACTTCTCCCACCACCCATATAGATCCATCTACGTGTGATTTCTGACTGTGCAGAATGTTAGATTGATCTAAGACCTTTATAAACTATTGCTTGCATTTCAGTGAAGGGCAATGGTTGTGCTGGTAACAGATATGTTACGGGCAATATATTGAAGGGTTAATAATAAGTAATTAGAAACAAATTAACTATCATACTATGTCATTATAGTAGATTAAAAATATATGATCTAATAAATAAATTTTTATTCATTGTTGTAATATTAGAAATATACTTTCTTAAATATTTTAATATATATTTTACTTAATATAAATATTGGAAAAAATAAGTGCAGCTTTAGTAAATCTTATTAATTATATCAAAAAATTTAATTAACTCGATTTCAAACAAATAAATCAAATCTTCAAATATAATATGTCTAAACATTAAGTGTTCCTTCCTTATAGATGCCTCATTCCATTTAAAAATAAATAATTATAAATAAATATTCTAAAAACTTTCAATTTTATGACATCTAAACTAATATCACTTATTTCACTTGTTCCACCTAGGTTCTTGTAAATGGGGCAAAAATTTGTGGGCATTGTCATGAGATTGATAAACAAAACTAAACTAGAAGAGTACTTAAGTTATAAAAGCATCTTCACATTGTAAAAGATTGATTCCTCAAAGACACCATTATTCCTAAATTTAGTACTACCACCCTCATTGTTGGTGTCACCTTTCAAGTGGTAATTATGATACAAAAGATTAAATGAATCTCTATTTATTTATGCTTGTATCAAGCATTTAAATCCCCTATACAAATGACATCACACATGATAAATACTCTAGCATGTCAATAATTTTACTTTGCTAGGCCTTGAAGAAATTGACATGGACATACTTTCTCACCATAACTTTCTATTAATGCACCAAGATTTTCTACAAAATAAAAATAAGGGTACCAAAAATGAGATATTTAGAGCATATCTATGCTTTTTACTAAGTTAGTAGGGAGATTAGAGCATATCTAGGTTACAAATTGTTAGAGCCTCAAGAATATTTTTCATTGACACTTCAACATTGCTACAATATGCATTTTCATTTTGAGGATGTGATCATCCAACCTCTAGATTGCACACTAAATTCTATATGCCTATTTGTGGGTCACTTTGCCATAGTTCAATGTTTTTTCAAACCCTTTTTGCACAAAAGCCAATTGAACCATGTTCCGTAGATCTATCATATTTGTCAAATGTATTCAATGGAGTTGATCACAATCAAGGTATTTTTTGTTTTAAATGTTATCCTTACTTTGAGATTAGAATTTGATTGTTTTTTCTCTTCAAACACCCATATAACTCTCTCAAAACTTCAATAGCTTACAAGAATAAAATATACTTATCTCCTTTTTCAAGAGATGTTTGATTTTTATTATGGTCTAATGAGATACTTTGTTATCCAAATACTCTGCTCTTGGATGATTATATTTTATTTCTCTTTATTCTTTTAAAATTAAAATGAAAGAAAATTAATGAGAAAAATAAGTATGATAAGATTAAGAAGACCCCGATTGATTCATTGAAATGATATTTACAATTATTTTTCATAAATATATCATATAGTAGTTAAACCAATTCTAACTTTTTGTTATCATTAATATCATTATCATCATCAGAAAGTTTAGCTAACTCCTTGTAGTATCTTCCTTACTCCTCATTATCACTTTGTTAACAAATTATTTGTTATTACAAAAAAATCCATTTCTTTTTTCTAATTTCCCTTTCTCTAATTCATTATTCAATAATATTTTTCAATTTCAATTTTATAATTTTTTATATTTTATAAAAAATAATTCATGAGAACTTTTATCTCTCATGATAAAAAATAGTACACATAGATCATAAATAAATCATTACCTCATACTTTTCATAGAAATGCAAAGTATTTCTTTTGATTGTTATTAGGTGCTATTATTTCTAGTGTTTAAAATAAGTTCAAATAAATTCTATTACAAGGACACTATATGAATTAAAATAAGTTGACTGTATTGTTTTCTTTCTAAGTGTAGTTGGTTCTTTGTTTAAAAAATTAGGGGAAAAGAAAAACCATTGAATAAAAAAGAGAGGAAAGCTTCTTTTTCTTCAATTGAGGCACAATTGTATTATTTTAGTCTTGTTGACCTAATAAAATCATTCTAATTTTTGTAGTGGGCCCCAAATTATCCATTGGGAACAAAACCTATGCGAGAGATGAAAATACTGAGAAATTGACTACCATTGATAAATTCCTAGAGAAGAATAAAATTTTTCTCAATTTTCCTAGTGCCATGTTTAAAGCAAAAAGGAAGAAGGAAAAATATGTGATTGAATGGGTTGTGAATAAGCCACTATGAGAGAACATAAAATATATTTCACTAATACTTAAAATGCTATATATATTTCAAATATTGCAAACAATAAAAAATTAAATGATTGTTAATGTGGGGCCATACAATTGAGAAGCTAGAATATAAACACTGCCAATTCATTAAAATCTAATCAAGGTTGGTTTTAATTATAAATGGAACATGCATTTTCCAAATGTTGCATGCGAAATAGTATTTGATATAAAATAAGAAGAACACACTATAAAAAAAATTACAAGTGGGAAGCAACAATGGGTGGCTTGTTAGGCTTCAAGAACCTAGCATTATAGAATAAATATGGCTTAAGACCTGTATTTAAAACATGTATATTTTGTATGAATAAACTAAACATTTGCAAAAATTTAGTATTGGTTAGTAAACATGTCCACTACTAAATAACCTAAGGGATTACAATACTCAAATTCAGATGAAGAAAACTTCAGTCTCAAATCCTTTTATTTATTGACCAAGAAGTTATGCTATGTACAAATCTTTGGGTTGAAATAGGACTCGTGAATGGTGCACTTGAACAAGTCAAAGAAGTTGTATAGAATGATTGTGAAACAATACCTCAACTTCACTTATTATTTTTGTTTAATTTAAAAACTACATAGGTCTAGCTTGGGACCACAACAACCCAAAAATATCCCCATAACCCCAATGAGTTGTGGACACCACCGTAAAATACCACTAAAAATATCATGATCCTTAACAATACACAAATCACAATGGCTTATACTTTAGAGAGCAACAGTCAACATTGACAACATTAAATAACAAGGGTTGACATTCACAACTATTTCAAGAGTTTGTGAACTTGTAGGCCTTTGCATATACTCCACCTTCAATTTCTAAGGATATGCATGCTTAAAGAAAAGTTCATATGTTTCTCTACAGATAGATGAGGGGGCACACTTGATAGAATTATCAAATGAAAATTCTTTAAACAATACAAATTAGTTGCATGTGATCCAAGTTTTTTCCATAAATTAACTAGATTTTTAAAACAATACATATGTTTAATCAAATTTTATTCTCTTTATGATGTTCATTTAAAAACCAATATCTTCATACAATTTCCACCCTTGTATCTCTTCATACTAACATATTTTATTTCTTTTTCTTAGATAATGTCCCCTTGACTACATTTTTACATGTTGTTACTCTTTACATAAATAACTCCAAAATGTTGATTTGTTGGCCAGTGTTCATTCTGAAACATGGAAATTGTTTAATAGTGGGATGCAATAAAATACTTTCACTTTTGTAAATTATAGTAATTAACAAATCTACAAACGCTTTAAATTTTTGATAATTCACATAAGTAAACATTAATAGGACTGCACCTTCCTTAAATTTATTTTAAATTTTACACTTATGCTATCTTCTGATATCTCTTCAGCATACCCATTGCACCTTAAGGTGTGATGGCTAATTATAGTATCATTTAATCAAAAGAAACTCTCAAACTGAATTTTTACATAAATTTAAAAGATTTATATAACTTTAAAAGAGAAGTAAAATAGTGGCATACATAAATTTATTAAAATACGTATACAAGAGAAAATTAAAGTTTACTTTTAAGCTTCAATAATCTGCCTCTACATTTTAGAATGCATTATCTCCTTACATTGTTCTAACTACATTATTCTAATTAGTACCATTGCCATCACTATAGTTGCTTGTGTCACTTTGGTGTGCTGGCTTAAGCATAGAGCTTGGAATTTGTGTTGAGGTTCCATCTATCCTTCCAGCATCTGCACCACTTGCTTCATGCTTGGACTCACTTCCTCATCCTCTTGAATGCATAACAACACTACACCACATTCTCCTCTTACCTCTTCCAAGTTTTCCTCCTCTGTAGCATGCTCCTCCATAATATTTATCAAGTTCCCTTGGTAAATTTGAGTTCTAGCCCAAGATGG
This sequence comes from Chamaecyparis obtusa, assembly GCA_027943335.1. Taxonomy (NCBI): domain Eukaryota; kingdom Viridiplantae; phylum Streptophyta; class Pinopsida; order Cupressales; family Cupressaceae; genus Chamaecyparis; species Chamaecyparis obtusa. The sequence goes on along the minus strand of BSBK01001146.1, from coordinate 84,048 downwards.
ATGAATTGGTAATTTGATCTATGATGCAATTTAATGGGCTCTATTGTACACAACCAATGGATGACCCTTCTTGCAAGAGCCATTTGCGATTGTCAGTGGGTTAAGCCATCCGTGCAGTGACAGAGCTGAAGATTTTTGAAGTCCCAGGTTTCATATGCACCACAAGTACCATATAAGCCACATCCATATCTGGGAATAGACCAGAACATGCAACACTTATTGCCTTTGAATACATTTTGTTTCACTTCTCCGAACTGAGTCAAGATGAAATGTGCAAATCCATTGAAGGGAGGAACCAACATATAAGTTTGAAATAGACCAGAGCTATTACCTTACCTTCAACATCTAAAATAACTTCATGCCTTACCTTTTCCCCCAACTTTCACTAATCATATATCAAAAGAAGCCTTAAAAGCTAGTTTACATTAGGGAGAAGGATTAGAGAGGGGTGAATGGGATAGAAAATCTCATTATTGTGGCCAAGATTCTATTTTTCTGTCTCTTTCCTAGTGGTTAAATCACTTTAAAGATCTTGTTGCATATTCATGCTAATCTCGCTTGATTCATTCCCATTTTATTCAGGGATAAACCACTTTCCCTCATAGTCCAATGGGCCAGGAAACATATGTTAGAATCACTCGCATTTTACTTTTGGATGAGTGTCACTAATCATGCTCTTTCTTCTTTCATTTTGATTAGTATTTTCTACTCCATTTTGGTGGCTTTCCGCATTTGTGGGAGGTCCCTTAATTGATGAGGAAACCTTCCATCATCTAAGGAACTTCTACTGGTTTACACATATTTATTTATTTTTATATTTTTTTTTTCTATAATTTTTTTTCATGCTCTCTACTAACTCTTTCAGGTTGTGTTTTGCATTCAGTTGAGGGGATGGATATCCTCCATAAAGGAATAGGTGCTAACAAATGATATTAAGCATATGGTCAACATATCCTGAGTTGTTTGTCAATGTATTCTAATGCATCTACTACTAAAAAAAACATACATAACTATATATTAAAACTGGACTGAACCATCAAAACATATGTAAAAGCATTGAACCATGTCAAAGTATATAATCAAAGTCTTATTAATAAATAAACAAAATGTAATCCATCATATGTTTCAATATATCAACAAAGTATAGTAAATTTAATCTAGAGATGTCAAGTAGGTCCTAACACATGAAATATGTATGTAATTTACTTTCTAGACTAGCTCAAGTGGTCAAGACCTCTCATGGAGAACATGTAATATTCTTTCATGATCCTCACTATCTAGTCTCCACTTACAATGTCCATGTTGAGATTTAACTGGATGGAGACAAAGGGAGGTGACAACTACTAGGTGGCTATATTGAAACAAAATATTTTTTGGTTGGTAATCAACAAAGTGAATACCATGTTGAATTACTTTGATTTTCTTGAAATACGTTCCTCCTAAAACAATTGAACCTGCATGTGACAAATTTTAACAATCTAAATTTAAATAAAATAATTAAAATTATTTTTGAATTTTTTTTTTTGAAATTTTATATTTACAAAATAAAAAATATATTGAAATGTAAATAATGAAAACCTATGGGGAAAAACATTCAATCTCTTTCTACAAGATCAATTAACTTCATCCTCTCTGTAGTACAATGCAATAAATAGTAACTAACTCCTACATTTCTAGGCTTAGCAATCACTACAAAGACATCTCTTGCACAACAAATTTATGTACATGTGAGATCCTAAAATTGATTTAGTTCAATATATCTATATATCTATATATCTATATCTATATCTATATCTATACACACACACACATGCAACTCAATGCCATATAATGTGAAACTCAATTTATTATACTTACCAATTTTGACCAATCTCGAGATATGATCGCAAACAGTAGAAACCAAAGGAACCTCATGAAAGTTTTCATCTTCATCTCTATCAAATGTATCAGTAATGACTAGTGGCACTAGCTTCCAGGTACCTACATATCTACGTTCCTGATTGATGCATTCCTAATAGTTGTCAACAATACAGTGACAACAAAAGTATGAGTAGTCCCTAATGTTGAACGTCCAATTGTGACAATTTGTACTCATAACTAAATGCAAAGACCGCGTCTTTTCTATCCTCTTGCAACCATGTATAATTTTTCTATCCACACTTGAACACATGCATATATAATATGAATTACATTTTATAAATTTGAATAAAGAATGTAAAATTTAAACAAGACTAAATATATATATATATATATATATATATATATATTATGTGCATGCATAATTTAGAAACACGTGCATACCTTTTATATCCCAAAATTCTCTATGTGGTACTGCTTGAGTCATTCATGATGATGTTCCATCCTCGTTTCATGTGAAATGTTTCTTGGACCATTCAACAAGATCATGTGCATTTTTTATATGAACTCCCTTATAATTCATTTGATACTTTCATAGAGCACATTTGATGCAAGCTCTAGCACCATCATGTTCACCCTTTCCATGTCCACTCTCAAAGAGACTCCATACATGTGGTATGTTTTCATTACGTTGATATCTACATAGTGCATAAAATGGTTTGGATGATTTAAATTGTGCAGCACATCCATCTAACCAAGCATTATGTTTATCAATTTGTATGTGTCTTTCTTTCAAATTTGCAAAAACATCTTGAAGCAATGTTCTACATAATGAATGTCATGCTCTTTATCATCACTTAAATAAAAATGATATTCCTTCTTGATGATCCGTACTTCAAATTTTCTTTGAATACCATCCAATTTAACTGTGCATGTCAATAACACACATGTACCATAATAGTAATCTTCTCTAAAAAATAGTATTATGATTGAACTTCCTTTTGATGAAAAAAGGAATACTTTTATGCAAAATCAACAGTTGATAGAATAGTTCCAAGTGGAAAATTGTCTCTCAGTTTTTGGAATTGTTGTGCTTGCTACTTTGCAAAAAAAAACAAGATGAATGTAGGGTTGAATCAATTTTTTAAATTTGTCCATAAATGCTCCAATAGTTAATTCCTCTTCAACATATTCTAACCTTTTGGATTCTTTTGCAAATTTTGTTTCATTCTTTACATATTTGTAACTCTTGCAATTTACGATCTTTGTTACATCAATGTTTTCATTTTTCAAAGGAAAAAGAGCCAAATCAACACATGTTTCACATATTCCTTTTATGTAATTTATTTGACTAGTTGCATCGGCACTTTTGTCACATAAAATTGATGAGATGAACTCACTTCATTTAGTAGGAGGAGCATACTCAAAACCATAAGTGTCTAATACATAATATGGCTTCAATCTTTCAAATAATGTTTGCCCAATTTTTATATTAGGATTTGAACTACAAAATGACACATACATTTCATGTTGCATTTTGTCCAACCAATGTTTTGTATGATGTTCATATTTATAAGCTGCAATTCTATGTTTGATAATATCTCTACTATTTGATGAAGGATGAGTATTATCATTCCAAAATAATGTGACCAAATTCTTGATTCCCTCATCAATCCTACCAGAATGAGGTTCTCTATACATGATTGCCCAATTTCCTTCCAAGGTGCTATCATCCAAAAGAATTCTCCTCTTAACATATCTTGATATTTTTTCCTACTAAAACCAATCTGAGATGAAACTGAAGATATTTGTCTATTTCAAGGCATAGTGCTACCTACAATCATGGATGTCAACACAACTCTTCTTGTAATGGTATTATCTTTATTTTGAGATCGCTTCCCTACCCATTTCAAACCTTTCCTAAGATTTTCAATCATATCAATTTGCATGTCAACAACTTTTCTCTTCTTTGATGTTGTGTCTATACCCAATAGTTTTAATGCCTCTTCCAACTTTTTGTTTATAAGTACAACTAAAAGAAATTGGGCTTGTTTAAGTATTTCAAAATTATCAAATTTAGCCAATATTTATCTTTCTATATTATTCATTGACCTCTTCTTAGCAAGACTTAAAGGTTGAACATTAGAAAATGATCTCAATTTCTCCACATGCATTATAAGTAAATTTGATCTAAGCTTCTATAATTAATATTTATTTTTACAATTTGAGTTATCTCTATAAGTTCATCCATATTAGTAGGAGCACATGATCCTGACCCTTCTCCAACATCAATTTTTTGAGTTTCTATAGGGAGTGATCTTGACCCTTCTTAAATATTTCTTAAACTTGGCTCGATCCTCCTACTTGAGCTTCTCCTTCACCTTGACCATGTTGATTATGAGCTATATGCACAAAAATGAATCAAATTAGAGAAAAATAGAGCATAGTTCCATAAAATTCAAGCGCTTAAGATTAGAGGTCTAGGTCCATACCTTCTTAAGTTTTATAATAATATGTCAATGTAGCTTCACGATTTCTTTGTTCGGTACTAGGTGACCTTTTTCTTGCTGATTTACTTTGTCTTCCCTTCTCGTTCCCCATTTATTCTCTCTAAAAAAATTCCTTCTAAAAATTTGGCAATAGTAATTCTCCTCTTCAAAAAAAAGTCTTAGAAAAAATCACCTTACTAGTAATTCTCCTCTCCAAAAAATCATCTTTGATAAAAACACCAATAGCAATTCTCCTCTCCAAAAAATCATCTTTGATAAAAACACCAATAGCAATTCTCCTCCCCAAAAATGCCTTTCAAAAAATCAGAGCAATAGTAAAAAATGTGAATTAAGTTGATTATAATTTTTTTGGAAAATGAAAAAAAAACATTTTCTTTTATACCATACAAAAATTATAAAAACATAATTAGCCAACCTACTTTGTGTGAACTAGGTTGGGTAAAATTTTGGTGGGGCTTGTTCATGTTGTACCTTTCCCAAGGTATCTTTGTGCAAAGAAACCTTCACACAAAGCCTTGGGACCCCTTCGTGCGAAGGGGGTCTTTGTGTATGAAGACCCCAAACTTGAAATTTTTATTAGGAGAGAAAAAAATTACAAAAAAAGGGACTTTCAAGGCTTGAAATAAAGACCGAACAAGATGATCTTTTGAAATAAAAAATGTTAGATGATGCTACTTGGAGGAATCTTTCTAATTAAAATAATTTTAATACATATTGAGTTCATTGTTACTTTCAAAATTTACTTCAATTAAACATAGGTTGTTTGGCCATTCAACAACCCGTCTCTTCGACGCTTCGGGAAAAATAGTAACTTACAAAAAATAAAATAAAATGTAGGAACAAATTATTTGTGTTACCTTTCTATCAAATAAAGAAAACATGAATTTTTATATATACAGATCAAGTTAGAGAAATCCAAAAGAAGCTATGTCTAAATTACATTTACTCTCATTTTAGAACTTAATAAAGTATGAAATATTGAACCAAAAAAAATGAAATCAATTCCATCCATTAGATATTGAAGTAAAAAATATAACATCAAAATAACTACATCATTATCATTTTTGGAAATTTATTTTATGCTAATCCAAGTGACAGTCACTCAAAAATGTTGATTTTTCACACAAACAACTTTTCGAAGGAGAAATAAAAATGGAATCAAATCAAATTTAATTTTTTCTAAAAAATATATTTAGAAACTAGAAAGAAAATGCTAAAAGAATCTAGTTTACATCATCTTCAAAATCCTAATAGTTTTGTAGCAATCGGTGTTAGAAAGTGAATTTTTTTTTAGAATTCTAAACTCAGTGTCAAAGTTGGCCAAAAAGTGGAACACACTATTGTGGGACCACCCACAACCTAGACTAGTAGAATAGTTCATTTCATTTCTATTGAAGCTTGTCACCCCTCTTTTATAATAATGTCTCTCAACCATATTGAAATCTCCCCCTAGGATCCATGGAATGTCCTTCAGAGAGGATAAATGTTTCCAAAGCTCAATTCTTTCTTTATAATCATTTGCTACATAGATTGAACAAAAACCAATATCAATTCCATTAATGTCCACCTTCATACTATCCTATTGCATGTGGAGATGCCTATATCTTTACCTTTTGATCCCACTTATTAGTAACAATTATGGTTATTACACCTTTTCCTTTGACATGTTTGGTGGTAAAATATATGGCCTCCTTCCAAATATATTTAAGATTGATGTCTAGTGAAAACTATGTCACTTTTAACTCTTGTAAGAAGACAATATCTTTATTCTTTTATTGATTTGGTCATTCTTTTAACAACGTATCTCCTATCTAAGGATTTAATCTCTCTAACATTCTAGGAGATGCCTTGTATACCCATTGAGAAACTTATTTAGTAGTGTCCATCGTTAGTCTAAAGCTATCAAATAATTTGGGAAAACTAATCTTTGTTTTCATCCTTTTGGAATTTGGGCTTGGTGAATCCACTATTTAGTGTTTCCTTCATGTAATACAAGGTATTGAATTTTAGAGTGCAATATGCTATCTCTTGAGAAAAGGTCAAACCTAGATGATTTCTGTCTATCATATATTGTTTCAACCTCTTCTAAGGAGTCCAATGTCTAATGAGGCACATTAGAAAGCTTAAAAATAATAATGAGTATGGAGACATCTTGGTCATCTAATGTTGATCTTGGTCTAGGTAGAACACCAAACTTGAGACTAGGGTCAATATTGAACTACATGGTAGAGTCCATAGGTTTCTCCTACACAATGTAGGATCTTCCATTAGGCCCTCCATCCAAGAACCTATTAAGGTGGATTAGGTCAACACCACGATTACATTCACACTAAACTTGGATATTGCTAGGGTTTTCATCATCCAATTCATGTGTAGGGATACCAAATTGGTTGTGCAGACTAGTATCCTTAGTATGGAAATGAGTGGGGATTGAATAGAGGGTTCTTGATAATTTCCACTCCTCTTTCTAATTTTTTTCAATTCCTTGACAATAGATTTGACCACATATGGTAATTCCATTTGGTTTCTATTTCCAAAATTAGTGTTAACCTAAATGGAAGTAGGGGATTTGAATGCATACCTTTTTAGGAATGTTATCCTCTTTTCTTTGGATGATTTTCTTTTTTATAATGTCTAGAACTATTTGTTGAGCATTCTTCTTGTAGAATCTACCCCTTTTAGGTTTAATAAGAGTATCAACAAGCTTGATAGTGGGCGAAGAGGCCAAGGGGAATGGATAATAGGAGGATCAACCAAGGCATGCTTCAACAAAAAGGTCCCATTATGAGGTAATGAGGGGCATATTGCCTCAATTGTAGGAGGAGAAGAGGGCTTCTAAGTGGTTGGGTTAGCGTTTGTGGAAGAACTTTCAACTTGTTTAAAACCACAAAAGGGGCCAAAAAAACCTTCTTATTTAACTTAGAGTTTCAATTAAGGAGGTTAGGAAAATATTTTTGGTAATGTCCTTCTAGGTGATGTAAGAAAAAAACATAATGTTTTCCTTGCATCTCCAAATCATAGAGAAAATTATACTCATTAAAAGAGAATTATATCATTTCAAATACCTTGACCCCTAGTATAATTGAAATAAATACCCTCACATCCAAATCTCACACCTTTAGCATGTTTCCTATGGAGGAAAGGATTTACAATACAAAGGACCACAAAAGAAGAGGCAAAATCTTTATACTAAGCCAATGAGGATAAAACTAGTATTTCATCATTTACAATGTCTGGTGCCCATTTTAAAGCCCTAACCACATAATTTTCAATGTTCAATAATTCCTTATTAGAAATAAATTTTGTATGTTTGAAAAAAATAATGAATAATCCTTTTTGAACAATCCCGCAAAAAGAAATTGAATCCCAACTTTGTTTAACTAGACATTTCTGAACCAATCATCCCTAAATTTCTTTGAGGGTATCTTTTTAACATTAGTAGCAACAAGAAAAAATGCTATATCTTTAAGTCTAATTTCTTCTTTGGAAATAACTTGAACCATTTAATCATTTTACAGGTAAATGGAGAGACATATGGAGAAAAATGAAGGACACTTACCATCTCATATCTATCACAACAAGATTCACTTTAAACCCTATGAACAAAGGTTGTAGATGTCGCATAACTTACCTATTTACCAACTAGAACTTCCTTGAAAGATTTTGGAAAGAAATGATTAGTAAGTGGATCATTACTTGAGTGATGAGTAAAAGATTCCTTACCCTCCACCATCACATCAATGTAGGGTGCAAGTATAGTGGAGTAAATGCGAGAAGAATCCATTACATGATATAAGCAACCCAAGTACCATAAAAAATAATTCACAAATTAAAAAATAAGAAATCCAAGAAAAACATAGAAATGCTAGTAGGCCATTTCATGGCTAGTATACCCGTTTGCAAGGATCGTGTGATTTCAATGATCCTAAGTTGTCTAATAAACTGGGTATCTATGGTAAGAACCTCCATCACAATTAGAACACCACACATACCTCAACTTTCTTTATTGGGACACTTAGGTGAGATTGGAATTATCTCCTTGTCTATTTCTTGTGTGTAGCATGTACGGTGACACTCCCAGATATCTGGGTAGCTTGTGCTTTGATACGGATGTTATCTTGCAACATTAAATTGGAAACCGTGTCCAAGTCTTCTCGGCTCCTATGCCTCAATGCTTACAAGTGTTTCTTACATAGATTATCTGATAAGGTTGTATTATTATCTCCATGGTCACTATCAGACCAGTGAAGGTTGTACTGACCTCTGATGTCCCAAACACTCAAATGATGAAAAATGAATGGCTACTAGATCAGTGTCTTCACTTGTCTCTTAGGCCGCATTGCATTCTAGGGATGCATTGTAGTTGTGCATTTCTAGTTCCCTTGATCTATGCTTTATTTTCATCCTTCATTTCTCTCCATTGAGGTAGTCGATTTCAAATCCTTATTTTTTATCTTATTTTCAGGATTGAAATCAAAATTTGAGATCATTTAATTGCCAAATGCATTTGACCATTGATGCTATGACTTCCTACTCATTTGCAACTTCTATCTTCCTTTCCATTTCAATCCCGAAGGGGGTATGACAATATAGAAAATATTTTTGTCAATCAAATCTCCTAATTTGCAAATCTAGCAATTAAACCAAATCTTAAATCAATCAAGTCAGTTAGGACTAAAACATCATTGCTTGGGGCATCTCAGCTTCATCACTTCATATCAAGTTGAGATTCTCCACATCTCCTTTCTAAAAGAGTGTTATCATTGCTTCATATCAGTTCACTCAAACATGCATCTTTTCGATCTCTTAGGGCATATTAGGTTCATTAGGACCCATATCAATCTGGTATTGTCTCTCAGATGATTAGCTATCACAATCTCCTTGGATAGATTTTCAGTCTCATCACTTCATATCAAGATGGATACTCTCATCTTTCTTATAAGTCTTTTTTCAATCAAGTTTGGGGTCAAATATCTATCATTTACCTTGACATCATCATGTTCTTTACCTCAATGTGTTCCTATATTGCTCACAAATTATTCAAAGAGGGGAAAAAGTAAACACCTAAAAATGGTCTAGTATAACTTTAGCCGCTCTTTTTTTCAATCAAATTGCCTCAAATCAAATTCTAAATCTCAAAGGTATATCTACTAGGCATAATTGTCTAGAGTAACCCTTAAAATCCCCTTTGTATAATTTAATCAAAAATAAAAAATCTTATATGAAGCTTATACTATGCTCTAATTTCTAGAGCTTGCATATTTATTTAATTTCTATACTTTTATTAAAAGAAAAAATTCACATGTGTGCACATACGTAATCTTGATTAATTAGAAATTAAAATGGATTTGTGCTTCCAAATTTTTTATTTTATCTTATCTTACCTAACATCTATTTTTGCCTCTTAATCCTCACCACTCATTTCTACCTAACCTTGCATCTCCTTGCATCTCATTTTGCCTCTTAATCTCCACCATCCATTCTTGAGGCAATTCCTTTAAAAGGAAGCTCTTCCTTGGCTCAATGGTCCATTCTCTTGCATCCTAATCTAGAAATCTTGCATTCTTGTCATTGTGCATCATAGCTTACTTCCATTCTTGCTTTTTTTAGAATAATATGGCTAATTTGAATTCTTAGCTTTAGCTATCTTATTTCTTAGTTTAGCTTCATTTTTAGCTTAATATTGCATTGCTAATCTAGTTTCTTTTCCTGTATTGCTTCAATAATATAGCTCTTGCATCTTCATTCTAGAATACTAATCACTTGAATACATTCTTAGCTTAATCTCTCATTTCTAGCTTGCACTCTTGCATCTTAGCTTGATTCTTAGCTTTGAATATTTCATTTTGGAGTAGTCAAGTTACTCAAGTCCTCTATGCCAATTTGATGAGCATCATGAGAAGGATTAAACTCACTTCAAATAGGAAGCTATGAGTGCCTTCTTGAGATCCCCTCTTCCATGGATTCTCTCAAGTGTAATGGCTCATAGAAGGTGTTACACTTTTTATCACACATTACCCTCTGGCAAACAACCTTTGAACACTGACCCGAATCCTCCTCTCCCCAACTTAAACCTGAAATTGCTTGTTGTAATTTTGAACTCCTTATAAGTAAACATTCCATGAAAAAGAGTTAGAGGAATCTGCATGCCTGTGTATTGACCATTGCTAATGCCTCTGCCAAATAAAAACTAAAGATATATCTAAAGCAGCGATGACTACACTTACAAGACCAAGCACTGTGCCCATAATACTTGTGGTTTTGTGTTTCTATGAAACTTGAGAGGTACCTACTTGAGTAAAGACATTTGCATTTCTTTTTTATGGATTAGAGTTGTGCATGTTTAAAAAATCTCTGAACTAGATTTGGCAGGGCCTTGAAGGTGGATTGAAAGAAAATTTAGTGCACGAGTAGTTCCAGAGGCAATCTTTCTTTGTTGATGCAGGGTATGAGCATGCATAATCATTAGGAAAAGTGACACCAAGGTCGATGAACTAGTCAATGTTGTAGTTTAAAAGCCTCTACCAGACACACCCACTGGACGTCCAATCTTAAGAAACCCATGCGTGATTGCCTATGGGGTTGAAGGCTTCCCTGTAGCTGCAGAGTAGAAGATTGAACTAGAGTCACAAGTTTTGTATGCACCACATGTACCATATATATAATTTTAATGCATTTTCATTACAATACATGAAAACCATTTAATTAAATGACTAAATATATAAGGCTTTTACCCTCTCAGGATCAATGGTTGTTGCTTGTTTAGAAACAATGTGCCCTAGTAGTCTACCTTCACGTACAACAAAGATTCATTTCTTGGGATTCAGTGAGACTCCAAACTCTCTACATCTCTCAAAGATCTACATTAGATGAATTAGGTGATCCTTTGTGTCTTTTAAGAAGATAGTTATATCATCCAAGTAGACCAGAACAAACTTATTCATCAGGTTGGCAAATGCCATCTCTATGGCTTTCTGGAATGTAGCACCAGCGTTAGATAGCCCAAATGGCATCTTTCTATATGCCATGGTGCCCCATTTGGTGGTGAATGCTATTTTATACTGATCTTCCTCCTTAACCAGGACCTGGTTATAACCAGAAAAGCCATCTAATAGAGAAAATCTATCACACCCTGAATACTGTAGAATCTATTCCATGGATGGCAATGGGTGATGATCTTTGAGTGAGGCTCTGTTAAGATCTCTGAAATCCACACATAACTAGATTTCACTATTCTTCTTCCTAACTTGTACTAGATTAGAGACCCAAGAGGTGTGCTTAATGGGAAAAATAATATTGGCCTCAATCATCTTTCTCAACTCTATTTTCATCAAGACTTCTAACTTAGGATTGATAGGTCTTTCTTTTTGTCTCAGTGGTTTGGCATGGGGTTCTAGCTCAATGGTGTGTTGGGCTAAGTGAGGATCAAATCCCTTCAGATCATAGTATTCCCATGCAAAAAGGTCATTAAATTCTTGACATAATGAAATAAAGGGTTGTTGTTCTGGCTATGTGCATACCTTTCCATGCTTAAGGAATCTGTCCTTAAGAACCTCCACAAGCTGGTAGTGTTCTTTTTTGACTGTCATACTAGCCTTGTCTCCAAAAAATTGTTGTCACTAAGGATTACACCTTGTTTTGCTAAGTATTGAACCTCAGCAATCCTGTGAAACATGGGACTATTCTTAGGCTGTGGCTAACCTATTTGAGAATAGACCTCTGGATTAAGGGTCAACTTCCCTTTGGATTACTTGAAACTTATCTAAACTTGGAGGGAAAAGGGAGAGAAAATGCATGAAAAAGAGCAACTGCAACTGAAATGAAAATAAAGTTGATCCACCAAAAATAAGAAGATCCACAACTGAAAATATGTTTACTCCAACAACAAGACAAACTAACTCATGACTCAATCCCACCTTCTTAACTCTTAGTGAAACAAGGTACTTAGAATGCAGAAAAGGAAGAAAACATCACAAATCTAATATTCTTGTTTGTACACAAACCACACTACTGAATTAAGATAGATTCCTTAATACCAACTTGGATTCAAAATGCAAATTAAGGATACAAGAACATCACAATAATCCTATGCATGAATTAAAGAAGAAAACCCCAGAATTATAGGAGAACAAGAAGGATCAATTTTATTGCTGAAAAGAAACAAGTACAAGATGTGTCTCTCAAAGCTACAACACTCCTATCAAAGAGAAAGAAATGAAGAGCTAACCTCAATCCCCCAAATTGAGAGGTATAAAAACAAAAACCAAAGAATCTACATTCAAACTCCACCACCTCCTAAGAATAGAAAAGTAAAAACATGGACCCATGAGACAACATCATGGTCTGAATGACAGATTCCTAGATTCCTAGGGGTTGGGAAAGTGGGAGCCTAAAAATGAACAGTCAAAGGTGACCATTACATCCACTAAGTCATGCCACTAATTGATAATCTGGCAATGGTTTATAGAAAATACCACTTGTCGATATCTTACAATAAAAGATGGGCCATGGCTTAACATTTAAATTTATCCCACTATGACCTCAAATAGATACAATCATATTTTTAAAAAAAGGCCTCAACCAAAAGGGAGGCACATTCTTAAAAAATAGCATTTAAAAAAAATAAAAATCTTCAAACCCTAGGAAAAACTATAGGTTACATACATAGAAAAAATGAAATATCAACTACCAACAAAAAGGGAGGATATTGATATGATGAATAAACCATACATAACCTAATGTCTAGAGGTATCGACATACAATACTTAACCCTAAAAAGGGGAGCAAGAAATAACATCATCAAAACAATGATCGAAGATGAAAAGCTCAGCATCACAGCTCCCAAACTCGGCACCTGGCAACTTTCCAAATTCACTGCGGTCTTCTCGGCTCTGATTTAGAAACATCACTCCAGCCCTGGCAACATCCTCTCAAGGTAGGCATGCATGAACACATTTCATTTTCATATGGCAACAGTGTTTCATTCTCTTCATTGCAGACTTCATGAATTATGGCATTTGACTGTTATTTCATAGCACTGTTACTTGGGCTTTTCTGTATATTGTGATGCACTGTTTGATAGCATTAGATGTATATACTGGTTTTTCCATATGAAAAAATTGAGTATGATAGGGTATTATCCTTTGAATGCATAGGGCACGACATACATTTGTCTCCTTTTTAACTTTAAATTGATATATTTGATTTCCATATAAACCAGGCAATGTTATTGATGGAATTTGGTATGTGATACTTTGAAGCAATTGATGTGAGCACCAGATGCCCGATGAGCCACAAGCTAGGGCATGGTTTGTATTCACTGTTCCATTAATTTTGCATTTGAAACCTGTTAATCATTTGAAAGGCCCATGAATGGAAATGCTAGGGCATCAACCTTTGATTTCATTCACTCCTCTTTGTATTCAAGGGTTTTAGGCAATTGATTGTTGATTGGTTCTTCATTCTGAAGGAGATTAGGACACCGTGCATATTCTGTTCATGGCATCACTGTTTAAAATGTATTATCATTGTTTTATTTACTATCAGATGTACAAGCCCACTATATTCAGGGCATCACACTTTGAATGTGGCACTTTTATCACCCACCACTTTCATGCACGGTCCTAGCACATAGTTTGCATACTTGAAAAACTCAAAGTTCATATCATTGTTATTTGCTATTTATTGCTTTGCTTTCGAAATGAGGGCATCATCGTTGATACCTTTTTCATTTCCTAACAAGCCTGGTGTGGCCACTAAACCGCTGCTACATGCATATCAATGCTATACTATATCGATTCATTGTTTCGATCACCATTGCATGAACCTTGATGAAACTATCAAGACATTGTATTCATTGTTGAAGATATGTTGTATCTTCATTATAGACTGATAGCCTCATTGGTACTATGAGCTTGCCTGTACTATTGAAGCATTGTGAATGAATCAAAACCTATCATGATTTGTGTTGCTCTTTTATATTATGCCCTATTATAATATTAAGAGACCTAAGAACAAGAGCACCATATGTTAAAATTACTCTTACTGCTATTAGAGGGACATTCAGACACTGGTTATTTGATACATAGAAATATCAGATTCGAACCCTACTTGAGCTTCATTGTACCTCTTTGTTAACTGTCTCTGCATATGGTATTGTGCCACTATGTTCAGTTGCAATGACTCATCCTATGTTTTGCTTGAATTGATGTCTCAATGATCTTTGTAGTGCATGCATATCAATGCTATACTATATCAATTAATTGTTTTGATCACCATTGCAAGAACCCCGATGAAACTATCAAGACACTATATTCACTATTGAAGATATGTTGTATCTTCATTATAGACTGATAGCCTCATTGGTACTATGAGCTTGCCTGTACTATTGAAGCATTTTGAATGAATCAAAACCTATCATGATTTGTGTTGCTCTTTTATATTATGCCCTGTTATAATCTTAAGAGATCTGAGAACAAGAGCACCATATGTTAAAATTACTCTTACTGCTATCAGAGGGACATTCAGACACTGGTTATTTGATACATAGAAATATCAAATTCAAACCTTGCTTGAGCTTCATTGTACCTCTTTGTTCACTGTCTCTACATATGGTATTGTGCCACTATGTTCGATTGCAATGACTCATCCTATGTTTTGCTTGAATTGATGTCTCAATGATCTTTGTAGTGCATGCATAGATACTTATGGATCAAAGATATTATCATTGAGTTGACATTTGCCTCATGCCCATATATGTATGACATCTCCTATTATGATCTTAATGCAGATTTGAGATACATTCATGTTTTAGTGTGCCTTATCTTTACATAGATTCAGTGTGCCCTATTATAAGCTCTTTTTTCTTTTGATGCCATTGTGGATTTTTGCTATTCATTCATCATAGTTTTATTGACATCATGCCTTAGTGCACCTGCTGGCTTATTAAATCATCATGTTCATGTTACAACACATAGATTCTATTTGCACCTTCATACCAGTATTTTCTTTATCATGCCATGCTGTTTGATCGATCCTTATTGATGCTGAATCATCTGGATGCTCCTCATCTGTGCATACTATGTGTGCTCTTTTCCCTTGATGCAATCATGATGGAGATCATGAGGTTTCCCTGTCATGATCTGCATCAAGGGCCCAAGTCATTCATGGAATTCATTACTGGATTAGCTTCCCTATATCTGCACATGAAACAAACACGTCAGTGAAAACATGGTGCCCTTCTGTATGTAGAGCCTTGATACACATGCCTTGAGCACAACCTTGTTAGAGGTGCATGGCTGAGTGTATGTATGCATCTAGAAATATTGTGATACCAGCATTTGCTTAGATCCATTGGATCTAACCCAAATCCCCTCTTCTCTTCTTGAAAGTTCTAGATTTCAGGATCTTCTAGATAGGGCCGGGCTTCAGACATCAATACCAGGCAATGTTTGGTACTCCAATATTTTAAATATTTCTTTATGTATATCTGCACTCATCCATTCAATTCTGATAATTGCTTCCTTGACTTCTTCAAAACATCTTTTACCTTCATTGGTCCAATGGAAGGTTGAGTTCTTCTTCAGCATTTGGGTCATAGGCTTCAAGAGTTCTGCAACATTTGGAATGAACCTCCTCAAAAAATTGATTCTTCCTAGAAAACTCTATAATCCTTTCTTATGATCTAGTAGGGGTAGAGCCAGGATGGCTTTTACCCTCTCAGGATCAATGGTTGTTCCTTGTTTAGAAACAATGTGCCTAGTAGTCTGCCTTCATGTATAGAAAAGATGCATTTCTTGGGATTCAGTGAGACTCCAAACTCTTTGCACCTCTCAAAGATCTGCTTTAGATGAATCAGGTGATCCTTTATGTCTTTTGAGAAGATAGTTATATCATCTAGGTAGACCAGAACAAACTTATTCATCAAGCCAACAAATGCCATATCCACAGCTTTCTGGGATGTAGCACCAGCGTTAGATAGCCCAAATGGCATCTTTCTATATGCCATGGTGCCCCATTTGGTGGTGAACATTGTTTTATACTGATCTTCCTCCTTAACCAGGACCTAGTTATAACCAGAAAAGCCATCTAACAGAGAAAATTTGTCAGACTCTAAGACATATAGTAGAATCTATTCCATGGATGGCAATGGGTGATGATCTTTGAGTGAGGCTCTGTTAAGATCTCTGAAATCCACACATAGCTGGATTTCACCATTCTTCTTCCTGACTGGTACTAGATTAGACACCCAAGAGGCGTGCTTAATGAGAAAAATAATATTGGCCTCAATCATCTTTCTCAACTCTATTTTCATCAAGACTTCTAACTTAGGATTGATAGGTCTCTATTTTTGTCTCATTGGTTTGGCATGGGGTTCTAGCTCAATGGTGTGTTGGGCTAAGTGAGGATCAAATCCCTTTAGATCATAGTATTCCCATGCGAAAATGTCACTAATTTCTTGACATAATGAAATAAAGACTTGATGTTCTGGCTGTGTGCATACCTTTCCAAGCTTAAGGAATCTATCCTTAAGAACCTCCATAGGCTAGTAGTGTTCTTCTTTGACTGTAATACTAGCCTTGTCTCCTCTGAGTTGATCATCAGAATTAAATACAGACTCAAGTGTGACCAGTCCTTTAGGCAGCTTATTGCTTTTCAATTGTAGCATTTGGTCACCATACTGGTGAGCATGTTTTCTCTAGTTAATTCTAGAGAACTCAGCTTCTTCTATCAAAAAATTGAAAATCTGCCCATCATTTTCAAAAACTTGCCAGCTTACTTGATTGTCTGGTATGGATGGTCTTACTAGAATCTTCACATGCTGAGAGTTAGGACTTGTCTACCTGTTTATTTTGATTTCTTGGAACAACAACTAGATTAAAGGCATAAAACCCTTCTATTAGGTCCCAAACCCTGTGCTTGTACATCTTAAGTGTGTCATTCTTTGTGAGATTAGTGCCATGGATTTGGTTGACCACTAACTCACTGTCATCAATCACTTTTAAGCATTTGACTCCTCTTTGTCTAGCCCATTCTAAACCATGAATCAATGCCTCATACTCTATTGTATTGTTAGTGCAGCTGAAAGAAAAATGAACTATAGAGTAATACCTTTGTCCTTCTGGAGAAATTAGGATAGCTCCTCCTCCTGAACCAACTTTGCTTCTGGTGCCATCAAAAAACAACTCCCATAAATCATCATTATAATCTTCAGAATGTTTGTCTTCCTTCTTCATCAAATTTGGAATCATAGCACCCTCTTCATGAATGATATACAGTCCAATACCAGAGATATCCATGTTTCTAAAAGGGTTATCCTCCTCCAAGTCTCTTTTAGCCCATTCATCTAGAGCAATATCGGGAATCTTTCCAATAGGGGTCCCAGGCTCAGAAGTCTTGTTCATGATACATCAAATTGGCATTTATAGGATTTTGGGTATATGGTTTAGCATGGCTTTTTGCAAAAGCTTCAGATTTGATTCTAACTCTAGTCTCATATCTAGTTCTAAAATATAGATGAGACCAATCAGCTGAGAGATATCCCCCCAACCTGGTAGTAAACTCTCTGCTTAGACAAATGGAAAAATGAGGAGGTAGATCTATGACATAGACATCTTGGGGAATGGAGAAATTAGGACATTCATGTAAAGTGAGGCTTGGGTCCTTTATGACTCCTAAGGTACTAACTGATGACCCATCTAACTGAACAACAGGCCTCTCTATTGGCTCATAAGATAATCCTAGGAGATCTACTAACTGCTTAGAAATCATAGAACTATTAGCTCTTGAATCTATCATACAATTATGAACTAGGAAATCCCCAACAATAAGAGTTACATAGAAAGGAGGAGGTTTAACCTATGGGGCAACAATGGGCAGTGAGCTAAGTTCTTCTTTTTGTTTTTCCACATGAGGTGTTTCAGCTACCGGGACCCTAGGCTGATCCAAAATAGCCTCTTGATTTGGTGAGATCTTAGCCAATTCATTTAATATTAGCTCCTTTTGTCTAGGAATCGCTAGGGTTTCCATCAAAGGTACATTGATAGAGGTCTTCTTCATCTGCTCCATAATATTAAAAGATCCCAAACTTACTTTAGATTGTCCTTTTGGTGCAGTAACCTCTGTTTGTGTAGACACCAACTGTGTAGCTACCTTGACTGGTTCTTTAGCCTCCTTTGGCTAGTTTAGAACTGGAGTTTAAACTGCTTTGGGTTGTGGATTCACAATAGGAGCTTGCTGATTGGTAGAGGCCACTTGTTCAACCTCCATAGCTTTCTTTTTAGACCTTGTGTTGGCTGCAACTGGGATGTAGCTTGGGTTATCACTTGGTGAAAAATTCACTCCAGAAAAATCTTCCTTTTGAAAATTCACCAGTGCCACCTCAGGTGTCTGCAACTTGTTTGTGGTAACAATTGGACCTTGCTAGATTTCTAGCTCTTGAACCATCTCTTGTAGCATTATCACATTGTTCTATACCATGAGGGCCTAATTATAGCCATTAGGACACATCCCCTAGATATGTTGTTGATTGCATGGGCAGCCCCATTGATAATCTTGTGCTATATTATTCTAAGCTATAGGAACCATCTCCCTAGAAGCACTAGGAATGTTAGGATTATAAGGTCGGCTGGCCTTTTGGTTATAACTTCTTACTTGACATTGCTGGCCTTGTTGGTATTGGGGCATGTTCTGCTGGTAATGATTTTGATAGGGCTACTGGTAAGGTTGTTGATATGGTTGTTGGTAAGGTTGGGACTGTTGTTTCTTTAGACTAACCAACTCATTATTAACATTTTGCAATTCCTTTTTAATCTTAGTCAGCTCTTGAGATTGATTCACAACTAGGCTAATAGCCTATTGGGGAGGAACTGGGAGAGGTGGAATAGATGCCAAGGCTGGAATTACTTTAGGAATAGGATGAAGTTTAGGAAAAATAGGCATTGGGGGCCTTGGAGCTATCTTCCTAGCTTGGATTAGGCTATTTTCAGCTCTTATGGCAAGATCATATGCTACTGGTAGATTATTTCCACCCATTGATTGGATCATAACAAAGATATCACTATTAAGGGCTCTTAGATAATACAAGAAAGCATGTTGGCTTGAAGGTCTAACTGTAGCTGGTATTCTATTCCATGTTCTTTGAAGTCTAAAATTAAAATCCATCATGTATTCTTGAGGTGCTCTTTTGATAGTAGTCAAATGCTCAACTAATAAGAGGTGATATGATTTATCCTCAAACTGATTAGTTAAGGCTTGTCCCAACCCGTCCCAATCAGCTATGGAATCAACTGCTAAGCCTCTAAACCATTGTAACACTTTTCCCTTGAGGGAAGTGGCTAATAACCTCACAACCACATTATCTTGGGTTATATTATGCAGGGCACAAAGGGATGCTACATCTCTTAAATGCTCAATGGTTGAGGTCTGATCCTCTCCTGTAAAAATAGGCAAACTCTTGAGGGCTGATATAGGCATGTCATCATGCTACTACAAATTTAAAGGACTGCCTTGACTAAAGGCTACAAAAGGGTGCTGCCTAGGTTGGGCCATTGGAGGATTTAGGGGAACTTGAATTATAGGTGCTGCTTGTATAGGTAGTAATACATGTATTGACTAGATTGGGGAAGCACTTGTAGGAATGTGAGTAGGCTTAGGAGCAGGATTGGGAGTAAGATTTGCAAATTTTGATGCACTAGCTTGGGCTGCTCCTTTTGACCTCTTTATGATAGATGGCAGCTTCGTATACACAAAAGGATTCTTACTCTGCCTGGTTGGGATCCCACTCATAAGCTTATATACTGATCTCCATAAAACACCATTAGATTCACCAGGTATGATTTCAAAACATTGTCACCACTCATACCAAACAATAAATTGCAGAAATATTTCTAGGAAACAGACTCACTGAGTCTTCAATCCCACCGGGCATGCCAAAAAACTGTTGTCACTAAGGATTGCACCCTATTTTGCTAAGTATTCAACCTCAGCAATCCTATGAAACATGGGACTATTCTTAGGCTATGGGTAACCTATCTAAGAATAGACCTCCGGATTAAGGGCCGACTTCCCTTTGGATCACTTGAAACTTATCTAAACTTGGAGGGAAAAGGGAGAGAAAATGCATGAAAAAGAGTAACTGCAACTGAAATGAAAATAAAGGTGACCCACCAAAAATAAGAAGATCCACAACTGATAATATGTTTACTCCAACAACAAGACAAACTAACTCATGACTCAATCCCACCTTCTTAACTCTTAGTGAAACAAGGTACTTAGAATGTAGAAAAGGAAGAAAATTTCACAAATCTGATATTCTTGTTTGCACACAAACCACACTGTTGAATTAAGATAGATTCTTGAATACCAACTTGGAATCAAAATGTGGATTAAGGATACAAGAACATCACAATAATCCTACACATGAATTCAAGAAGCAAACCCCAGAATTATAGGATAACAAGAAGGATCAATTTTATTGCTGAAAAGAAACAACTACAAGATGTGTCTCTTAGAGCTACAACACTCCTATCAGAGAGAAAGAAATGAAGAGCTAACCTCAATCACCAAAAGTGATAGGTATAAAAACAAAAACCAGAGAATCTTCATTCAAACTCCACCACCTCCTAAGAATAGAAAAGTCAAAACATGGACGCATGAGGCAGCATCATGGTCTCAATGCCAGATTCTTGGATTCCTAGGGGCAAGGAAAGTGGGAGCCTAAAAATGAACAGTCAAAGGTGACCATTACATCCACTAAGTCATGCCACTAATTGATAATCTGACAATGGTTTATAGAAAATACCACTTGTCGATATCTCACAATAAAAGATGGGCCATGACTTAACATTTAAATTTATCCCACTATGACCTCAAATAGATACAATCATATTTTTAAAAAAAGGCCTCAACCAAAAGGGAGGCACATTCTTAAAAAATAGCATTTAAAAAAAATAAAAATCTTCAAACCCTAGGAAAAACTATAGGTTACATACATAGAAAAAATGAAATATCAACTACCCACAAAATGGGAGGATATTCATATGATGAATAAACCGTACATAACCTAAAGTCTAGAGGTATCGGCATACAATACTCAACACTAAAAAGGGGAGCAAGAAATAACATCATCAAAACAATGAGAGAAGATGAAAAGCTCAGCATCACAACTCCCAAACTCGGCACCTAGTAACTTTCCAAATTCACTACAGTCTTCTCGGCTCTGATTTAGAAACATCACTCCAGTCCTAGTAACATCCTCTTGAGGTAGGCATGCATGAACACATTTCATTTTCATATGGCAATAGTGTTTCATTCTCTTCGTTGTAGACTTCATGAATTAGGGCATTTGACTGTTATTTCATAGCACTGTTACTTGGGATTTTCTATATATTGTGATGCACTGTTTGATATCATTAGATGTATATACTAGTTTTTCCATATGAACAACCCGAGTATGCTAGGGCATTATCCTTTGAATGCATAGGGCACGACATACATTTGTCTCCTTTGTAACTTTGCATTCATATATTTGATTTCCATATAAACCAGGCAATGTTATTGATGGCATTTGGTATGTGATACTTTGAAGCAATTAATGTGAGCACCATATGCCCAATGAGCCATGAGCTAGGGCACAGTTTGTATTCATTGTTGAATTAATTTTGCATTTGAAACCTGTTAATCATTTGAAAGGCCCATGAATGGAAATGCTAGGGCATCAACATTTGATTTCATTCACTCCTCTATGTATTCAAGGGTTTTAGGCAATTGATTGTTCATTGGTTCTTCATTCTGAAGGAGATTAGGGCACCATGCATATTCTGTTCATGGCATGACTATTTAAAATGTATTATCATTGTTTTATTTACTATCAGATGCACGAGCCCACTGTATTTAGGGCATCACACTTTGAATGTGGCACTTTTATCACCCACCACTTTCATGCACGGTCCGAGCACATAGTTTGCATACTTGAAAAACTCAAGGTTCATATCATTGTTATTTTTTGTTTATTGCTTTTCTTTCGAACCGAGGGCATCACTGTTGATACCTTTTTCATTTCCTAACAAGCCCAATGCAGCCACTAAATCACTGCTAGATGCATATCAATGCTATACTATATTGATTCATTGTTTCAATCGCCATTTCATGCACTTCGATGAAACTGTCAAGACACTATATTCACTATTGAACATATGTTGTATCTTCATTATAGATTGATAGCCTCATTGGTACTGTGAGCTTGCATGTACTATTGAAGCATTGTGAATGGATCAAAACCTATCATGATTTGTGTTTCTCTTTTATATTATGCCCTATAATCTTAAGAGACCCGAGAACAAGAGCACCATATGTTAAAATTACTCTTACTGCTATCAGAGGGACATTTAGACACTGGTTATTTGATACATAGAACTATCAGATTCAAACCTTGCTTGAGCTTAATTGTACCTCTTTGTTCATTGTCTCTGCATATGGTATTGTGCCACTATGTTCGGTTGCAATGATTCATCCTATGTTTTTCTTGAATTGATGTCTCAATGATCTTTTTAGTGCATGCATAGATAGTCATGGATCAATGATACTATCATTGAGTTGACATTTGTCTCATGCCCATATATGTATGACATCTTGTGTTATGATCTTAATGCAGATTTGAGATATATTCATGTTTTAGTGTGCCTTATCTTTACATAGATTCAGTGTGCCCTGTTATAAGCTCTGTTTTCTTTTGATGCCATTATGGATTTCTGCTATTCATTCATCATAGTTTGACTGACATCATGCCTTAATGCCCCTGCTAGCTTAATAAATCATCATGTTCATGTTACAACACATAGATTCTGTTTGCACCTTCATACCAATATTTGCTTTATCATGCCATGTTGTTTGATCAATCCTTATTGATGATGAATCATGTAGATGCTCCTCATCTATACATATTGTGTGTGCTCTTGGCCCTTGATGCGATCATGATAGAGATCATGAGCTTTTCTTGTCATGATCTGCATCAAGGGCCCAGGTCATTCATAGACTTCATTACTGGATCAGCTTCCCTGTATCTGCACATGAAACAAACATGTTAGTGAAAACATGGTGCCCTTCTATATTTAGAGCCTTGATACACATGCCCTGAGCATAGCCTTGTTAGAGGTATATGGCTGAGTGTATGTATGCATCCATAAATATTGTGATACTAGCCATTGCTTAGATCCATTGGATCTAACCCAAATCCCCTCTTCTCTTCTTGCAGGTTCTAGATTTTAGGAGCTTCTGGATAGGGCCGAGCTTCGAACATCAATACGAGGCAATGTCTGGTACCCTAGTATTTTAAATATTTCTTTATGTATAGTTGGACTCATCCATTCAATTCTAATAACGGCTATGCTCACGGTCTGTGTGAGCTCAGATAGATGCTTTTCTTTTCAGTTCTTTGCTTTCTGAACAGTATACATGTCACTGATACATGCATGAGTAGATGTAGATGCAGTTCATTTCCTTCTATTTTCATGTATTTTTCAATGAAATGAACACAAATATTAAAGAAGATCACCTAATAACCAAACTAGGTTACTATAGCATCATCTAGTAATTAGGTCTCCAATCTAAGAATGAACAAAAATATGACAACAGAGGCCAAAAACCAGAGTTAATATTTTTTTATATTAAAAATTGAGAGAGTTTTGTTCCCTCTCTCTCATCAATAGACTAAAAAAAATTCATTCAAAAATTGTTAAAGGGTTACAAAAATCTTTGTTGACCTTTGAAATGAATTTATTTTTATTAATTTTTGTGCAACTTTTCAATTTTATTTATAAATTTTTAAGAATGTATTTCTTTATTTTATTTTTAACTTTTAGAATATTTTTGATATTATTATTTTCAACTCTTTTATTTTTAAAATTTTATATTACTTTTAATATTATTTTTTTAAGAATATATATTAAAATGATTATATTATAAGAATATAAAATATTTTTGTTCCCTTGCTTTTTGAGACTAGAAAAATAAAATAATTCTCAATATAATTTGAAATCTTCAAATGAAAAAAAAAGTTAACAATGTGAATAAAATAAAAAATTAAAATAATTCCAAATTAAAATAAAAGGATTACTGGGTAATAATTTAATAATATCAAATAAAATAATATTTCTAATTAAATGAGATAATTCTTTCAATAGATAAAATATATTAAAGTAGAAATATTATTTATATTATAGCAATATTAATATGTATATTATTATTGAAAAAAATAATAAAATATAATATAAATTATAATTATATTGACATAATTATAATACTTACTAAAACAATATATAAATATAATTATTAATAAATATTAATAATACTAATATTTATGTTACATTATCGACTATAAATTAAAATATAATAATCACTAAATAATTCATAAATAAAATAGAATTATCATTGAATAAATTTAAAAAACTTAACATTGTTTTACACTTGCTTAAGATATCTATATTAATCATGTAATGTAGATAACATTGATCGTATAATTATTAGATAAAAAAATGATTTAGAATTTTTATAGATAGTAGCTTCTAGATTAGATTGTGTGTGTGTGTGTGTTTTTAACATCACACAAAATCTAATCCAGAAGCTACTATGTGTAAAAATTCCAATGGATTGTGTAAAGATGATAACAATGATTTAGAATTTGATATAAATGAGTAGCTTGCTAATGATATTTACAACCCAACTCTATTTGTTCACAAGATTTATTTACCATGGTATTGATTCAAATATCTAATGCAAAAACTATTGAAGGTATCAAATCTTTAACAAAATTTCTCAATTATTGTAGTTCTTTTAAATTTCTTAATCTTTAGAAATTCTCAACTTTAAAGTTTCAATGGTAGAGTCTAGATAGGCTAACTCTTCTTCCCTTTTTTGTTTACCTAAATTGACTTAGGTCATTTGGTAATCTTGAGGGGTTATTTATTTGAAATCTTTATGTATAATAGGAGTTGTTATTTCAATAATCATTCCAGCCTATTTTTCTTTTTCCTCATAGCTAAGAGAATTCTAGGCTTCTAAGTTTTTCCTTTAATTATCATTGCAAGGTTGCACTTGTGTAATCCTTTTTATAGAAAAAAGATCCAAGTTGAAAAAAGTTGAGCACATGTGCCAAATGGTAAATAAATGGGAGAAAATTGAGATACCTATTGGTGAGGACTCCTTAGAGGTGATTGCATCCAATACGTTATTGACGAGGATTCTTCCATCTTCATTGTCCATTTTCTCCTCAAAAAATGGTTTCATGTTGTGATTTTGCCTTGCTAGGAGGAGACATAATATGTTTTCAATATATCCTATGCTCTCTTAAACAATTATTCTACCTCTTTCAACACTCTCTTTGTATCATCCTTAGTCCTTTCATCCTTTTAAGTATCTTGAAACTAATAGAGTTGTAGAAGTAGGTACCTTTGGTGGAAACCTAGTAGGATGATCTAGGAAGTAGTTCTTTTAGAGGAAAGGGGTTTGATTGAGTTTCCTAGGAATTATGTTTCACAAACCTATTGAGCTTGGCCTCATTATTTTTCATATACTAGGCCTTGCATGTTATGCCAAGAGGATAATTAGAGATTTGGATCTTAATGAAGCTTTTTTTTTTCTTTAGCATTATATTGCTTCTAGAACTATTAGGTTTGAGAAGTTTGCCAGGGTCTTATTTTCTATTCAATCTACTCATGAAGGAACCTAAGAAAATTTAGGGAACTTTTATTGTTAAAGGTATATTAAAGGCATACAAATTCATTAATCCTTGGATTATCTAGAATGAAAATGAAGATTAGGGTGTCCATCAATTAGTATTATTTGTTATAATTTTATAATTTTTACTTGGTAGGATAGACAATGCCAAATTAGTAAAAGAGATATGTGCACATTGACAAAAGTTCATTATAAATATTAAGTTCTAAGTTAAACTATAGGTTGTGTTTTTCAACCTTCACAAACTTTGCAAATAGTTGGTAAGATGTACTTTTTCTCCTCATTTGATGGTATCTCAAATTGAACATTTTACTATGAAGTTAATGGGTTGAAATACACTTAAGGACATGATAACTATTAAATTTAGGTACATTATCAAGGAAAAAATAACATGAGGAGAAAGTGAAAAAGAAGAGATTGATTGGGTAATGAGAGAACCCCAAAAAATCATTGAATAATTATGAAGAAAAATTCTCAATACGAGTAGGAAGATAAAAAAATTATCTCAAAAGTAGGTTAATTAAGAGAGATTGAAAGACAAATAAACTAAGGGATATGATCTATATTATTTCTCTAATATTGTTTTTGATTAGGTAATACATGTTTTGAATGGGCCCTGAAACCATATACAGTTGGTTTTTGTAGGGAACCATAACCCTTTACAAAAGATAGAAAATATTATCATCAACTAAAGAGAGACAGCTGGGGAACAAGGAAATAGACTTTATAGAACCCCCTAGCACTGATTACCATCAGAACTACTAGCAATCCTAAACCAAAAAAACAACATAAGCTACAAAAAGAATAAACAATAAAGCTCTACTTGCACCAAACCTAAAGCCAAAGCTTTACATCAAACTAGGGTTTTCTGGCTCCCTAAACTAATAGTATGGGTTTTTCCTTGGCTCCCATAACTAGAATAAGCAACTAGATCCATGCTCATAGCCACAAGGTCATATCTGAATCTCATAACTGTAAGGTCCTCAAATAGGATATGTGACTGTTACCTACTAGAACACTTCATCTAGCCGACACAAACCACCTCAATAGGATATGTGACTGTTACCCAAATTTTCATATGCATTCAAATTTGGCTGAAAACCATACCCAGGCCTCTATTTTTACCATGTCTACCATCCCTGAAATTTTCATGAATTTATTCCATGTTCTCTGGTCTCTAAAAATTTGTTATCTCCCTGGTCTGTAGTTGAAAAATTTCATAAAACTAGCTGTTGGTATTAAAAAATCCAAAAAACCTTAAGTCTTGTTATATTTTCATGTTACCTTTTTTGGTGACTTAAGTCATCCAATTTGCACGTGCCCTTTATTAACCCTTCAGTCATCAAGTCTCCGATTCCTGGCAGTTAACTCCTTAACACTCAGTGATCCCATGAACGGTTACCATTTAGGTTGGTGGTCTTAGTTCAAATGGCTAGGTCAAGATTCTCAATCTGATGGTTGTCACATGATCTCATAGGGTTGGAAGATTCCTTGAGATCTTGTGACAATCATCGATTTCTCTTGCCTGCAGAGTCCAATGTGTTAGTGGGACCGGTGCTACATGGATCCATTTTGGCAGCCTATGATTGGCTAAGGTTGAATATAGGTGGAAGGTTTTTAGTGTGGCCAGGCCCTTTCAGCGGTCAGGAGGTTCTGACATCTGTAGAGGATCGATGACCGATGTATCTTCGCAAGGGTTTGTGTCAAGACTCGTGATCTTACGAAAATCATTGATCTTGGTTGGTATCAGAGCTTCCTTCGATGGGTCCTTATATGTTGACTTGCTTGAATCTGATTGGTCCACATAGCAATGACTTGGATGCCGCAGTGGGACCATGTCAAAGGACCTGCAAAGATGTCAGAAAGATGAAGATCGATGGCTGGTGTATCTTCACAAAGGTTTGTGTCAGAGTATGAGATCTTACGCCAGCCATCAAATTTGCCAAAGTGCTCAGACTTGTCAGTGGGTCTAGTGCCAGGTTAGGATGAGTTGCCAAGTCCTTATTGGTCAGAATAAAGAGATATGTCAGGTGGTCCCAGTGTCATGTATTGCTGACATGCTTGAATTTGATTGGTCTGCGTGGTGATGACTGGATTTTTCGTGGGTCCATTTTCAAAGGGGTCTCAGAAAGGTGAGGATCTAATGGCTGGCGTAAAAGTGTAAGGAATATTCTGGGGCTATGAGATAATGCACCTGCCATTAGATCGATATCTCAAGCGGTGGGTCCGATGTCAGAAGGTTGCAACGTGTATCTGAAATGGCATAGTTTGATTGGTTGTTGACTACCGTGGTGGTGGTTGACTTGTCAGAAAGGATTTTAAGTTGTTTTAAAGGGCACATCTGGGCCATTCATCTACCAGGAAGGTTATTCATCGATGGTCACATTTTAAAATATGACCAGGCTAGCTGTTGATATTCAAATTTAAATATTTCTCTACAAAGACTTTGCTAGGGTTTGCGTTTTGCGGCCATGCATGACAAATGGGTAGCTGGAATTGAATTCCTCATGACAGGGATGGTTGAGAAGATAATAAGTAGACAATTTGATCATCGGTGCCATGGATTTCATAGGGTACCACGTCTTGTTGAAGCTTTAATGAGCTTGGCACCACCTTTGCAGGGTTAATCATTTTAGACCCAGGCATCATACCAAGATCAGATTTGAAGCCTTCATGGCTTAGTGGAGTTGCAGGTGGGTAGATGGGTTGAAGTTGTTGTGTCTGCAAGTGGACTCAGTCTAGGATCAACATGCAAAGAGAAAGATCTGATCTGATGATTGGTTCTCATTGATTTTCATGATGGGTCATCAGTGTACCTAGGGTTTGATATTTTTATTGTAAAATTTTGTAACCCTAGTTAGGTTTTGACTCATGTCTACATGCAATTAAGTATGCATATATTGTTTTGGAGCCTTTAGTGCTCAAGGAGTTGGACAATTTGTAGAAGAAAATTCACCTTTTTCTTAAAGGCTATCTATGGTATCATTTCTACCCTCTGGCTCATATAGTTGTATTTCTCCCATTGATGATTAAAATATTGCAGAGGTATTTTGTGACAATCCTTCATGTCCTTATGCTTCCTTGTTTGGATTATCTCTTATTGGATCAAAGTATGTACATGTTTTCAATGATAGTTTAGGGTTCCTGATCCCTCTTGCTTTCTGCAATTTTGTGTGTTAATGTGTTTGATTTGATTTAGATGTTCTTATGGGTATAACTCAACCCCCTTAACAGTCTTGTCTCAATCCTACACCAAGTTGTAGAAGTGAATGTCTATTTGTAGGTCATAAGTTGTGTCTTATTCTTAGGCCCTCTTATGAAATACTTATGCAAACCTATTCAGTAAGTTGTGACCTACTAGACCTGAGCTTTTCATTGATTTCATCCCTACATACTGAGATCCAAACCCTAATTTTGGTGCATCCCCTAGTAGGTAGTTTGCTTTCAAGTCATTTCCCTCCAAAAGTTTACTTTCATGTCTAGAAGCAAATTGGGGTGATTATCCAAGAGGAACTAGCCTAGAACCTAGAGGTTTCATCTTAGTTAGCAAAGGTCCCACAATCTGGAGATGATTCCCATGTTATACTAAGTTATCAAGACTACCAGAGCTTGAGAGAAGGGTGAAAACTTAGTATATAACAATTCTGGCATGCCCAGTGGGACACTAGTAAAAGTTCAAATTAATGTTCAAAGGTGTTCCTATTGGCTCATCTGCAAAGGGATTAAAGAAGTTCAGTACACAAGAAATATCAGTACATGCTTAAGCTCAAGGATTCCCCACCTTGGTGCTAGTGTATAACATTTTTGGCATGCCCGGTGGGACACTAGTAAAAGATCAGATTAATGTTCAAAGGTGTTCCTATTGGCTCATCTGCAAAGGGATTAAAGAAGTTTAGTACATGAGAAATATCAGTACAGGCTTAAGCTCAAGGATTCCCCACCTTGGTGCCAGTGTATAACAATTCTGGCACGCCCGGTGGGACTAGTTAAAGATCAGATTAATGTTCAAAGGTGTTCTTGTTGGCTCATCTACAAAGGGATTAAAGAAGTTTAGTACACAAGAAATATCAGTACATGCTTAAGCTCAAGGATTCCCCACCTTGGTGCTAGTGTATAACAATTCTGGCATGCCCGGTGGGACACTAGTAAAAGATCAGATTAATGTTCAAAGGTGTTCCTATTGGCTCATCTGCAAAGGGATTAAAGAAGTTTAGTACACAATAAATATCAGTACAGGCTTAAGCTCAAGGATTCCCCACCTTGGTGCCAGTGTATAACAATTTTGGCACGCCCGGTGGGACACTAGTAAAAGATCAGATTAATGTTCAAAGGTGTTCCTGTTGGCTCATCTGCAAAGGGATTAAAGAAGTTTAGTACACAAGAAATATCAGTACAGGCTTAAGCTCAAGGATTCCCCACCTTGGTGCCAGTGTATAACAATTCTGGCACGCCCGGTGAGACTAGAAGTTATTCAAATTCAAAGATATGCTATCTCTGATATGAAGATTACATAGTGCAGGCTTTTAGAAGCCATTCTATCAAGCATATCTAGTGACTCCACTGATTTCAAAGATCTAGGCTACCTTGTTCAAAGTTTTATGAGAAAGATTGAGACTAGAAGCTCAAAGCCTACCCAGTTTTCAAAGTTTCCCTCAAAACAAAGTCACAAGGGAAGGTCAACTCAAAGGACATCCCCTGCAAGGAGAGTTCAATCTACACCTCCTGATACTTCAGAAAGGAGACCTTTTCCCTTTCATTCTAGAAGAAGAGGTAGATCTCTAACCAGAGATCTAGAGGAAGATTCCAATCAAGTAGCAAATACAGCTCATATACTTGTCAATCTTCAAATTCTAGCTCCTACAATGGCAAGACAGTTTGCTTTTGCACCATTCAACCAAGGTAGCCCATTGGCCTTTTCTCAACATCATGATGTGCCTTTGGTAGCACTTAAGAGTATACCTGATTTCACAAGTGAGGGGCAGACAACTGCTTTTGAGCACATAAGAGATGTGACCACCATATGCAGCATACACAACATTACTCAAGAAGATGTGGCTACAAAGTTATTAGCAGCCTCTTTAAAAGGTAAGGCTCTAGAATGGTTTAGAACTCTAACTGTTGGTTCTATTACTTCTTGGGACGAGTTAGGGGATGCATTAAGTAAACATTCTGAAGATAAATCAGATAATTTGTCTCTAGTTGAATAGTTAACAACTATTAAGAGAGACCCTCAAGAGCAAATGACAGATTATAATAGTAGATTCCTTAAAACATGGAATAGAATCCAAGTCTCAGTGAGACCATCAGCTGACCATGGTTTCCTATACTATTTACAAAGTCTGAATCATCAAATTTTTGTCATGATCCAGTCTATGGGTGGCACTTCTCTACCCCAAGCTTTTGACATAGCTATCAGGGTTGAAAATTGTTTAATCCAAGTAGGCATGATTGCTAGAAGGCCTTCAATGCCATTTTTTCCTAGCCTTCAACACATTGCACCTACCCAAGTACCCCCATTTGCCCCTATTCCCACCATATTGGCACCCCAAGCTAGTACTAGTGGTCAAGAGCTGAGGGCTAGTTTCTCTCAAGAGTTAAAAGAAATAAAGAGTAGTCAACAAAGCAGTCAGCAAGAAATGACTAACTTGTTGCAGACCTTGACTAAGGAGGTCACAAATTTGAAGAAGCAAGGTCAAGGAATCAGACCACCATTTCAGTCACAAGGCCAAGGTCCTAACTAGCAATATCAAAATCAAGGACAACCTTATCAACAAAATAGGCCACCATACCAAGGAGGCTATCAAGGACAAAGACAAAGTTTTAATCAAAGACCATTCCAACCATATAACCTTGCACCTCTAAATTTTTCTAACCCAGTGAGGGACATGGTTCCTAGTCAAAACAATGTGGCTATGGAGAATGAATGGTGTTTTCCTTGTAATCAGCCTCATAATCAGGCTACATGTTCAAATGGATGGATGAACCAAGCTCTAATGGTTCAAAATGTCTCACAAGCTCAATCAGAGGTTTCATCCAATGGATCAGTACCTCAACAAGAATCACAAGAGCATGAGACTGCTCTCTTTAATTGGGAGCAACCAGACTTCAATGGAGTCAATGATGAAGCTACTTTTGTTGCCTTTACAAGAGCAAAAAGAAGAGCTCAAGACATGGACAAAGTGGATTCCAACTCCAAAGCTACTACATCTATAGAGCCACTACAACAAGCTACTCCCATCACACCTAAGGAGGCTCCTATCATTACAAGCAAAGAAGGCCAGTATTCCAAAGAGGTAGAGCCCATCATGCCAAAGATACAACAAAGAGTACACATTGTGACACCATTTAATATTGTAGACAACATGAAGAAGGTGAATGTCACCATGTCCATGTGGGACTCTTTGGCTCTTCCAGGACAACCTAAAATTTTGAAGAAGGCCATGTTAGAAGTAACAACTCCTCAACCTGCAAAAGAAGCTGCAAAGACAGTGTTGGTCAACACTGATCAAGAAAAGGAGGCTCCAAGTAGCAACTCCAAGGCTAATGCCACACAAGGTAGGAATTCAAAGCCACCTCCCTTTTATGTATATTTAATCATTGGAAAACCTTTAGTGCATAATTGTATGGTAGATAGTGGAGCTACTAGCACTATAATGCCCAAGAAAGTAGCTGACCAGTTAGGACTAAAATATGAGCCCTTCCAAAAGAAGGTTACCCAACTTGATGGATCCTTAGTCAATACTATAGGTGTGGCTAAGGATACCAGTCTAATACTTCATGCTAGTCCTAATTTCTCCATCCTCCTTGATATATATATTATAGATCTCCCTGCATTATTTGCTATATGTCTTTCAAGGGAGTTTACAGCCAAGATAGGAGGCTATCTATCTTCTGATTAGTCTCACATGTTATTTCATACAAGGTATGGGACCAAGGTCACCATTAAATCAGAACCATTAGCAACACACCATATAGAGCCATATGTGTCCAATGCCATCAATGTAAACTGCCTTATATTTGATAGCAGTGACTTCCAAACCATTAATGAAGCAAGCACAAAGGTAGAGAGTATCCCTAATATCCTTCTAGATGAAAGAGCTTTAGAGGACCAAGAAAATCTGATCTGGGATTTTGGTTTGGGAAGTTATTTAATACAAGAAAGTAATGCTATAGAGCCAAGCCTTCTCAAAGAGGATGCTGATTCAGAAGATCAGAGCAGTCAGGTTTGGGAACTATTTTTTGATGGGGCTAGAAGTAGACATGGTTCTGGTGGTGGTGCTATGTTAGTGTCCCCAAAAGGAGAAAAGTATTATGCTGCCTTTAGATTTAGTTTCTCCTACACTAGCAACACTACAGAGTATGAAAGTCTAGTCAATGGACTAGAATGAGCTAGAAGAAGAGGGCTCAAGGCCTTAAAAGTTTATGGTGACAGTGAGTTAGTTGTCAGCCAAGTAAGAGGGATAAGTGCAACCAAAAATGATACCATGAAAGCATACAAACATAGAGTTTGGGATGCAATTGAAGATTTCCATGCTTTCAATATTGTTGCCATCCTTAGAAAGTTAAATCAAAATGTGGATAGGTTAGCTGTTGTTGGATCCCAATATGATATTCCAAATAGCATTTCAAGAGAAATGGATCAACAACATATCAAAGTGATTGTTAGACCCTCTATTCCTAATAATGATGTCAATTGGCAGGTGTTTGACAATGATGAACAAATTTTGCAGTTCTTGTTTAAAGAAGATGTTTTTTCAGAACACAATCAAGATAGGCTATCACAAAGCTATGGTGATGAAGTGATACAACTCAAGTCTAATAAGATGCCTAGAGGTCTTGTTACTTTAGAGACTATCTTCAACAAGGATGATGAAGTCAAGAAAAGCAAAGCTGGCCTGGTAGTCCAACAAGAACATTGTGTTGAATTAGAGTTGGAACCAGGTAAGAGCCTACAATTTGGAAAAGTGAACACTTAATTGGAGAAGCAAGCTTACACTCAGTTATTCAAAGAATTCAGTGATGTTTTTGCATGGCAATATGAGGATCTCAAAGGTTTTGATCCTACCCTTGCTCAACACACTATTGAATTAGAACCTAATGCCAAACCAGTGAGGCAAAAGGAAAGGCCTGTTAATCCTAAGCTTGAGCCACTTATGCATAAAGAAGTTCTCAAATTGATAGAGAGTGGTATCATCTACCCCATTAAGCATACTAGTTGGGTTTCCAGCCTTGTTCTTGTTAGGAAGAAGAACGGGGAACTGAGGTTATGTGTTGACTTCAGGGATCTTAACAGGGTCTCATTAAAGGACCGCCATCCACTACCCTCTATGGAACAAATTTTACAATGTGTCTGTAGATCTGATAGATTTTCATTATTGGATGGCTATTCAGGATACAATTAGATCTTAGTAAATGAAGAGGATCAATATAAGATTGCATTTACAACCAAGTGGGGAACCATGGCTTATCAAAATATGCCCTTTGGTTTGTCAAATGCAAGTGCTACATTTCAAAAGGCAATGGATATGGCCTTTAAGAGCCTAATGTACAAGTTTGTGTTGGTCTACTTGGATGACATAACTGTCTATTCAAAACATGCAGTAGACCACATCTAAGGAAGATTTTTGAAAGGTGTAGAGAATTTGGGATATCTCTTAATCCCAAGAAATGTGTGTTTGCAGTTCATGAATGAAAATTGTTAGGATATGTAGTATCCAAAGAAGGAATTACAGTGGATCCTGAGAGAATTGCAACTATCCTAGAGCTACCCCTACCACATCACAAGAAAAGTCTCCAATCTTTCATAGGAAAGATTAACTTTGTTAGGAGGTTCTTGCCTAACATTTTAGATTTACTCAAGCCTTTGATAGCCATGTTAAAGAAGAGTTCAATTTTTGCTTGGACCAAAGAAGGGAAAGTCAATTTCCAAGCCATTAAAGAAACCCTAATAGGATCTCTTGCCCTCTTAAACCCAAATTTCAGTAAGGATTTCATCCTTTATGCTTATGGAGGTCATGATGCTATATCTACAATGTTGACTCAAGAAAATTTAGATGGATTGGAGTAGCCTATTGCTTTCTTTAGCAAAGGTTTAGAAGAATATGAACAGAGGTACTCTTTTGTAGAGAAACATGTGCTTGCTATGGTAAAGAGCCTTAAAAAGTTCAGATATTTATTGACCCATAGCAAGGTACATTTAAAAGTGACTCATCCAAGTGTCAAAGAGTTTTTTCTTTCTAAGGACTTGAATGAAAAAAGAGCTAGTTGGATCACCAGGGTGATGGAATATGACATTGATATTCAAACTACCAAGCTAGTTAGAGGAAGAGGTCTTTGTGAGAATTTGGTAGAGGATGAAAGTTCAAAGAAATCAGAGCAAATGGATGCATCTCTAGTGGTGCACTCTAGAGGAGAACAAGCCAAGGAAATGAGCTGGTTGCCTAATATGATCAATTATTTGAAGACAGGACAATGTCCTACAGGTTTGGATTTAGCACAAAGGAGGTATTATAGGTTACAATCTATTCCTTTTGTGCTGATTGATGATGTTCTTTTCAGAAAGGATCACAATGATGTCCTTTTAAGATGCATAGATTTAGAAAAGGTAGCAGACATCCTATTTGAGTTTCATGATGGACCTTCTGGAGGTCACTTTTCTCCTAGGACTACTACTTTTAAGATCATGAGGGCTAGATACTATTGGGCATCTATTTTTAAGGATAGTCATGATTATGTTAGGAAAAGCATCAAGTGTGCCACGTTTGCAGGAAAAGAAAGGCTTGCAGCCTTGCCCCTATAGCCAGTTAGAACAGAGCAACCCTTCATGAAGTGGGGCATAAATTTCATAGGCATGATCAATCCTCCATCTAGTATAGGACATAAATGGATAATTACTGCAACTGACTACTTCACTAGATGGACCAAAGCAATTGCATTGAAAGAAGCCAATGAGAGTGTTGTCCTAAGCTTTTATGATGATATAATCCATAGGTTTGGCACTCTTGATTCCATCATTTCAAATAATGCCTTGGCATTTACAGGCCTCAAAGTCTCAGAGTGGACAGTCAAGAATGGCATCTATTTGAATACTAGTTCAAATTATTACCCCCAAGGCAATGGCTTGGCAAAATCCACCAACAAGAACTTGATTAGAATAATCAAGAAGACCCTTCAAGAGAATTAGAGAGATTGGCACACAAAGCTCAGATCTGCCTTGTGGTTAGATAGGATTACCCCAAAGAAAATCATCGGTAATTCTCCTTACATGTTAGTGTATGGAAAGGAGGCTAAGTTGTCAATTTCAACAGAATTACCAGCTCTGGACTTAGCTACTCAATATGCCCTATTTGATGAAGAGGATCCCTTATAGATTAGATATGCTCAATTGATGGAATTAGAAGAACTCAAAGGAAAGTCAATGCAAGATATGGAGTTTCATCAGAATCAAACAAAGAGGAGTTTTGACAAAAGGGCCAAAATTAGAAATTTCAAGGTTGGAGACATAGTCCTCAAGTGGGATAAATTTAGGTCTAAGCCTGGCAGGCACACAAAATTTGATTCATTTTGGGGTGGACCATTTGTTATAACAAAATGTAGGGGCTCCAATGCTTTTCAACTATCAAATATGGAAGGAGATTCCCTGCCAATTTCAGTCAATGGATTCCACTTGAAACCTTGTTTTGAGGTTAATCCCTCTCTGTAACCTTTTGTATATAAGTTTCCCTGCTTGCTTTTCTGCTTTCTAGTTTAATTTCCTACTTTTCAAGAAGTGCTCTGAGCATAGTTCTAGTTCCATCTCCCTGTGAGAATTTTGAAAATTTTGATGACCCCATGCCCAATGGATGTTCAAGGTCATTGGTTTCCATGTCTAGTAGGCTGACATCCAGTAGAAATCACCAAAATGTTACCCAAATTTTCATATGCATTCAAATTTGGCTGAAAACCATACCCAGGCCTCTCTTTTTACCATGTCTACCATCCCTAAAATTTTCATGAATTTATTCCATGTTCTCTGGTCTCTGTAAATTTTTTATCTCTCTGGTCTACAGTTGAAAAATTTCATAAAACTAGCTGTTGGTATTAAAAAATCCAAAAAACCTTAAGTCTTGTTATATTTTCATGTTACCCTTTTTGGCGACTTAAGTCATCCAATTTGAATGTGCCCTTTATTAA
This sequence comes from Chamaecyparis obtusa, assembly GCA_027943335.1. Lineage (NCBI taxonomy): Eukaryota > Viridiplantae > Streptophyta > Pinopsida > Cupressales > Cupressaceae > Chamaecyparis > Chamaecyparis obtusa. Next base: position 46,777 of record BSBK01001146.1, on the reverse strand, counting down.
CCCTTCAATCACCAACTCTCTGATTCTTGGAGGTTAAATCCTTAACTCTCAGCGATCCCGTGACTGGTTACCATTTAGGTTGGCGGTCTTAGTTCAAATGGCCAGGTCAAGATTCTTAATCTGACAGTTGTCGCATGATCTCATAGGGTCAGAAGATTCCTTGAGATCTTGCGATGATCATCGATTTCTCCTGCCTGCAGAGTCCAATGTGTCAGTGGGACCAGTGCTACGTGGATCTATTTTTGCATGTTATGATTGGCTAAGGTTGAATACAGGTGGAAGTTTGTCAATGGGGCTGAGCCCTTTCAGTGGTCAAGAGGTTCTGACATCTGCAGAGGATCGACGACCGGTGTATCTTCACAAGGGTTTGTGTCAAGGCTCACGATCTTACGACAACCACCGATCTTGGTTGGTGTCAGAGCTTCCTTTGGTGGGTCCTTATGTGCTAACTTGCTTGAATCTGATTGGTCCACATAGCAATGAATTGGATGCTGCAATGGGACTGTGTTAGAGGACCTACAAAGATGTCAAAAAGATGAAGATCGATGGCTGGCATATCTTCGCAAAGGTTTGTGTCAAAGTATGAGATCTTGCGCTAGCCATCAGATTTGCCAAAGTGTTCAGACTTGTCAGTGGGTCTGGTGCCAAGTCAGGATGAGTTTTCGAGTCTTATTGGTCAGAATAAAGAGATATGTCAGGTAGTCCCAGTGTCACGTATTGCTAACATGCTTGAATTTGATTGGTCCGCGTGGTGATGATTGGATTTGTTGTGGGTCCATTGTCAGAGGGGTCTCAAAAAGGTGAGGATCTAACAGCTAGCGTAAAAGTGTAAGGAATATTCTGGGGCTATGAGATCATGCACCCACCATTAGATCGGTATCTCAAGCGATGGGTTTGATGTTAGAAGGTTGCAACGTGTATCCGAAATGGCACAGTTTGATTGGTTGTTGACTACTGCGGTGGTGGTCGACTTGTTAGAAAGGATTTTAAGTTGTTTTAAAGGGCGCATCTGGGCTGTTCATCTACCGAGAAGGTTATTCATCAACGGTCATGTTTTAAAATATGACTACGCTAGCCATTGATATTCAAATTTAAATATTTCTCTACGAAGACTTTGCTAGGGTTTGCGTTTTGTGGCCACGCACGACAAATGGGTAGCTAGAATTGAATTCCTCATGACACAGATGGTTGAGAAGATAATAAGTAGACAATTTGATCGTCAGTGCCATGGATTTCATAGGGTACCACATCTTTTTGAAGCTTTAATGAGCTTAGCACCACCTTTGCAGGGTTAATCATTTTAGACCTAGGTATCATACCAGGATTGGATTTGAAGCCTTCATGGCTTAGTGGAGTTGCAGGTGGGTAGATGGGTTGAAGTTGTTGTGTCTGTAGGTGGACTCAGTCTAGGATCAACAGGCAAAGAGAAAGATCTAATCTGATGATCGGTTCTCAGTGATTTTCATGATGGGTCATCAGTGTACCTAGGGTTTGATATTTTTATTGTAAAATTTTGTAACCCTAGTTAGGTTTCGACTCCTGCCTGCATGCAATTGAGTATTTATATATTGTTTTGGAGCCTTTAGTGCTCAAGGAGTTGGACAATTTGTAGAAGAAAATTCACCTTTTTCTTAAAGGCTATTTGTGGTATCATTTCTACCCTGTAGCTCATATAATTGTATTTCTCCCATTGATGATTCAAATATTGCAGAGGTATTTTGTGACAATCCTTCATGTCCCTATGCTTCCTTGTTTGGATTATCTCTTATTGGATCAAAGTATGTGGATGTTTTCAATGATAGTTTAGGGTTCCTGATCCCTCTTGCTTTCTACAATTTTGTGTGTTACTGTGTTTGATTTTATTTACATGTTCTTGTGGGTATACCTCAACCCCCTTAATAGTCTTGTCTCAATCCTACACCGAGTTGTAGAAGTGAATGTCTGTTTGTCGGTCATAAGTTGTGTCTTATTCTCAGGCCCTCTTATGAAATACTTATACAAGCCTATTCAGTAAGTTGTGACCTACTAGACCTGAGCTTTTCATTGATTTCATCCTTACATACTGAGATCCAAACCCTAATTTTGGTGCATCACCTAGTAGGTAGTTTGCTTTCAAGTCATTTCCCTTACAAGCATTCCTTCTATCCCTTTCCCTCCAAAAGTTTACTTTCATGTCTAGAAGCAAATTAGGGTGATTATCCAAGAGGAACTAGCCTAGAACCTAGAGGTTTCATCTCAGTTAGCAAAGGTCCCACAACCTGGAGATGATTCCAATGTTATACTGATTTATCAAGACTAGGAGAGCTTGAGACAAGGGTGCAAACTTAGTGTATAATAGTGACATCCACCTCAAAAGGATTTAGGGGTGAAGGGAGCAAGAGAAGATAGATTTTCCACCACCAAATAACCACCAGAACTTACCCCACCTTAATAGGGTTATACTCCACCTCGGTAGCAGTGTTACATAAGAGAATCCAGTCCAAAGAATAATCCCCCTAGAAGAGACGAGATCAAACATTTCTCCCAAAAAGAAGGAGCTTCCAGAACTAGGGGAGAAATAGAAATGAGGGTCACATACCCTACTAAAGAGAAGAAAGACACTAATACATTTGGGGTGAAATTGCGATGGCAATTTGCGACGACAGGCAAATGTCATGCGGTTTTGGCTTTTTTTTTCAAATATAGCCCGACACCGTCGCAATTTGCGACGACAATACATTTGGCAACGTCACCATTGCGACGTTGTCGGGATATAAGGAAAAAAAAAAAAAGGAACGTTGTCATTTGTGTTTTCAACAGCGCCGTAACCCTCTGCGAAATCACATCAGGATATAAGGGCAAAAAAAACAAGAACGTTGTCATTTGTGTTTTCAACAGCGCCGTAACCCTCCGCAAAATCACATCGGGATATAAGGGCAAAAAAAATAAGAACGTTGTCATTTGTGTTTTCAACAGCGCCGTAACCCTCCGCGAAATCACAGCTACAATTTCTGAGTATGTTGGGTTTATTTTTCTTTTGTCATTATTATGTAATCTGGTATTCAGCTGTTAGAGAGCTAAAATACCTAGAAATGAGGACATATCTATGTTGAATTTATTGTTAGCGGCTTTGGTTATTTAGAAGTTTAATTTTATTTGTTCATCTTTCAAGCACAAACGTTTTGTGGACCGTAACGTCTTCATTGTTTCGGGTATGCAGTGAAACAGCCCTAACTTACAATTGCGATGTTGTCAGGATATAAGGGAAAAAAAAAAAGGAACGTTGTCATTTGTGTTTTCAACAGCACCGTAACCCTCCGCGAAATCACATCGGGATATAAGGGCAAAAAAAACAAGAACGTTGTCATTTGTGTTTTCAACAGCGCCAAGAGAGATTCCCTCCGCGAAATCACAGCTACAATTTTTGAGTACGTTGGGTTTATTTTTCTTTTGTCATTATTATGTAATCTGGTATTCAGCTGTTAGAGAGCTAAAATACCCAGAAATGAGGACATATCTGTGTTGAATTTATTGTTAGCGGCTTTGGTTATTTAGAAGTTTAATTTTATTTGTTCATCTTTCAAGCACAAACATTTTGTGGACTGTAATGTCTTCATTGTTTCAGGTATGCAATGAAACAGCCCTAACTTGCGACTACCTTCACGGTACTTGTGTACATTATCATGTTGTCTTTACAGTGACTGTCCTCATTCAAGTGGCAATTACACAAGGGACAGTCACTATGAGATGTCCTCATTTGTGACAAGGACAGTCACACTTAGGACATCTCATAGTGATATTCCCTTGTGTAATTTCCACTTGAATGTATTGCTATTGAACCACATTAATGCTTTTCTTCTTCAACAAATGAGGACAGTCACTGTAAAGACAACATGATAATGTACACAATTACCAAAAAATGATCTTGTTAATTGATGTAACACTTTGTCTTGCTCACTCCCTATCCTTCACTAGGGTCTCTTTAGGCCAATGTTTTGACTTGATAGGGTACTTAACTATCCCTACACTCTTTAGGTATCTCTACCCAAGATCCCACTCCTTCAACTAGTGCACACCAACAAGAAATACAACGAACTCTGCTCAATACCAATCTAGCTACTAGGACACTCCTAGTCTTGTCTTCACAAATTGAAACACATTCAACTAGAACTTTACTCCATGGAGAGGCTGGCCACTAGGACCTCTATTGGTTTCAATATTACTCCTTCACCTATACTTTTCATCAGTACTTCAATCTAGTTCATCAAACCATGCCAATTGCACCCAAAAATAGGCTGCTAGCAATTAGGCCTTTGTCAAGCCTTTTTGTTTATATTAAGCCACCTAAAGGGCTTAGGATTCAGATGCCCTTTATTGAGAACTCCAAGATATCTAAGGTCTTCTCCTCCTAGATTTTTTGTACACCAACTGCTACAGCCATGCTTGAAAATAAGTATTTTGACACAACTTGGACAGTCTGACTAAGAGTTTGTTTTCTTAGCAGCCAAAGAAACTCACCCAATCTTCTAATTTGACTTGGGGCTTCTTTATATGTGTGTCTACCTCTCCATGAGATTTTAGTTGAAGCAACCAATGCATTCAACTTGTTGTAATCTTCTTGTAATGATTTGTCATCCCTAACTGTGCTCAACTGACTCACCTAGGACATCATTGCAAATATAGAAAATGAGCTTCCCAAGGCCCCTCCTTCCAAACATATAGTACATGGAGTCTCCTCACCCATTCCAAGAGCCCGTACAAAATTGACAATGGAATGATGAGCTAAGACTCCATTTGTTCAACCTGCCTGGTTCAAACCAATGATAGGGTACTTAACAAAAGAATTAAAAAACTAGTTGGAATGCTTCAAAACTCAAAAAAAACACAACACAGAATTAAAAAAAAACTTGTACTAACTTTTCCAATAGAAACTGCGAGCTATCTAATCCATTAATCAACTAAAAACAAAGAAACAAAAAAACTCAAGAATTCACTAAAACCGTGTTACTCTACAAATCTTCTTAATTCCAAATGTTTTTCCCCCCAACCTTTTGCATAGATCGATGGAGGCCTCTTATACTTGATCTGATGCCTAATTCAATGGTTTCATATAGTTACATAACCATCTTACTCGAAAATGCTCCCTTGCACAAATGTTGTCAATGTTGTGAATGACAACATTGACAACTTGTTACAACCTTTGGGATTTTGGTTCAAAACTTATTGTTCAAACACCATAAGACCCTAACCATGACTTAGTTAGGCTATTTAGACCTCACATAGGCCACTTCTACACTTCTTTTCCCAATTTGACCCCTAAATGCTTCATTCCCACTTTTGCCACAATATTGGTAACTTGGGTACAAATTGGCACTTGCCTTCACAAAGGTCACACATGAGGACATCTCACAGTGATCAATTTTCCCTTGTGTAATTGCCACTTGAATGTATTGCTATTGAACCACATTAATGCTTTTCTTCTTCAACAAATGAGGACAGTCACTCTAAAGACAACATGATAATGTACACTCACTGTAAGGACAGTCACAAATGAGGACATCTCACAGTGACTGTCCCTTGTGTAATTGCCACTTGAATGTATTGCTATTGAACCACATTAATGCTTTTCTTCTTCAACAAATGAGGACAGTCACTCTAAAGACAACATGATAATGTACACTCACTGTAAGGATAGTCACAAATGAGGACATCTCATAGTGACTGTCCCTTGTGTAATTGCTGCTTGAATTACACAAGGGACAGTCATTGTGAGATGTCCTCATTTGTGACAAGGACAGTCACACATGAGGACATCTCACAGTGATTGTCCCTTGTGTAATTGCCACTTGAATGTATTGCTATTGAACCACATTAATGCTTTTCTTCTTCAACAAATGAGGATAGTCACTCTAAAGACAACATGATAATGTACACTCACTGTAAGGATAGTCACAAATGAGGACATCTCACAGTGACTGTCCCTTGTGTAATTGCCACTTGAATGTATTGCTATTGAACCACATTAATGCTTTTCTTCTTCAACAAATGAGGACAGTCACTCTAAAGACAACATGATAATGTACACTCACTGTAAGGATAGTCACAAATGAGGACATCTCACAGTGACTGTCCCTTGTGTAATTGCTGCTTGAATTACACAAGGGACAGTCATTGTGAGATGTCCTCATTTGTGACAAGGACAGTCACACATGAGGACATCTCACAGTGATTGTCCCTTGTGTAATTGCCACTTGAATGTATTGCTATTGAACCACATTAATGCTTTTCTTCTTCAACAAATGAGGACAGTCACTCTAAAGACAACATGATAATGTACACTCACCGTAAGGACAGTCACAAATGAGGACATCTCACAGTGACTGTCCCTTATGTAATTTCCGCTTGAATTACATAAGGGACAGTCATTGTGAGATGTCCTCATTTGTGACAAGGATAGTCACACATGAGGACATCTCACAGTGATTGTCCCTTGTGTAATTGTCACTTGAATGTATTGCTATTGAACCACATTAATGCTTTTCTTCTTCAACAAATGAGGATAGTCACTCTAAAGACAACATGATAATGTACACTCACTGTAAGGACAGTCACAAATGAGGACATCTCACAGTGACTGTCCCTTGTGTAATTGCCGCTTGAATTACACAAGGGACGGTCATTGTGAGATGTCCTCATTTGTGACAAGGACAGTCACACATGAGGACATCTCACAGTGATTGTCTGTAATGTCCCCTTTTTGGCTAACTTGGAAAACAGGAACAATTACTCCACTTATCAGACTTACTCTATCAGATACTTACAATTAAACTAAGTAATGGAGGTTACTTAAGATATCAACCGCTATTTCAGATTCAATCACAATATGTGTGCAAGATGATATTGATACCAATATGTTTAATAGCACTGTCGGATATAATGATATGAAATATGCTATGAATATGATGTTTCCTATCACTTATAGTGATAGTATAATGATGCTATGTCTGATATAAACAATATCGATATACAATCAATAAGTATTGCTTACAGCAATGTATTTGTTGTGTCTGATATGATGATGTAATTATGCAAATGTGTAATATCGCTATGAGTGATATGTTGCTATTTCAGATTCTGAATTATATGCTTGCAACTTCAAATATTGATGCTGTTTCTGACTATCCTTTCTATCTGTGCAATCATGGTATTGTCTCTGATCTGCAATGATAAACTTGAAACCAAACTGCCAAAGGCAGATGCTCTATTGAGTATATCCAAATATGGATAAGTAAATAAAGTTCTAATGATGCCTTGAGTGACTGACGAGAATGCATTCTTATATTGTCTTTAACAAATGAAGAGATGCTATGAATGAGACGTGTCTTGTTTCTTCCTCCATGTCCCTTTGTTAATCACACCTTTCCATAATCTGACAGTTCACATAATATTATTTCATTATTTTCTGATCATAGATAACTCCCAGATTGACTCAATATCAAATCTTTTTATGAAGGTAATCTTCCCTAATTGGTAGTGCAACCAGTAGTTAACATCCATTGTGTTTGTATTAGTTTGGTCTAACTATCATTAGTATTTAGTCAATCGATATTAACTGTTGCCTTATCCCATATTGTTATGATTATATCCAATCTTTCTACTCTGATATAAGTCGATATCATTTTCTGATAATTGTCCATTTATTGGTTGATTGCTGGTAATGGAGTTTGATCTTCAAATTGACTTCCATTCCTGTTAATACTTAAGGATACATTGTACTTATTATCCATGACTGATGCCTCATTCATCAATAGCTTGTGATATAATCACTGATGCTTTTGTGTTTCTACAAGATGTGGTTTATCTCAGACAATCGATAATCTTTCAATCCTTTAGTCGATATCCTCCTATGTGGTGTCTATTGATATAGATAGTAGAATTCAATCTAGTTTATGTTATTGTCATGATAACATAGGAAGTGATGGTGCATATTTGCTAGCGGGTCTTCATGTTTGATATTGCTTTATCGGATATGTCATTGTCTAAACTTGTGCAATTAATGATTATTTATAATACATGAATGGTTATCCTTCTTGCTTATCAATACATCTTCTGAAACACATAGCGACCTATCCCTTATTCATATCATGTTGATCTTGACTTCATAGTATTTGGTTCATTAATCATCCTCTCATGGTATCGATGTGTAATGACTAGTGATTGTTGTATCACTTCTTCATTCCTCATCGTGATAGATAATGCAGATGTTTAATGTAGATGTATATCGATTACAGATATTCGATATTGCTTTAAACGTTATTATTATTATTATTATTATTAATGTTATTGTTATTATTAAATATTATAATTAATGATGTTAGTAATATTAATAATATTATAATAAATATTATTATAGTGATAACATATTGTTTTATATTGAGAGGTTTATTAATATTATTTATATATTAAAATTATTATATCAATAATTGATTTAATATTATTACTTAATATATTATTATAATATAATATATATAATTTATTAATAATTATTTATTATTAATTTATATTATAATTATAATCATAATTATATTATTTATTAATATTTTAATATTATTTAATTAACATATTACTTATTATGCTAACTATATATTATTATTATCTTTTGATAATAATTATATATTATTGTTATATACCATTAATAATAGATTATTATATATCATCTAATCATTTTATTATTATACTAAGTTCAATATGTCACGGCTCATGACATTGTCCCTTGTGTAATTGCCACTTGAATGTATTGCTATTGAACCACATTAATGCTTTTCTTCTTCAACAAATGAGGACAGTCACTCTAAAGACAACATGATAATGTACACTCATTGTAAGGACAGTCACAAATGAGGACATCTCACAGTGACTGTCCCTTGTGTAATTGCCACTTGAATTACACAAGGGACAGTCATTGTGAGATGTCCTCATTTGTGACAAGGACAGTCACACATGAGGACATCTCACAGTGATTGTCCCTTGTGTAATTGCCACTTGAATGTATTGCTATTGAACCACATTAATGCTTTTCTTCTTCAACAAATGAGGACAGTCACTCTAAAGACACCATGATAATGTACACTCACTGTAAGGATAGTCACAAATGAGGACATCTCATAGTGACTGTCCCTTGTGTAATTGCCACTTGAATGTATTGCTATGCAGCCACATTAATGCTTTTCTTCTTCAACAAATGAGGATAGTCACTCTAAGGACAACATGATAATGTACACTCAGTGTAAGTGTACATTATCATGTTGTATTACAAATGGACCTTATGTTGGTCGGGATATAAGTGCAAAAAAAAAAAGGAACGTTGTCATTTGTGTTTTCAACAGCGCCGAGAGAGATTCCCTCCGCGAAATCAAGCGGGTTATCATTTGTGTTTTGAACAAAGCGGGTTGTCATTTGTGTTTTGAACAGCACCGAGAGAGATTCCCTCCGTGAAATCAAGGGGGTTGTCATTTGTGTTTTCAACAGCGCCGAGAGAGATTCCCTCCGTAAAATCACAGCTACAATTTCTGAGTACGTTGGGTTTATTTTTCTTTTGTCATTATTATTTAATCTGGTATTCAGCTGTTAGAGAGCTAAAATACCCAGAAATGAGGACATATCTGTGTCCAACACATTTTAAAATGATCACCCCCCTATTATTGTATCACTTCCTCCTTTTTCCTCATTCAAGTGGCAATTACACAAGGGACAGTCACTGTGAGATGTCCTCATTTGTGACAAGGACAGTCACACATGAGGACATCTCACAGTGACTATCCCTTGTGTAATTGCCACTTGAATGTATTGCTATTCAACCACATTTATGGGCCCGTTTGGACCACGACACATAGTAGCATCTACAGAGAAGAATATCCAAGGTGTAACAAGTTGTAAGAATATACCAACAGTTCTAAGAAGTTCCCTAGCACGTAGTAGCATCTACAGAGAAGAATATACAACATGAGGGCAGCCACTGTAAAGACAACATGATAATGTAAACTCATTGTATGTGTACATTATCATGTTGTCTTTACAGTGACTAACCTCATTCAAGTGGCAATTACACAAGGGACAGTCACTGTGAGATGTCCTCATTTGTGACAAGGACAGTCACACATGAGGATATCTCACAGTGACTGTCCCTTGTGTAATTGCCACTTGAATGTATTGCTATTCAACCACATTTATGGGCCCGTTTGGACCACGGCACACAGTAGCATCTACAGAGAAGAATATCCCAGGTGTAACAAGTTGTAAGAATATACCAACAGTTCTAAGAAGTTCCCTAGCACATAGTAGCATCTTCTAATTGTCTATACCACTTCACAAGGTATTGTTTGCACACATTGTTTTTGGTTCTTTTGATGACCCTTGTTTTGAAATTGCTATTAGGCCTTGTACCTTATATGTTTTGATTGCTAGAGAGCTTCTAAAGCTAAGCAAGAAGACCATTGCACGAGTTATAGCCGCGCGCTCAGGTTTGAAAATTGTATATTTTTTAATCTAATGAATATTTTAACTAGACTTTTAGCTTATTTTTGCTGTATATTTTAATCTAAAGGGAATCATGGATGTGAACTTGAAAGAATTTTGTACTTAGTTCTTATGGAGAGAATAGTAGTAGTTTACGGTCTAATATCAAATAGAGTTTTCCAATTACAGAAAGTTAATGAATTCTAATAGCTTATATGTTTTGATTGCTGGAGAGCTTCTAGAGCTAAGCAAGAAGACCATTGCACGAGTTATAGCCGTGCGCTCAGGTTTGAAAATTGTATATATTTTAATCTAATGTATATTTTAATCCTTTTGCCATGTCATGTAATATGTCTTGCCTTGTAGCTTATATGTTTTGAAATTGCTGTTAGGCCTTGTAGCTTATATGTTTTGATTGCTAGAGAGCTTCTAGAGCTAAGCAAGAAGACCATTGCACTAGTCGTAGCTGCGCGCTCAGGCATGAAAATTGTATATTTTTTAATCTAATGTATATTTTAACTAGACTTTTAAAATATTAAAGGATTTAACTAGGTCTAAGAAGATTTGTGTACTTTTGACAATTTTGCTTAGTCACTGAAAGTTGTAGACCGAAGTTTTCATAGCCCAATTTTTGCTTCCTGCGAAGAACGATCATGTCAGATAATATAAGTGAAGAACAAAATAGGGAGACAATCGCTAGATTGTGGTCTAACTTGAAAAGAAAAGGTGATGGAAAATGTTATTGTCCCTGCAAAATTTGTAAGGGCTTAAACCGTAGAAGACTGCTAATCAAAACAGTTAAGAGACATTGTAGGGAGAATGGTCACATTGAAGGGGGGCATGACTATCATCCACTGGTAAGTTGTTCATTATATCATTTTAACAATTTATATACATATGAAATCACTTGATGATGAGTTGAAGATCATGGTTTATTTATGTTAATCAATTTTATATAGGTTGATCTCCCCAGGGAAGTACATGATATGGAGGAACATGGGGGTGCGAATATCCAAGGTGAAGATAATGATCCCATGGAAGATGATGATCATGCACCAGAAAACACAATTGAAGATGATGGTATAAATACATTGATCCATGACACATTTAGTCCAAGCGGATCTGATCATGATGATGATGATAGCCTCGATGTACCTCTACTTGAGAAGGCATACGAGCCCCTATACAAAGACTCCCAAACAACTCTTCTCTCTGTTGTATTGTTGTTGTTGAACTTGAAGGTTATGAATGGTTTATCCAACATAACAATGTCACGTATGTTAAGGTATGTCATATATGTCTTTATAGTTAACAAAGGGTGAATAATGTACCACTAATATTGTTTATATTAACAACTTATATTTTTTGCTGTAGATTGATAGGCGAGTTTTTGTTACCACCATCAAATATTCTACCTTGCTCATATCGAGAATTATCTGCTATTATGAAAGATATTGGAATGGAGTATCAAGCAATACATGCTTGTCCCAATGATCATATTATATATTATAAAGAACATGAATTTGCAACACAATGCCCTGTATGTCATACGAGTAGATATCGAACAGATCGAATGACAAAAAAGGTGCCTCACAAGGTTCTTCGTTACATCCCCATTATTCCACGGATGCGACAATTATTCAGGTGTACTAGCTTGGCACAATTTATGGATTACCATGCATGCAATAGAAGTCGAGATGACATTATTCGAATCCCTGCAGATGGTTCGGCATTTATGCACATAGAAGAAAAGTGGCAACACTTCAAAGAAGAACCTCGTAATCTCAGGCTTTCATTGGCAGCGGATGGTGTCAATCCATTTGGATAGATGAGATCTGTTTGCTCGGTGTGGCCTGTTTTTGTTATCAACAATAACATTCCTCCGTGGATGTCAATAAAGAGGGAGCACATTATGTTGGCAATGATTGTTCCATGTATTTTATCATTTGATAGTTATTAATTTACATGTACTTACAAATCTTACAGTAAAATGGTCACAATAATTATGTAATGTTACTGTTCATTCAAGTAGGTAAATATCAAGTTAAAGATATGAATGTATATATTGAGCCTCTTATTGACGAGTTGGTGGAGTTATGGAACGGTGTCACTATGTATGACATGTCTAGACCAATAGGACAAAGACAATTTCAATTCCATGCAATACTTGTATGGACAATACATGATGCCCCAGGGCTAACACATTTTTGTGGTATGTTATAGTGAATTCAAGTTGCACATGATAATTCTAATTATAAAAATCAACATATTTAATAATCCAATTATATCATTATCTTGTAGGTCTTCAAACAAAGGGAAAATTTGCATGTCCAATTTGTGGTCCAAAGATGAAATCTCGTCATTCAAAAAGTTTAGGAAAGCATGTGTTTGATGAGTACAGACACTTCCTCCACATGAATCATAAGTATCGAAGTATGGAAAAACATCTTTTCAATGGGAAAGAAGAGACTACATCAAAGCCACAAAGAATGACACCTCGCCTATGGAAGTTGGAATATAATAGAATTAATCGTTGAGGTAATGTCGTTCCACTTAATGGTTTATGTTTGTAATTTATATATTTCTATTGTGATTTTTGTTTACTAATTATGTAATTGATGATCGTGAAGGTCATCAAGGCACTACTGACAACCTTCCAAAGGGACTAAAAAGCTATCCCAGACAATTTAGTAGGTTGCCCTACTACGAGGACCTACAAATTGTGCATTTGTTTGATCTTATGCATGTTGGAAAGAATATAACAGAGACATTGTGGAAAATACTGGATGGAAGGCGTGACAAAGAAAAAATTGTCAAAATTTGTAATGACATTCATGAATCCAATCATGCACTGAAGAATTTCATTCACTCAAATAGCAATAGAGATCAGATTAATATAAGTGCCCTTCCTTGGTTATTAACGGAGCAGCAAAGTGATGCCATAAAAGAAGTCATACGAAAAATTTGATTTCCCACAGGATTTGCTAGGAACATAAGCAATCTCATATCAAAGAAAAGTGAATTTGGGCCAGGACTCAAAACGCATGATTGGCATACTTTCATCAAGGTAAGTTATGGTCTTCTGTATTTACAATATATTCATAAACTACGTGTACTATTCATTATGTTATGTTAGAAAATAATGAAATGATTGGTTTATAATTACTGCAGTACATGCTACCTCTTTCTCTCCCAGAGCACTTCAACAATAACATCAAACAAGTGATATATGATCTTGGAAAATACATGAGGTAAGCAGTAATATCTGTTCAATTTGTTGTATATATTTATTATATTCACGATTTGTTTTTCTTGCTATGTAATCTATTGTATATTATTTTGTAAAGTCTCGTATTTATATATTTTTTGTGACTTGAATCTCTTAATGTAGGTGGTTGTCATCTAAAGAAATCCATAAAGAAGATATAAACTATTGGAAGAGAAGAATTCCTCATTTACTGTGTGAAATGCAAAAGTGTCTACCTCCAACTTTTTTCAATGCACAAGAACACTACCTCATACACCAAGTTGAGGAGATTGAATTGTGTGGACCTGCACACACTAGGTCAATGTGGATGGTTGAGAGGCACTTGAAATCTTTGAAGGCTTTGGTTTGACAAAGAGCACATCCTGAGGGTTCTATGGTAGAGGGATACATGGTATACCAGACTATGGTGTACATTACTGAATATCTTCTTAAGTTTGCTTCAAATATCCATGTAGATCGCATTTGGGATCTCGACCCTTTTAAAAAATTCAAAGGGGAGTACTTGATGGGGAAAGGTAGATTGAGGAAAGTGACAGGTAATAAATTATAAGATGTTATTGTAATAAATTATTTCTTAATCTTCAAAATAAATCGGTTGTAAGTCGTCTATTTTTTTTTTGTACAGTTGCTCGAGAGTGGGATGCACTACATTTGTATATTGCAAACAATCTTGATTGGATGACGGTATGGATTGAACGATGTCAACATTCTGGTCACACATTAACATGGGAAGGTGTATCTTCATTGGTTAAAGAAGCTCATCGTAATGGAGATTCTAATGTTACGCAAAGGGAAATAGATTTAGCATATGGTTTAAGAGATTTCCAGGTATGTACAAAATTATTAATCACCCGTATGTTTATCAACTCACGATATAATAATTTTGACATGTTTCACATATTATTGCAGGTTAAACACCACAAGGTATGTTCTGTAATGGTCAAAAATTTCGCGTCAAAGTGTTGGATGACACGAAGAAAACTTGTGATTCTGGAATAACTGCAGTCTTTCAAGTGACTAATATTTCATCTAGAAATGACTTAGATCCTCAAGAGTCTAAAAATCAATACTATGGCATTTTGGATGATATACTTGAGTGCGACTTTAGTTCCTTCAAATTAGTACTCTTCATTGTCAAATGGTATAGGCTACGACTTAATCCAAATGATCCTAATAGAACTGTTATTGAACATGATAATGGATTTACAATGGTTAATACAAGGTCATTTGAGCCAGTTGGGGATGAGCCCTATGTTCTTCCAAGCCAATGTGAGCAGGTATTTTACTCAGAGGTTTCACATAAACCGGGTTGGTCATTTGTTGTTAGACATGAACCGAGAGGAAGGCCGATAAAGTATAATGCGATGGAAGAAGAAGATACCGAAGAAGTAGAAGATGATGTAGATGATGATCACGATCGACAATTATTGGATGATGTTCCTGAGACAAATTTTCATGAAGAAGAAGAAGAAGATGATGAAGATGATGCTGCTACTGATGATGATGATGAAGATGATGTTGATGTTGATGATGATGATGTTGATGATGACAACAACAACGACAACGACGATGATGATGATGCCGACGATGATGAGGATGATGATGATGATGATGATGATGATGATGATGAGGATGATGATGATGAAATTTAAAGGTATGCCATCAATCCTTAATGTATTTAATATTCATTTCTTGATAGAAATATATTTGTCTTAAATGGTTACATAGTTTATTCATTATCTATTTAAAAGCTACAAGTTTCAACTACAAATAGAATACTGCTAATCTAAATTAACTATTAATCTAAATTAATTAAATAAAACTATTTAAAACACATATTAATGTGAGCCTGATTTAAGTGTTATAATGTGTACGTTTTAATGTTTTTAATTTTTATGTGATGCTTATGATGGATGTGATTATGATTATGATGTGATTATGCTCACGATAATTGAATTACATTTGCAGGAAATTGAACCCCTTTCAAGAGCATCCCGCACAGTCTCATGGATCGACAGGTATAAGTCAATACACCTTATAGAAAGTCTATTTAATACACTTATCAATAGTAAGATTGATGTCTTCTAAGATCTCTCCCATTTGCAGGTACCAGCAAATAGGTATTTGTCAGAAGTGTCTTCCTCGAGTGAGGGAAATATAGGAATAGAAGAGGAAAGTGAGACATGTAGTTTATCTAGAATAGGGAGATTAACTAGAGGTCAAAGGACTAGAAGGAAATTCAATAAACACATGAAATTTTTCCTTGCTCAAGGGGGGTCATGTTCTTATGATGATGAGACGAAAGGCGACATCGAGGTGCCTTTGAGGTACCAACATCTACAGAAACATTGGGTACCCAAGGAACTTCCTCCAATAAACACTAATTTTTGTGTTAATGAGAGGATATATCGCATAGCACCATCATCATTACATGGTTTGGGCCTATTTTCTATGGATGGCATAAAGGTGTCTTACAAAAAAGTTTTTGAATTGATGGAGTATGTTGGACCATGTTACGATTACAAAAGTTGGATGCATATTGTTCAATATAAAAAAAGTATGTGTAGGTATGCACTCTCGGAAAATTATATACAACAGCAAGACAATAATCAAAGTAAAAGTGTGGCTATATACATTGATGGAAGGCCAAAAGCAACAGGGAATATTGTGGGTTTTATAAATAGTACACGACCTGGGTCAACTATAAAGCAACCCAATTGCATATTTGAGGTGCGCGAGGGGAATCGTGTATTCATCTGTGCGATAAAATCAATACGTGCAGGGGAAGAGCTTCTTATTGATTACAATTTGAACCGCATAGATACAAACGAGGCTACTATCATGGGGGTGGTACATACTATTAAACCAACTTCTAATCAATGACTCCAACATACCATTTAGTTATTAAATTTTTGGCTAACATTTTTATACTTGATCTTTGACACAGGGGCACAATATGGAGCAACCGCCCGAAGGTGATGGTGACGATATTCCTAGCTCATCTACACTTGAGCAGGTAAAACTCATTGTAATTGTGCAAACTAGATAGAAGCAAAATGTTATTTTTTTTAATGTTATTTTCTTCATTATTTTGGAGTAATTTTGATAATACTAATACTATTGTTGTCACAGAGGGCCGGTAGTCGGAGAGAGGGAAAGCAACTTGTAGTCCCTTAGGAGTCCCCCCTTGTGGACCCTTTTTTTATTGATTTAGCAGAGATCGATGACCCAATCGGTTCCATTAAAAAGCTGCTAAAGAAAATTGGGAAAGAACTTCTACATTTGGTATCCATACATCCTCAGACTCAGGAAATAAAAGACAGGGCAGTTGAGTTGTTGCGCACTTCTAAAAACTTTAAAGTAAGTATTAATGAAATTTTTAATTATTACAAGAGTTCAATAATGGTTTTTATGTTATGCTCTTTTATTACATTAATTAAAATATGGATGCATTGTCTTTACAGAGTTATTTGCGTAATTTTGAACCCCATTCCCATGATGAGGCCGGTATTGCAAGTGGTTCAGGTAGATCACATGTTCCATTCCCCACTTGTGTTTTCCACTGAATATATATAGGAATGATCATAATCATTGACAATACATGCTCGAACAATCTTTTTTTTTAATGCTCTAACAATCTTGTCCATGCTAGTCCACGCGTTCTATATTTATGCATGCTCTAACAATTTTATTCTTCAGCTCCTTTCCATGATGATATGACAACACCGCCTCCATCCAGGACAGCCACAAATGTCTTACCGACTGCCATGTCAACAACACACAGCCTAAATGCACCAACTGTTACACCATCTACTGGTACACAAATCCCTCTTTTTCTCTCTTTTGTTATGTGTTTAAGTGTTATGTGTTTACGATGTAGATCCCTTGATTGTGTTTGTGCCATGGGTGCTCTGCACCAATTTATTTCCCTTGAAGTATTATTTCTTGGAGGCATTTGATAATGGTTTTCATTTTTTGCAATAGGAGATGCAACAAGTCTTGATGCAACATCATTTCCTGGATGTTCCCGTGTTCCTAGTACGGGAACGGTGAAGGATTGCGTATTGATCATCAGCGACGATGAAGGCATTCCCTTAAAAGTAGCCAAAGTTCCAGGTACTTTAAAGTTATTATTATTCTATAGTGATATAATAGTAATTTAGTTTTTGATCACTCTTCATCGACTAATGATCCCATGATTATTTTGTAGGGAATGATATTTTTTGGCGAAAACTTGGTGACGAGTGTTTGCGGATATTCGGGCCCACCATACGTACATGGTGGAACATCATATCCTAACTAAAACCCCAAACCACTATTTTGATTTCATATCATTGCTAGAATAGTTTTCCTTTTCATCAATTTCTTGAACTATATTAAAGGTAGCTTCTCTTCATTTATGAGTCTAACATGTTTTTTTTTACTTAAAAGGTGGAATAACCAAGATAAAAAGTTGAAGGATGATCTTGTACATAGTATGACCCAGCTTTTTGGACCTCGTGCATTTGAGAGAAACAAGCTCCTTGAAAGAGCTGGTTTATGTTTGAAGTATATTAGGGACCAGTACAGGAAATATTTAGAGGTTAACCCAAGGCACGAGCATCCGCTCTGTGTTCTTGAGGCTGAGTGGCAGGCTTTGATTTTGGATGGAAAGTATAAAGCCGACATGAAAAAAGGAATTACGCCAGTAGAGAGTAGAGCAAGGTATGTGATACTTTTGAGAATGTAATTATGTACTAATTAACCTCTAAATTTTTCCTATACTGGTCTCTAACATATTTCAAACTTTTCATAGATTTCCTGACACATCAAAGGCAACAAAGGCAAGATTAGAAAAGCACGGGACACACAAGCTCGGCTCTGGTGGTTTTTCCAAACTTCAAGCACGAGTTGTAAGTATTAGTAAATGAAAACTTGTATCAATTTTTTTATATATTGCAAGGAAATTTTTTTTGATCAAACAATGCAAGTAAAATTCACCATACCAAGCAAAAATGTAGGGGTCAGAGTTCAATAGATGCCTCATAGAAGAGGACAAGAGAATTGGCTTCCAAAAAGGCTATAGAGTCGTGGCTGAACGGTTACGAGCTGAAATCAGTGTGCAAGGTTCAAATAATGATGCATCTGAGCCACAGGTAAATAAGCTAAATGAAATTTATTTCAAATTGAATACTTTACCAATTAGTCTATTTGATGTTAAGTTCTAATATAAAGTGAGTATATCTGTTTTAAGAAAGCAATGATAACAATGTGTAGGATATTGGAATGTAGCCTGACAATCCTTCTACACAATCTATGCATAATGAAGGTTCGCATGATGTGCATCCTAGTGGTGGAGGTATACATTTGCTATTAAAATTTTTATATGTAATTACAATTGGTGTTTGGATTAATGTAACATTTTGTATAGCAACTGTAGAGGATCGAGGGGTCGGTGCTCATGAGCATGTTGAGGTTGAGTCTAGACAAAATGATGTGGCCAGATCAGGTAATTAAAGAGCACCACAGTTATGTTCTTTAAAATAATTAAATACTTGTAACAATTATAATTAAATATTTTAAATTTAACTCTTTTATTTGTTATTGTAGAGGACCCCCCTTTGCAGCAGCATAGGAATTTGAGATCATCAAGAACAGAGAACAAAACAACTGATGAGGGGGGTATTGATGATAACACTGATGCTCCTCTTAGAACTTACATAGAAAAAAAAATTAGAAAGAGAAAAAAGAAATGATTGTCATCTAAATACCTTAATTGATAATGACTGAATTTTATCTCTCAATGAATTTAATTATGTGCTAATGAATGTTCATGAATTATGTGTTTATTTTCATATTGATGAATGTTGCGTGTTAACGAATCTAATGTGTTAATGAATGTTATCATGTGATATTGATTGAATGTTACATTTTATTAATAATTGAAAGAATGAATGAATGTTAGATGTTAACTGGGAATGTAGAGTGATGTTAGGGGGACGGGGGTGGGGCCAAATGAGCTTCCACCTTCACGTGGTTGGCCCTGTTTAGTAGAGAATATTAAACTATATTCTCGAAACAAAGTGAAGCTCAATAAGATACTAAATGAGTCAAAATGGTTATCAAGGTCCTCTATCCATAAGATACTTGTAGTCAAAATGGTTATTAATAAGATACTTGTAGTCAAAATGGTTATCTAGGTCCTCTATCCATTCCATAAGTTCTTCACCATTCAAACTTCCTCCATAACAAGGAATGTGCTCTAGGTTAGTCATGAAGCCTAGCATGGACTCTCTGTCAGATAGAGCCACTATTTCAGAGCCTTTTCTGTGCATTTCCTTCAAGCACTGTACAGTGTACAGATGTGAAAGGGAGGGCAAACCAGTGTGGAAGTTAGAGTATTTATATCTTATGCTTTGAGAGTTTATTTGGTAGATTCAAGACACCTTATATCAAAGTTATTCCTTTTTCTTATCTGTTGTTCTGTCAAACCCTCATTTTTTGGGTTATTGCATTCAAATGGCCTTAACTTGCAAATAAACCATAGGATATCCTCTGTTCTTTGTAAAATGCAAGTTAAGGGGGTTTATTTTCATATTTTAAAAGCTTTGGAACAGGATACTAAGCCAGAGAATTTCGAGAGCAAGCCCTAGGTCAAGAATCTCAATGTTCTTGACTAGGAGTTGATGGATTATGCAAGATCAAAGGGTAGCGGCAAGTAAAGGACCTCAAACCTTTTTGAATCTAGATCTTTAGAGCATGGTGGACATCTTCAAACTCTGATCTTGGTTTCATGCACCCATTTTCAATGCCTTGTTTTGGAACCCACACCCAAAGGCATGCATTAGGTCTGCGGACTCAATAAGGACATTGATATGCTGGAGTGGAGTCAGGGTCTGGGAGTTGGAGGATTGTTAGAACATCAAAAAGGGTACTCAAAAAACATATAAGTTCATAAGGTCCTTTGTCAAATTGAAGAGTTATTGCTGCAGAACAGGTTTTGGAGACCTACTAGAGTCACTAGGTCTATTTGTGATTTTGATGTCTTGGGTTGTTTGGAACACAACCAATGCATGATTCTGCATGTTTTAGGGAATCTTAAGAGTTTTCAAATGTTTGATTGGGTTGGCAAAGCCTAGGATCAATAAAGTCTCTTTTGGTAGAAAATCAGGGAACTTGTCCCTAAAAGGAAATTTGGTCTTGGTTGGGATTGAGTCAATAAGGTGTTAGAAGTATCTTGAAACCTTTGAAGTCCCTCTAGTACAGAGATTTTAAACTGGTCTGATAGAATCAGAGTCTAAATTGCTTAGGTGTAACATTTTGGTGTCTTGAAGTGGGTTGGGGCTTAAGACCAAGTTTCTTGCTGACCACTCTGCATCACATTGTCTTGCATGAAATTAGTCATTCTGTATACACTGGTCTAGTGTTGTCAATAGACCCAAATAGTTCAAAGATACTCAAACCAATCAGATGTTTTATGGGGTGCATTTTTGTGTTAGGTAGAAAGGATTCTTCATACAGGTGAAAGTCTCGAACCTTTCCCCACTCCCAAAAAAATATCACTTGTACTGTTATGAGCAGTCATGAGGACTAGACAGATACATTATAATATATGTAATTGCCACTTGAATGTATTTCTATTCAACCACATTTATGGGCCCATTTGGACCATGGCACACAGTAGCATCTACAGAGAAGAATATCCTAGGTGTAACAAGCTCTAAGAATATACCAATAGTTCTAAGAAGTTCCCTAGCACACAGTAGCATCTACAGAGAAGAATATACAGCATGAGGGCAGTCACTGTAAAGACAACATGATAATGTACACTCATTGTATGTGTACATTATCATGTTGTCTTTACAGTGACTGTCCTCATTCAAGTGGCAATTACACAAGGGACAGTCACTGTGAGATGTCCTCATTTGTGACAAGGACAGTCACACATGAGGACATCTCACAGTCACTGTCCCTTGTGTAATTTCCACTTGAATGTATTGTTATTCAACCACATTTATGGGCCCGTTTGGACCATGACACACAGTAGCATCTACAGAGAAGAAGTTTGGTATGCAATGGTCTTGAAACCTCCTGAGAAATTCTTGGTATGCATTTGTGTGGTGCAAAAGCTTCGTTGAAAGAGAAAAAGAAGAAAAGAATAGAAATGATTTTTTTTCTTTTTATGTCATATACTGTAACCAGCTACTTATAACTTGCAAAAATTATTATAACCATTTGAAATTGAAACTTAGTTTAATGTGAAACTGAGAACTGCTTTATTAGAGCTTTCTGTGATTTAGATTCAGACATCAAGAACATTGTTTGCCTAATATTGTGATTAATGTTTATTTATTAATATCTCATACTGACAAACAATTGATAATTGTAGGGAAAACGTCATTGGGGGTCTTTGAGGATCCACCAGAAGCCAAGGAGAAAATGTATTCAAATGCTAAAGATGGTGTAACAGTCCTTACAGCTGTTGAACCTTGCTGTGTAGATCATCTCCAATTCTCCAAGTTCAACAGTACTGTGGTATTCCTTTGGATACTTCTAATGGTAAATTTCAGACATCAAGTTCTTTTCGTATGAAACTACTACATTTGTAATCTGTAGTTTTAAACTTTTAGTTTATAAATGTTCATCAGCTTTAGTTCGTATGCTGCCATTTCAAGTATGATTAATGAAGTTACCTTTATCACAGGATGAAAGTGAGCAGTCAGCATACTGGTACGGAGCTGGCAGCATTGATACGGTGACTAGGGCATCGTTTAATGGTGGTATTGTGTTTTCCTGTGTTTAGGGCATCGGCCTTTTGAAGCATTGCCTTCATCTTTCTTAAGTCTGAGTTTTAAGTTTGTTTATCTCTCTCAGCACTGTTGAAAATACAAATGACAACGTTCTTGTTTGTTTTGCCCTTATATCCCGATGTGATTTCTCGGAGGGTTACGGCGCTGTTGAAAACACAAATGAAAACACAAATCCCTTGTGTAATTGCCACTTGAAGGAGGACAGTCACTGTAAAGACAACATGATAATGTACACTTACAGTGAGTGTACATTATCATGTTGTCTTTAGAGTGACTATCCTCATTTGTTGAAGAAGAAAAGCATTAATGTGGCTGAATAGCAATACATTCAAGTGGCAATCACACAAGGGACAGTCACTGTGAGATGTCTTCATTTGTGACTGTCCTTACAGTGAGTGTACATTATCATGTTGTCTTTAGAGTGACTGTCCTCATTTGTTGAAGAAGAAAAGCATTAATGTGGTTCAATAGCAATACATTCAAGTGGCAATTACACAAGGGACAATCGATCACTGTGAGATGTCCTCATGTGTGACTATCCTTGTCACAAATGAGGACATCTCACAATGACTGTCCCTTTTGTAATTGCCACTTGAATGAGGACAGTCACTGTAAAGACAACATGATAATGTACACATACAATGAGTGTACATTATCATGTTGTCTTTACAGTGGCTGCCCTCATGTTGTATATTCTTCTCTGTAGATGCTACTATGTGCTAGGGAACTTCTTAGAACTGTTGGTATATTCTTACAACTTGTTACACCTGGGATATTCTTCTCTCTAGATGCTATTGTGTGTCGTGGTCCAAACAGGCCCATAAATGTGGTTGAATAGCAATACATTCAAGTGGCAATTACACAAGGGACAGTCACTATGAGATGTCCTCATGTGTGACTGTCCTTGTCACAAATGAGGACATCTCACAGTGACTGTCCCTTGTGTAATTGCCACTTGAAGGAAAAAAGCATTAATGTGGTTCAATAGCAATGTATTCAAGTGGCAATTACACAAGGGATAATCACTCTGAGATTTCCTCATTTGTGACTATCCTTACAGTGAGTGTACATTATCATGTTGTCTTTACAGTGACTGTCCTCATTTGTTGAAGGAAAAAAGCATTAATGTGGTTCAATAGTGATGCAGAGTAGTCAACAAGAAACTTGGATCTATGTCCCAACCCACTTCAAGACACCAAAATGACTCAACCAATCAATTAGGCTCTGATTTCTATAGGTTAATGTTTAAACTCTGCAAAGTAATGAATTTGAAGGTTTCTATTATAAATTACTATTTTTCTTTGTTTTAATGTATCTTTCCAGATCTTTTATATCAATTTTATTTATGAAATATAAATATATTAATAATGTTTTAGTGTTTTTAGGATTAGTTTATATCAATTCTATGTATCATCATTCGTCATTCAATTGTCAGTATTATTAATTTAGACTGTGCAATTGTAGAACTACTCGAATATGGGTTGGATGGATACTCAAGCAGGGGAACCCTCCTCAAATATCTCAAGCAGTGAACTTGGAAAAATGTGTCCTGAAGGAACCCTTTCCATCAGAGAGATAAAAGTACAAACAAGTAAAAGAAGCAGGCTCTGCAAATATGTTTTTGAGAAGAAAAATGATAGATTATTCGAGTATGGTTCATGAGGTATATCTAAAAAGACATTTTTTTTCTTATTATAATAAAAGAGAAAGTTGTGAATGTCAAAGTTGAGTGAAACAAAAATTATTTTCATCAAATTTTGTTTGGCTTGCTTTTGGGAATAGTTTCTTACAATATTGCTATTAAGATTTTTATTGTGTAGTTTTTAGATTAGGTTTATAAAATTATATTTCATGAGTAGTGATTCATATTAATCAATTAACGATACTTTTGGAAGGTATTTTCAATGTGTCAAATTTTGATATTTTTACAAGAATTAGATTGTGTAATTTTTTTAATTAAAGTCATTGACTCATATTTCATAAATAATAGTTCTCATGAATCCATCTCTTATAAGATTGAATAGTCTATTTAGGAAGTATTTCTGATAGTATGTCAAATTATGATATTACTATTACCATTAGATTGCATGGCTTTGAAGTCAACCTCGTTGACCCATATTCTTCTCTGTAGATGCTACTATGTGCTAGGGAACTTCTTAGAACTGTTGGTATATTCTTACAACTTGTTACACCTGGGATATTCTTCTCTGTAGATGCTACTATGTGCCGCGGTCCAAACGGGCCCATAAATGTGGTTGAATAGCAATACATTCAAGTGGCAATTACACAAGGGACAGTCACTGTGAGATGTCCTCATGTGTGACTGTCCTTGTCACAAATGAGGACATCTCACAGTGACTGTCCCTTGTGTAATTTCCACTTGAATGAGGACAGTCACTGTAAAGACAACATGATAATGTACACATACAATGAGTGTACATTATCATGTTGTCTTTATAGTGGCTGCCCTCATGTTGTATATTCTTCTCTGTAGATGCTACTATGTGCTAGGGAACTTCTTAGAATTGTTGGTATATTCTTACAACTTGTTACACCTGGGATATTCTTCTCTGTAGATGCTACTGTGTGCTGTGGTCCAAACAGGCCCATAAATGTGGTTGAATAGCAATACATTCAAGTGGCAATTACACAAGGGACAGTCACTGTGAGATGTCCTCATGTGTGACTGTCCTTGTCACAAATGAGGACATCTCACAGTGACTGTCCCTTGTGTAATTGCCACTTGAATGAGGACAGTCACTGTAAAGACAACATGATAATGTACACAAGTACCATGAAGGTAGTTGCAAGTTAGGGCTGTTTCATTGCATACCCGAAACAATGAAGATGTTACGGTCCACAAAATGTTTGTGCTTGAAAGATGAGCAAATAAAATTAAACTTCTAAATAACCAAAGCCGCTAACAATAAATTCAACACAGATATGTCCTCATTTCTGGGTATTTTAGCTCTGTAACAGCTGAATACCAGATTACATAATAATGACAAAAGAAAAATAAACCCAACGTACTCAGAAATTGTAGCTGTGATTTCGCGGAGGGAATCTCTCTCGGCACTATTGAAAATACAAATGACAATGTTTCTCTACATTATCATGTTGCCTTTACAGTGACTGTCCCTTGTGTAATTGCCACTTGAAGGAGGACAGTCACTGTAAAGACAACATGATAATTACACTTACAGCCCGTGTACATTATCATGTTGTCTTTAGAGTGATTATCCTCATTTGTTGAAGAAGAAAAGCATTAATGTGGCTGAATAGCAATACATTCAAGTGGCAATTACACAAGGGACAGTCACTGTGAGATGTCCTCATTTGTGACTATCCTTACAGTGAGTGTACATTATCATGTTGTCTTTATAGTGACTGTCCTCATTTGTTGAAGGAAAAAAGCATTAATGTGGTTCATTAGCAATGTATTCAAGCGGCAATTACACAAGGGATAGTCACTCTGAGATTTCCTCATTTGTGACTATCCTTACAGTGAGTGTACATTATCATGTTGTCTTTACAGTGACTGTCCTCATTTGTTGAAGGAAAAAAACATTAATGTGGTTCAATAGCAATGTATTCAAGCGGCAATTACACAAGGGATAATCACTCTGAGATTTCCTCATTTGTGACTATCCTTACAGTGAGTGTACATTATCATGGTGTCTTTACAATGACTGTCCTCATTTGTTGAAGGAAAAAAGCATTAATGTGGTTCAATAGCAATGCATTCAAGTGGCAATTACACAAGGGACAGTACATGCCCATTAAAGTTGGTGTTTTGTTATCCAGCATGACAATGGAGACAGCATACTTTGTGTCAATTTTACTGATCAAATTTCCCTCCGCCAGGCAAAGCAACAATCTGGGTATGATAAGGTAAAGTTTTTGCAACAATTTCTTGCTACTGCTAAGGTTACCATTGTTTATGGTTTCTATTATATAGTTCTATCTATATTGCTATATGGCCTTTTGTTTAGGATTAAGTAGACGAGGGAAAATATTTCTTTTGTGGATTGTAAACAAAACATTGAATTATTTCAGAGAACAGATCTAAATCTATAAGATGCTACGATGGAGCACATGACCATGTACTTGTGAATATTAGGATCCATGTTAATCAAATGACTGCTTTATGTAAATTAGTTTTGAGTAAGTAAAAGGCAATACAATTTTTCGAAGTGTGCAAGGATTTTTATGATATACAGGTGTACGAAGAAATGAATCTGTGTTGTTTTGTATCAATATCAAACATCTCTGATATATTTTCATGTTTTTATAATCTATTTTGCAGATGAAAACTGTCCAACAGATAAAGATTGGGAACTTCTCCCAGCATCTGTACCTGCATCTCTCTTATATACTACAAGTTGCTTGCCATCAGAAATTGCAGTTCCCTCACGTGACATTGATGGTGAAGTGTTCTTTTCAGAACCATCATCTGTGGTTACCAATGCTCCTGTTTTAGGCAATAAGTTTGTTGCATTCCATGAGCCATTGGTCAAGTTTCTTCTACGAGCTTCTGATGCCTCAAAATCTAAGCAGTGCCTACGCATGCCTCATTGTGGTTGATTATCATTCTGTACATGAATTATAATGAGTAATCAGTTTTGGGCCTTGGAATCTTGTATGTAACATGCACAAGCATTTCATGGCTAAATGAATCTATTTTAAAAGCATCAACTTTTCTTACATGATGCTGGATACATAAGTAGAACAAGCGTATATCAAATTGGAAGCAATCAAAACTCCACAATGACATATTATTTAGAGTACTCTTTAGTTTAAGTAATAATGCATATATTGACACTGTAAAGACAACATGATAATGTACACTCACTGTAAAGACAACATGATAATGTACACTCACTGTAAGGACAGTCACAAATGAGGACATCTCACAGTGACTGTCCCTTGTGTAATTGCCACTTGAATGTATTGCTATTCAGCCACATTAATGCTTTTCTTCTTCAACAAATGAGGATAGTCACTGTAAAGATAACATGATAATGTACACTCCCAGTGAGTGTACATTATCATGTTATCTTTACAGTGACTATCCTCATTTGTTGAAGAAGAAAAGCATTAATGTGGCTGAATAGCAATACATTCAAGTGGCAATTACACAAGGGACAGTCACTGTGAGATGTCCTCATTTGTGACTGTCCTTACAGTGAGTGTACATTATCATGTTGTCTTTACAGTGGCTGTCCTCATTTGTTGAAAGAAAAAAGCATTAATGTGGTTCATTAGCAATGTATTAAATAATTTTATTTTTTTAATCCACCCACGAGCGTCGCCATTGCGACGGGAGCCCGTCGTAATGCGCTGCAGGTGCCCGTCGTAATGCGATGCAGGTGCCCATCGCAATTGCTTGGGAGGACCATCGCAATTGCGATGGCCCTCCGAAGCCATGCGACGGGGGGGCGACGCCCATGTCTCTAACAAATCTTAGCAACATTGTGACGGGAGGGTGCCGCAATTGCGACGGCTACCCATAGACGTCACAATTTGTGACTAAAAAATAGCGACGTCTATGGGTGTTGCTATTGCGACACATAGCCGTCGCAATTGGGACACATAGCCATCACAAAATACCCCCAAATGTATTAGTGAGAGATACTATCCCAAGAAAAAAGAAAACTAGCAACATCAACCACAAATGAAGGAACCTTATAGCATAGTTGACCCTTGATCTGCTTAAAGTATTTTGTAGGGCTACCACAAAACAAAAGCCCAACCCTCATGAAGTTGTGTCCTGCACAAGAAGACATGCAGGGCAACAAAACATTCTCCTAGTAAAGATAAGCTTCTAGGAATAGGGGAGAAAATAAGACCAAGGTCACAGACCCAGTAAAAAAGAAAGGTTCAGGGCCATCCCAAGCTAGGTCCAACCCATCATAAATGTCAATAATATGACTATGAACCTCAAGAAGCCTTAGATGCTTGGTAGCTCTACCAGAAAGGGAGAGGATATCCTTCACAAATCTACATCCGACCCTAGACACCAGACTGCATAGAACCTAAGCAAAGGATAAAGGAGCTTGGCTGCAAACCCAACAAATGGGAAGAGGCACAACAAAAGCCCTACTCTACTCCCCTGCATACTTAGTAGATGAATGCACATATGACATGGGAAAACATTACTCCTGCAAAAAATAAGGTAGGCCCACGCAATAGCAATTCTATCGAGCTCCTCAGCAACGCCATCTCCCAGCAAATCCCTAGCACCAGCTCTCGGAGTTGAAAGAAGAACCCCAGTAAAGGAAAAGGGGTCCAGGCAGGACACCCAAATAAAGGGATAAGGAGCCTCAGACACCCTGAGAAGCTTCCCAACAACCGCCACTAAGGCACGCACAATAGGAAATGGCCTCCCTTCACATCCCCTACAAAATGAGAGGTAGGCCTGCTCATCTGCATCTTCATCTTCCTCCTCTACCTTGCCTTCAATCTACAAAACCCTAGCTCCCACTCCCGCTCCCGCTCCCAGCTCGCTCATTTCAAACTATTTCTCTAATATTGTTACATAAATGAATTATTTTGATATACAAGTTCAATCAGGATGAGTCATAGATGTTTTCTTTTATCGTTATACCCTTCAACATAAATCACAATAGTATCTATTAAATCATACATCATATTAATAGAATATATCTAGGCACATGCTATTGTTAGAATAAATTCTTTCAATTATACTATGCAAGGTAGCGGAATCAAAGTCTCTAATATTCACACAAGTGGGAGAGTGAGAAGGTTATCTCCTATCAATTATTCCATTGTGGAAAAGACTAACTTGAATAACTTAAGAAAATACTAATTATAATATTATTTAATAGGAATACTCTCTCTCTCTCTCTCTCTCTCTCTCTCTCTCTTATTTATGCTAAGATTGAGGTACAATTGGTAGACAGAGAGAGAATAAACTAGTAGGGAGATGTGGGAGAAAATGAGATAAGGGGTAAGAGAAAGAGTGGAAAGGATATGGGGAAGAGATGGAAATAGTGAGAGGGGGAAAGTAAGAAGGGGATAAATGATTTAAAGTTTAGGTCTTATGGTTATAGGGTTTAGCATTTAGGGATTAGGGTTTAGAGAGAGAAAGGGATAAAGAGAGAGATAGAGAGGTATGAATATAGAGGAGAGAGGAAGAGAGTGGAGAGGGGGATAGAGGTGGGTAAGAGGGAGATAATATAAATAGGGAGAGATTAAGAGAGAGAGAGAGAGAGAGAGAGAGAGAGAGAGAGAGAGAGAGAGGGCTTGAAAGTATTTAGGGTATTTAGGGCTTATAGTTATAAGGTTTAGATATTAGGGTTTAGAGAGAGAGAGAGAGAGAGAGAGAGATATCAAAGAAAAAATATCTATAAAGGATTAGGAAGAGATGGAAGGATAGGTAGACATGGAGGCAGTGAGAGACCTAGAAAGACTCAAGATAGAGATAAAAAGTGTGAGATACATAGAGGGGAAAAGAGAGGTTAGATGGAGTTTCAAGGAGGAAGGGGAAGACATAGAGGAGTAGGGGAAGAAAGAGAAAGAGGGACTTTTATATATTTATAGATAATACATAGGGAGAAGGATATAGAGAGAGACATATCAACATTGGATATACCCTAAAAATTATGTACCCTAAGCCTTGTACCATTGATCTGGCACTGTAAACCCTATATAGAGGGAGAGAGAAAGAGGGGGGGGTGATGGGATAGAGAAGACGAGGAAAGGGGTAAGGGGGAGGGGGAGGGGAAGGGAGGTCTAGAGGGAGGGAGATAACTACATAGGGGTTTGAGATAGATATAGGGGTAAAGTGGGAGTGGAGATAGAAGTATTAGACAACATTTTATTAAGTTATAGTTTGAACTACTATGTTATGTTATTCAAGTTGCACAATTTTAGTTCATGATTTACATTGCTAGTTTAAAACATTATGTTGTGTTTATTCATCTATCAAAACCCTTGTGATGCTAGCTAGGTTTACATTTCATCTTAAAATGATATCATTGTTGGTAGTATTGGATAAACTTCATATAACTTATACACATGATAGGATATATAACACAATATTTTTTGTGTACCATGTGAAGTGGACTTATAAATCATGGTATTTTTTCAATTATAGGATATAAAACATAGTGTGTTTTCTCTTCTTATGCTTGTGGGTATGCGGGGCCAACATTTAACAATTGATATAAGAGTTTGAATTATCAAAGTGAACAGTAGCCTATTTGGTAATGAAATGTATTGATACAAGAATAATGAGCAATAAACATTCATAAGTACTTAACACCAAGGAAGATCATCTAAGTGGAAAAGGCATTCATAGCCATTAAGAGGACCAAGTGATACAAATCAATGATAGAATCAAAGACAAGTAATGAAGGTCTAAATTATTGGATGAACATTAAAAACATATTCAGATAATTCAATCTATAAAGTGAAAGAGAAAACATTATTTTTGTAATCATCAACAGCTACATGCAATGGTTCAAACATTCAACATTCAACATTGATATTCAACAAACAGTGCACAAGCACCAATACAATAGTGCAAGGGTTAGGATAATATTCAGTGCAGTTTCAAGTTTTATATGAAATGTCACATTTAGTCACCAATTAGTTTTTCTTGGAATCATGAGAGCAGTAATTTTCATGTGTTTCAAATCTAAGAACACTCATGTAAGTACAAGTAGTTATAAATTCATTGTGTCCTCCAACTGGGTTCAATCTTCCAATTAAAAGTGTAGAGATATTTCCAACTTTAACAAATTTTGGTTTTAACTATAATGCAAGACTGCATAGGTTCTAATAGGTTAGAGGAAAGATCAATAATAGACTCAACAATGGGCATTATAGAAGAATGATTATAAAAAAAGCCCATTCCATTCAGTGACAGGTGCATATTACACAAAAGTCTGCAAGGAATAGAGGTAGCCCAGAAAGTAAAAACAAGGAGCCATTGTTGAATAGTAGAAATGAGCCTAGTCATGACAAGAAAAAGCCCTTGTTTGTGTTTAGAAAATAAACATATATAGGTAGAAGCAAGATAACCTAAAAGTTACGAAATGGAGTTAAAAGGAAAAGACATTTTATTCAAATAAACCCTCATAAAAAGAATAAAATTCAAACAAAGTGCAAAGAAAACCCCTCATTTACTTATAATCATAAAATAATTCAAATTCAAATTAAAAAAATTAAAGAACTTTAATGTTTAATAATAAATATAATATTTATAATATCAATTAATCATAAGAAACTCTTAAACTAAATTTATTTTTTATATAAATTTTAAAGATTTATAAAATCGAAAGATAAGTAAAATAGTAGTATACATAAATTTATTAAAATAGATATACAAGATAAAGTTAAAGAATAAGTCAAATTAAGATATTATTATGAGAATTCAACTCTGTAAGTTTTGTTTCAATGAGTTTAATTCAAAATTTACAGAGTTGAATCGTGATACCTGATAGCAATATATGACAAGATAAAGTTAACTTACTTTTAAACTTCAAAAATCTGCCTATACATTTTAGAGTGCATTGTCCCCTTACATTATTCTAACTAGTACCATTGCCATCAGTGTAGCTGCTTGTGTCAATTCGGTGTGCTGGCTGAAGCACAAAGTTCGGAATTTGCAGAGTTTGAAGTTCCATTTTCCCTTCTAGCATCTGCACCACTTGCCTCATGCTTGGCCTTAGTTCTTCGTTCCCTTGAATGCATAACAACATTGCAACACATGCTCTTCTTACCTCTTCCAAGGTTGCCTCTTCTGCAACACCCTCTTCCACAATATTTATCATGTTCCCTTGACAAATTTGAGATTTTGCCCATGGAGGAAAGTGAAACATACTTGAATCTTGTACATTCAAGTCGAGATTTCTTCGTCCGGAAATGATTTCCAAAAGGGTCATGCCAAAACTGTAGACATCAACCTTGGGAGTGATGGGAAGACCCGAGAGCCACTCTGGAGCCAAGTATCCAATTGTTCCTCTTGTAGTGGTCAGCACATGGCTAAAATCCCTACCCAAAAGCTTTGCCAACCCAAAATCAGCCAATTTCGGTGATAAACAACCATCGAGAAAAATATTTTTGGGCTTAACATCACAGTGAATGATGCAATCTCTGCATTCCTCATGGAGATGAAGTAACCCTCTCGCAATACCTAGTGCAATCTCAAATCGGGTCTTCCAATTGAGTATTTTCCGTTTATTTTTGGAATTACTTGTAAACAATAAAGAATTTAGAGAGCTGTTGGGCATATAATCATAAATCAGTCACTGTCTCAATCCTTCAACACAAAACCCTCGAAGCCTGACCAAATTGACATGTTGTATGTTTCCAAGAGAACTCATTTCTGCTCGGAATTGCTTCTCATTTTGTCTTGATCCCTTCATTTTTTTTACGGCCACAACTGTACCGTCGGGTAGACAGCCTTTGAATACCGAGCCAAATGCTCTGCTACCCAAGTCAGAACTGAAATTCTTTGTTGCAGTTTTCAACTCCTTGTAAGTAAACATTCTGAGAAAAGAATCCGAGGAATCTGCGCGCCTGTCCATTGATCGTAGTTGGTGCCTTCGCCAAATTAAAATTGAAGAGATAATCAGAGCAACGGTGAGTGCACCAACAAAACCAAGCACTGTGCCCACAGTAGTTCTGGTCTTGTGTTTCTTTGAAGCTTGAGAGGCACCTATCCGTATAAAGACATTCGAATTGCTATTTGATGGAGTAGAGTTGCGCATGTTGAGGAAATCTTCAGACTAGATCTTACAGGGCCCTGAAGGCGGGTTGAAATTAAACGCGGTGCACGAGCAGTTGCGGAGGCAGGCTTCCTTGCAATCTTTCTTTGCGGATGTAGAGTATGAGAAAGCGTAATCATCAGGCAACGTTACGCCAAGATGGATGAATCGGTCAGTGATGCAATTTAACGGGCTCTGTCGAACACAGCCAGTGGATGCCCAATCTTGCGAGAGCCATGCGCGATTGTCTCTGGGTTTAAAGCCTTCCGCGCAGCGGCAGAGCTCAAGATTTCTGGAGTCACAGGTTTCGTACGCACCACAAGTACCATATACGGTGCACCCATCTCTGGGCACAGACCAGAACATGCTCCAATTACTGCCTTCGATAAAATTCCGTTGCGCTTCTCCGAACTGAGTCAAGACGAAACGTGCGAGTCCATTGAAGGAAGGAACCAGCATATAAGTTTGAAACAAACCAGAGCTGTTACTTTCAACCCTGAAATTCAAGATTTGTCTGAGTCCACTTTCTGAAACTCCACTGAAAATTTTACCGTCCCAAATTCCGGTCTCCCAATACTGTACAGAGTTGTTCCATGTGAGCACGAATTGTTCCACCCCAGACGGATCCATGCCAAAGGAAAAAATCCTAGGAGCAGGATCCATTGAGTTTTTCCAAGAAATTAGCTTTTGATGATGTCCACCGAACACCATCCCTGGCAACCATTTATCCACAGGATTATCGAAACTCTGCCAATTAATAGTTTCAGATTTATTGTCATTGGTCAGGATTAAAAAATTACCAGAATCTAATAGCATAGCCCGTGATGCGTTGGTGGTTGTGTTAACTGACCAAATAGAAGCACCCTCTGCATCGAACAGTACCAGGTTACCATTTGTTGACAACTTCAAAATGCCTGACCTATTTCTGGCGGGAGTCTCCCCGTTGGCCACCCAAGCATAAGTCTTCTCTGGTATTTTGGAATACCAGATGCCAATATACCAGTTGCTTCCATTTGGGTTGAAGAATCCCAGTTCAAATTTGCCGCTCTTTGAAATAATTGTCTGGTTTCTAGTAAGCGAGGCACCCAACCAAAGTGTATCTCCAGCCTCGACTGCAGCACCATAACTCTGCAATTGAGTAAACACTGTAACTGCGAATAACATGCTAAAACATAATTTTGCTCTACTTTCCATTGCTGAATTGTTAGCGATAGAACAAACGTCCCTCAGGCATTAATATAATATATTTCACACAGTTTTCTACCCGGTGGTCGGTAAACTGAAAGATAGAATTCAATTCGAAGCTTCCATTAAGTCGTCAGAATTTGACTCGCCTATGTTGGGTGTCAAAATCACGAACAAGCCCAGTCAATTTAACTGTGAAAATAAGGCTTACGAATAATTTTCCCATGGCTCTCGGCCGCTAATATGTTTCCAAGAGAACTTGGAAGGTAGTAAGTCATATAACAGAGCTGTATGTATTCAGTTGGTGAGCATTAATTTCTGCCACCGAACTTTAAGTATTGTCAGCTGAGCATTTAAAACAGAAACTTCTCCCACCACCCATATAGATCCATCTACGTGTGATTTTTGACTATGCAGAATGTTAGATTGATCTAAGACCTTTATAAACTATTGCTTGCATTTTAGTGAAGGGCAATGGTTGTGTTGGTAACAGATATGTTACGGGTAATATATTGAAGGGTTAATAATAAGTAATTAGAAACAAATTAACTATCATATTATGTCATTATAGTAGATTAACACTACTACATAGACGGTGGTTTTAAGACAATATTTAAGACAAATTTTTAGTAAATTGTCTTAATTTGAGATAAAAGAAAACTTGTATATCGTCTTAAGTATTGTCTTTAAGTGGGTGTCTTAAATTATTGTCTTTAAAAATTGTCTTACAAAGACAATAAAAAATAATAGTATTAGTCTCTCTAAAGACAATATTCTCATTAGAGACAATATCACTTTTGTCTCTCGAAAGCAAATATAAAATAATATTTTTAAAAAAAAATAGCTCACTATTCAAATAAATCAATATTCTTAAACATAACTACAATATGGTTGACTAGTTGATGTGAAGGAACGATGGAATCGAACCACCAACCTCTTGTTTATAAAACAAGTGCTCTTCCATTGAGCTAGAACCCTTTAAAGAATAAATATACACTCTAATCTAACAACCACACTATTTCTTGACCTAGGACATTAACTTTATCTTTATAAAAATGTATAAATATATGGTATGTCTCTACATTCTATATTTAGTAGAAATCATATAAGCATTTACCTTGTGAATATCCATTTTGCAAGAAATTTTTTCTTTTCTTAAATACTTACTCCATGAAATTTGTGCCCACAGCACTCCTTCATGGAGGCCAACATATTGATTGTGTCTATGCCTGATCATCACTACATATATGAGCAGTCACAGCTAAAAATGCCACTATATTTTCTTACTCTTCTTTGTAACATTAAGCATATTTAAGATAGAATTAGGGAAATTCAGCTACCTTCTTATATAAATAAGACAGGCTAACGTTAACATATATTTCATGTCTTTTACTTTTTTAGTATAGTCTCCAATTTACATTTGTTGCCAAACATTCAAATGTTTAGTAGAAATCTATAAATTAAAAAATCAACAATTAAAATGTACAACCCAAGTATTATATTGTCATATCAGAAAGTTTATTGCAGCTCATAGACTCCAATAATTGAGAGCTGGAAGATCATAAGCTTTGGCTGAATTCTCTTCCTTATCATAACTACCTACAGTTGCATCACTAGACGATTCAATTACAAAGCTGGTAATTCAAACAGACTTGTATGAGCTTATTTCTTCAATATCTGAATTCTCTTCCTTATCATAACTACCTACAGTTGCATCACTAGACGATTCAATTACAAAGCTGGTAATTCAAACAGACTTGTATGAGCTTATTTCTTCAATATTTCCAATCTAATTCCATCATTCATCATCATGGAGGAAAATAAGAAATAAGAAATTGTAGTAATACCGTAGAGAAAATAAAGAATAAAAATATGAGGAGAAGTTAGGAAGTAAGAGGGAAAGAAGATGTAAAGATGAAACAACGATTGAAATAAAGGATCAACTACAATGATGGTTGGAAGTAGGGAAAGAAAAGTGAGAAGAGGAGAGCAAGGAGGATGGATGTCTACTAGTACATGAATGAAAACAAAAATATTCAAGAAACCAAAAACATAATGGAATTTAACAACGTACCTTGATAATCAAACAAGACTAAAAAAAAGGACTGAATACTCTATTTGCAAAACTAAAAACAATGTACACTAAAGTGTTGTGAGGATGAATCAAATTGACCCTGGCGACTAGAGTACTAAATGAGCTTTTACCATTGTACTTAAAAATTACAAAACTTACCTTTACATTAATCTTTAGAGAAACATTAGTAAGGTATTGTCCTCTTATTTTAAAAACATGTTTTGTCAAACAGCACTGAGATATTATGCCGAGATTAGTTTCACATGTTCTTTTCAAATCTCTTGCATTCATGCCAGCATTAAAGTACCCATGTTAAATGCTCTCAATGCAATGGTTTGTCTACTTAAACAATCAAGTGTTTCACAGAATCACAAATGCAATTAGAAATGAACTACTTAAAAGCATCATATGAACTAGATAAAGGCTTTGTAGAGCTAATTGGGGGCTGAATTTAATAAACCTGATGCATTGTAACTACTAAATTCAGAATAATACCCACCATACAATGAGCCATTGTTGTTAGGTAAAATGACTGTGAGTAGCTCCAATTCTTTGCCTCTAAGCCTGTTCATTGCCTCTTTGTAAACATTTTTGAAAGCCCTATCCACCTGTTTCGGATGTCCAATGTAGATTGGAATAGGAGGTTCAAGGTTGAACACCTGAAGCAAAATGATAAAAATTAGTAAAATTTCTATTTTCTATGCTTCAGTAAAAATATTAGATCAACTAGAAAATAACTATGCATGTTTGCCAAATATATATATATATATAAAAGAAAGAATCATTATCACTTCCTACATATTCCTACCATGCTAGAGATTTGGCACATTTGACCTAGCTAGTGACAAAACCCACTCAAAGCACGTTCTATGTGTCATGCTGACTAGGGTTGTACATGCCACATTTAGAGTTTCTGTCTGATAGGATTCTAAGGTTGGGAAACAGATTTAGACTCATTGCTAGACTTGAATATTTGGTAGGTTCAATAATGGTGCTACATTACAGGTTTTAGTGATGAAATTCAGAAATTAGTAAATATATATATATATATATATATATATATATATATATATATATATATATATATATCTCCAAGAAAAATTAAAAACAAAATGACGTAAAGGAGAATATTAACAAAAAACATTTCAACTATACAACTTTTCATTGATTATAACTTGTGTTTGTAGTTTTGATTTCAATGTCTTGGAAAATTTACACATGCAAAAAAATCTTGGAATTTTAAGTAAATAATGAAAAGAAATCCTATCATACTTTCTTTTTTGTATTAAGCAACTTTGCTACTTGTGTTTTTTTGTTCAAGTTACATCCATTTCATTAAAAAAGTAGTTTTTGTTCAAGTGCATTCTGAAAATATATACAATTCAGCATGTATGCTATTTTAGGGGAGCGATTTCCTTTTCATTGCAGACATTATTTTTTTTGTTCTTATGTACTTAAGTTTTTAATTTAATATATGGTTAGCTGTTTTCATCAAAAATACATACAATTCGTTATTACAGAGGTAAAAGATTATGTGAAAAACCTTAATTTTCTGCATAATAAAATTATAATGGATCATACATTAGATCTATTGAAGGCGCCCTTCAAACGAAAATTGTACTTCCACCTGGAAGCATGTAGCCAGTGGCATTAACAACTCAGAAAAGAATGGTAACTTTCAACTACACACTGGTGCCATTAAAAACTTGTGAAAAAAATTTTATCTGTTTATAAGTGAAAAATAGTGCTTTCTCTATCCATGCAAAATATCCATTCAGCTGGAGTGAACTGTTATTTCCTGTCTGAACAAATTTCTTATATTATTGGGACTGGAGTTTTGAATACAGTAATCATTATCTAATAAAGTAATTATGATATTTTTTGGCTGAGATTTAAATCCCCATGGATGTTATTATTGATCAAATCTGCAGATGAAATAAAAAATAGTTCTGTTAATTTGGACCTGTTTGGATATGTAGGAGAATATATGAGTCAGCTCAATGAACAAGTGAAAAACTATTTTTTACAATAATGTCAAAAGGAATTAAGCTTATCCGGTAGAATGTGCTTTCAGTGGAGCTGATTTCACAAAACAAAAATTCATTTGAGCAGGATTTATTTATCAATCAAGCTGGATACAACAAATACAATCTAATCATTTGAGTAAGAAATGCTATTTACCTTATTCATCATATTCCACTGACCAAATGATTTACCTTATTTACCTCATTCAATCCATTAGATTGTAATGAAACTAAAGGAAACTATAAGCTAGTAGCGCTTACTTTTAGCATATTAATAAGGTAAATATTTTACCTTATTTATCCCCTTATTCAATGAAAGGAAACTAAAGAATGCTAAATAAGGTAATTAGCTAAAAGTAAGCAATGAGGAATTACTGTTCACTTTGAAAGAACTTTAAAATGAGAATACAATAAAATACAGGATGTTAATGCTTCCTTTTGGAAAGAACTGTGTCTTCAATTTTCTTTGCAAATCAAATTTAGAAAAGAGTCTCAAGATCTGGAAATAAGGAAAAAATAAGGCTGCCTTTACATTTCCTATTCTTCTATTTAAAATTAAAGTTCTCAAATGATAAATTTTCGCTTGCAAACCAATGAATTTGTATAAAATCAGTAAATGAAGAATGAACAAGCAAATCCTCCAAAGCTAAATTTGTATTAGATCTGTAAATGAAGACTAAACAAGCAAATCCTCCAAAGCTAAATTTGTATTAGATCTGTAAATGAAGACTAAACAAGCTTTCCTTTCTATTTTCCCACCACGCTATATTTTCAAAAAATAAAAATATCAAAGCTCCCAGTTTTCCTTAAATCTCCCATTTATCCTCACAAAAAGATGAAGCATTCTAAAAAAACAAAAGGCTCATGATTTTCAAGATTATTTTAAACCTTAGCAGAAGAAATAATTTTACCAGATTCTTCATCATTTTTCATGGGCTCTTCAGGATTCCGCCAGAAAGGGATGTGCTCTTCTTTTCTGGATGAGCTCCAGCTGAACGATTGAGGAAGCCCTAAACCACCATCGATCCTAGGTGCCAGGATCAAGACCGCCACTTCAAAATTGTCCTAAAAATATCAAAAACCAGTGAGATTTTGTAGGAATCCCCCTTCGTAGACCTTAAGAACTACAATTTTGAGATTCAATATTTTGCCCCACCGCCTTGTTTTGGCAAAACAGAGCAGTCCAACTTTTTTCATGTTCCATATTTGATACTAGCCATGCAATTTCCCATCAAAAGCCATGGCGGAAGAAAGTAAACAAGACATTTATGCATAAAAATTCTAAGGTTAAAGTTCTCAAATGATATTTCAATGTACTTTCACAGTCTTACCATTACTGAAATAAGGCTTAAGTGGAAGCATATGAGGAAGGTAAGGATGCAAATGGACTGTAATTGGCGTTGATTCCATCTGAATCTTTCAAATCTAATAATAATCTCCTCAAATTGTTGCAGATAACAAGGAATAGCTAGAAGTTTGGTTATATAATCAAAGTTGAACTCCTCCTCTACCATGCACATCAGATCTTTAAACACAGGATACTTCAGATAATCTATGGAAATAAAAAACTGCCTCCACTCACAATTCATTTTTTCTAGCAAAAATAGCTTTGATCCTAGGCACCTGAAATTGAACCTCTTGTCACAGGCCGTTTAGAAACACCTGCGCTTGTCACGCTTCAAAAACCCTGCACTTGTCGTGTTTGGAAAACCCTTGATGGCTGTGTTCTCCCCTTTCATCAGCTGGAAGAAATTATTTGCCCCCTCCAACTTTATTTTTGAAAACTCCAAACAAATAAAAATAAAAATAATAAGATAAATAAAAATTAAAGACAATGGATTTTTGTCCTAAAAAATCATCTTAAAAGACCTTCCCCTGTAGTAGTGTAAGTTACTACTGAACAGTTTTAAATATAAGCTTACAAATCCGGTACTTCAGACTTTCAAATTCTACATTCTTATTGTCATACTCGAATTCCAAGCCTGCGTACATGTCTGCTGATTCCTGAAAAAAGGTAACTACATATTATTTGAACGGACTAATGTTCAATTTTCTCCTGTCAACAGAGGAATAAGTAAAGGCATTTCCCCTAGCGAATGACTATTTAGTCTCTAAGTTAACCACGTCATAGACAAATGGACTTGAATCTTGACAAGGTGATCCATAGTAGAACCATGGAAATCGAGCTTTCGTACCTTGGTCACTGGTCTAGCCCAGTTTATCCCAACACAGGGAAGTTAGGTTCGCTGAAAATAATCACTCAATATAGCCCAATATAGACATTTTACCTTTAATAAATCTTAGTTAAAAGCAGCCCTCATAGAAAAGTTTACTCACCTCCAACATTAGCTGCAAATCTCTTTGTGATTCCTTCTGTCTCCGAAAACTAAGCTGCTGCTCTTCAATTATGTTCTTCTGCTTCACTGCTTGCAAAGTTAAAATAATTGAAAATTAGAATTTTTTTTAAATTGAAATTATAATGAACCTTCACAAGTAATTAAAAATAATAATTTAACAAAAACAACTCATTCTCTATAAAGTCTAGCAAAACATCATCATAATGTTTTTAAACTGAAGTATATTAAAAAATCAATTGAACTCTCAAAATTTTATAGAGCATACCAATGCTCTGGTCCGTGGAAGATAAAATCAATTAAAATTTAAACCTAACCAAATTCCACAGTTTAGAAAGGTTTCTGAACATCCAAAGAAATATAAAAAGACTTCCTGGTGTGCAGTTCATTTTATTTTCTGCTAAGGAGATCTATTTTAATTTGTTGTCTGTCTGTTATAAACAGGATGGCTCAAAAATAACAAAGGTAAAAGCAAATCCATTCAAGCAACCAAATTTTTCACCTACTCAACTTCCATTTATGCAAGAACTGATTTAAATTTACTGGAAATTTTGGATATTATATGATATTTTAGAGTTCAGAGGCCACATCCAACAAAATGTTATTTCTGAGGCCATAAACCAGGTACAGTAATACAGGGTTTGCCTTGAGTAATTATGCCTCATTTTTTTAGATATAAGGTAAACGAAAACAGTAAAGTGGGACTAAAAGAAACCAAGAAGCGTAATATATTTAAGCGAAATTTACTAATTTTTCTCTTATTTCAATAGTATCTTACGTATACTTATATATCTGAAATAATTATATCAAGCCATAAAGGAAAACGGTGAACTGAAGCCCAAATGCGCTAACACCCTATATTCAAGTGAATGTCCCTACCATTTCACAGTTTTCTTTATTTCACTTCTATTTTAAAAGGATTTAAATATCTAAAACGATTCAGCCACTTTGAAGTAAAACTGTGTAATGAGCTTGAAATGAGATCCGAAGTTCAATAATTCACTGTTATCTAAAACAATTACGGCTACAATTCAAAGATAATTTTTGAACCGAGGTTGACATGAGTGGAGACCACTAATTTAATTTAAAAATTTCTCGATTATGCTGCTGTTTTCCTTTGACTTGGTTATTTTCACTAAATTTAATAATTATTTCAAATGAATAAGCTAATCTTTGTACGAAAGCTTTCTGACTAAAATGAGCTAAGAAGCCGAATAAATATAAGTAAATGTCGCTGTTAATTTGTTGTTTTCCCTCTTCATTTAAACAAATTGAAACTTCCCAAATAACAGAGACAAGCATTAAAAGAAAAACTATGAAAACTATTCGAATAAGCTAAGAAGCTTACTATGTTAAATAAACCTCTCTTTACTATTGAAATTTAAGATCTCGGGAAAACTCAGAACTAGGTTAAAACAAGCTAAATAGTGCAGTAAATTTGGATAAAATTATCTTTCTGTGTAGGTAGATTAACCTTCACGCAGCTGATCCATGAATATAATTGCAAATTTTTCTTTTATTTAAGTGCTTTCCTTTAATTCATTATTATCTTAACTTCAGCTTGAATATTAGGATGAAGTAAGAAGCTTATCAAATGCAGGCAAATTTCTTAGTTATTTGACTGTTTTTCTTAGTTTTGTTGTTACTCTCGCTAAATTAGAAATTCTCAAATATATAAGCTTATCTGCAAGGAAATTCGTTAAATGAGCTTTTAACAAGTTAAATTTGGCCTTTTCTGACTAAAATGAAGGACAAAGTTAAAAATGAGGTAAGAAGCGTACTGCTTTGAGTAGAATTGGAAGAACAAACATCTGAAACTGCATCCTCCCTATAAAGGAAAGCTGAAATGGCAAATTCAGCGGTGTGATTGCCTACAAAAAAGGATGAAATTAAGCAGAACTTAGTTACAATTCAGACAAATTGCTCAACCAAAACGAGATCTAAAGGAAATGAGAAAAATATATTTCATACTAGTTGCCGTGTATGACCTGGTGAGCCGGCCAGTTAAGGATTGTTCTATTGTCGACCACAATGAAGATGGAGGGGTCCATTATGGCTGAGAAACCACAGACTTTGGTGTTGGTATCGTTGGACAAACGAATAACACTGACTGAAAAATTAATCAACGGCCAATTATCTGGGAGATTAATTTCACAACAGCCAAAGGGACAGTATGGTTGATTATTATGGTCACAGATTGAAACACATCTGGCCTCTCCCATATCCCCATAACTGTAGGTGCCGACTGATTTGCAGCCAATAACCACCAACC
The DNA here is from genome assembly GCA_027943335.1 of Chamaecyparis obtusa. Taxonomy (NCBI): domain Eukaryota; kingdom Viridiplantae; phylum Streptophyta; class Pinopsida; order Cupressales; family Cupressaceae; genus Chamaecyparis; species Chamaecyparis obtusa. Next base: position 3,581 of record BSBK01001146.1, on the reverse strand, counting down.
TATTGGAGTTTGAAAGAGTGAATGGCTCATCTAGAGGTAGCTGAAAGTAGTTTCTCACCTCAGTGCTTGGATCACACGCATAGGCATAGATAAAATAAGAATTTATAACGACGTGACCCATATAATCCATCTCCATGATCTTGAAATACAGACCATAATAATCACTGTAATTGCTTAGAAAGGCAGAAAGATATGGAGAATGCATCCCCATAGAATCCTTCTTACATGTGATCTGAAAGCCAGGGTATCCATAATGAGAATTATTAATCCAAAATGGGTAACTCACATTGATCGAACCATATCTTTCAGGAACACATTTTGCAATAGTAAATCCCACCAAACAAAGACAAATTAGAAAGCGAAGCACAACTCCGCAATGCATTTGGCTTTGCAACAGCATTTTCTGTATGAGAAAAACCGGCTACTCACTCATCATAACAATAACAACAAAAAGTCGTTAAACAATTCGCAGACTTCATGGTTGACAGGGCAACAATATAAGAATCTGCCATATACAATGTGAAGTTTCAATGTAGTTTCCTACAGTGGACCAAAGAAAGAAAGTTCAAATACAGACTTTATGATAAAGTAATATCATAGCAATTTCACATTAAAGTGGGCTTTTACAAAGACCGTGATTAGGTCGCATTTCTACAACATAACAATTCCAAATCAGTACCAACAAAAGAGATATTAAACTAACAAATTCAATGAACCAAGACAAATAATAAAGTATTTCCTTGACTAGGAAAATCTCAGTTAAGTTGTCATCATTACTCACTGTCTCAAATTCCTTTCCGCTATAACACAAGCATCAATTAATTCACTATTTAATGCTATATCCTCCATATTGCCTGTCAGCTAGTATGATTTGAAACAAAAAAAATTAGTTCCGGTTAATCCAGTATCCATGGTTGGATCACTGCGGTGGAAGTCCTGTTGTGTTCATGTTGCTTGCACCACCTAAAGAGGGAAAGAAAAATGCACTCTTATAAGTTACTATACTAATTGAAGTGGATAGTTGGAAGTCCTGCTATATCCATGTCGCTTGCACCACCTAAAGAGGAAAGAAAAAATGCACTCTTATAAGTTACTATCCTGATTGAAGTGGACAGCATTAGCTGCATAAGCACAATTATCGTTTAAACAATCTAGGAAAGAGAATGATATAGAGAAATTAATATCACACAGAAATTAATATCAATGTTTAGCACTGATGTCAATGATTAGTTATGTTTATCACTGATACAAAAAGAAGCCAGTCTGTAGTGTAAGCATTACGCTAAAAGAAATGCCATGTGAGCACTGACATGATGTGCGAGTAGAGTGGGACAGAGAGGCATCATAAACCAACATATCTGAGGAGCTGGGAAAGGGACAAAAAATCTGTGTCAAAATATTAATGATTTTTTGTCTCAGTGAAATAAAATCAATGATTAAGATTGATTTAGAGAAATTAATATCACACAGAAATTAATATTAATACAAAAATTAACAAAAACACTGCCTATTAATATGTCCACCAATCCAGACTGTTTACTATGAAAATTCTACTCAAAATCTAAAACCTGAATCCAGTTTGTTTTGAGTCCTCAGGGTTCAAATGACGTAGAGGAATTTTGAAATCTGAGGATTCCCAAAAAATTAACTATGAATGGACAAAGAATCATAAGGTCCGTTCACATTTTCCAGCAGCAAATTACTATTCAAAACATTCAACCGTAGCCCCAGATAAATTAGACTTTTAGCATGGAGTGAAGGAAATGTTGAAGCCCCATTTTTATTAAGAATCGTAGCCTTTAAAACATCCTTATTATTCTGGCCTTGACAGAGATCCATTTGATCAGTTCCAACCGAAGAGGGTTTAACAGAGGAAATATCCACAAAATATCCACATTTGAAATAGCGTTGCAGCCTTCTAAGAAAAAAAAAGCCTGTCCATGGCAATCTTAGATTTGGTGAGCCAAGGCTTGTCCTGCACTAGATCTTGATGCCAAATCCCATCCAAGACTTCAAGTTAAGGGATCTAGGAGCTATTAGTTTGGGATCCCTAAGAACATAGATTTATATGGTCAACATGTTTTCAATTAAAGAATCTATATAAAAAAAAAAACCCTAAAGATCCCCCAATATTTTGCAAGGTATCCAAGTCAAAAAATTGTAATGATAAATTAGGAAGGACAAACCAAATAGGTTAAAGAGGGAACAAATCTGGCATCGCCTAAAAATGCAGCTTCCATAGATGGACCAGTAACAGATTTTTTTTTTAATTCAAAGAAACAAATTTTTTAAAGCATTTTCTCTAGCATCTTTAGAATCGAAAATAATAACAAGCGTAGAAGAGAAAATGGCTTGACAATACAGAGTATCATAGTATTTGAACTGAATCTGCTTGTGTAGTTTAGAGAGAGACAGGTTTTCCACACTAACCTGAATGAAGACTGGATACGAATGAAGATCTTGAGCTTGCTTTCCCAAAGGATCCACATCTGTATCAATGAAAGGAATAGGGCACCAGAACTTATTAGAAGACAATAAACCCTTATCAGGAACGCCTTCAGACCGTAGAAACACTGTGACTCCCAAATCTTCTTCGAGGATACCTTTTCCCTAACCCTCCATTCCCTTCATCATTTGCTGAAATCAACACATGGGGTTTATGGTTAGTTTTGATACATTTCTTGTTCAGCCCTAACAAGATCGTATTAGGGTTTTGTTTTCCTCACAATGGACGTTTGTGAATCCCTGCTGTTTCCAACTAGACTGGAATCTCTGTACTGGTCGATTTCTGAATAATCCACTAAAAAACTACGAAATCAAGAAAAACACAGAAGCGGCCGAGGAAGGAGATTTATCTAGCCACCAAGCTTTTTGGACCACCCATTATGGAATATGCTCTGCCTCTCTCTCTTGCCGTAGAAGACCCTCCGTCGCGTCTGCAATATCCCCCCACTTGGCTCTTTCGTGCACCGCCATTTTTTTGTCCGCCAAAATTAATTTTACTTGATTTTCGAACTCATCACTATGTCTCTTCAAGACGAAAAATCGAAATAGCAAATTATTAAGATAAATAGAAAATAAAAAAAATTAAAAGAAAAGACTATCTAAGACAATAATGAATTTTCGTCTCAAAAAATCGTCTTAAAATACCCTATTGTAGTAGTGTAAAAATATTATATGATCTAATAAATAAATTTTTGATTCATTGTTGTAATATTAGAAAAATACTTTCTTAAATATTTTAATAAATATTTTACTTAATATAAATATTGGCATAAATAAGTGCAGTTTTAGTAAATCTTATTAATTATATCACAAAAAATTAATTAACTTGATTTCAAACAAATAAATCAAATCTTCAAATATAATGTCTAAACACTAAGTGTTCCTTCCTTACAGACACCTCATTCCATTTAAAAATAAATAATTATAAACAATATTCTAAAAAGTTTCAATTTTATGACATCTAAACTAATGTCACATCTTTCATATTGTTCCACCTAGGTTCTTGTAAATGGGGCAAAAATTTGTGGGCATTGTCATGAGAATGATAAACTAAACTAAACTAGAAAGCATCTTCA